>NW_004624730.1:7593791-7608245 GCF_000247695.1 Heterocephalus glaber
TCAGAAGCCCCTACCTCTGGGCCGGGAACAGTGGGACTCAGTACCTTGGTCTGGTGGTCTGGTGTCCTCTGAGTCTTTGTAGTGTGGAATCAGGTGGCTGACTGTCTGCAGCAGGGTGATTGGGCGTCTTCGGCGCAACTCAGGACCTCGGTAGGGCATGCACAGACCTGCCTGTCTGCAGTGTGCTGATTCGGCATGTTCTGTGAGGCTCAGGACCTAGGTAGGCCATGGGCAGACCTGCCTGTCTGCAGTGGGGTGATTCAGCGTCTTCCTCAGAACTCAGGACCTCGGTAGGGCGTGCACAGACCTGCCTGTCTGCAGCGTGCTGATTCGGTGTGAGTTCTGAGCGACTGGGGACTTCGGTAGTGTGTGGGCAGACCTGCCTGTCTGCAGCGGGGTGATTCGGCGTCTTCTGCGTGACTCAGGACCTCGGTAGGGCATGCACAGACCTGCCTTTGTGGAGGGGGCTGATTCGGCATGTTCTGTGCGACTCCGGATCTAGATAGGCCGTGGGCAGACCTGCCTATCTGCAGTGGGGTGATTCGGCATCTTCCATGCGACTCAGGACCAAGTTAGGGCATGCACAGACCTACCTGTCTGCAGCGGGCTCTCTCATTCTTAACTTTATTTAGCCTTTCTTGTCTATGTCTAGATTTCAGTCCTGGTAACATTTTTAATATGTAGATTATGGCCGTAAAATACAACTGTGTGAGAAACTTTTGACTGACAATTTCCAGTCAGTTAAACTCCTCCGCTGCCATGAACAATGACTAGTATTTACTGAGCACTTACTGTATTCTGGGTACTTAATATCCTGTATCTTATTTAATTCTAAGAACAATCCTATGAAGATGGTATTATTATTGGGTGTAATTACCAATTTTATGGAGGAGAAAACGAAAGATAAGATCACATAGTAAGTGATGGAGTTGGGATTCATATTATGGAAGTCTGGACTGGATAGTTCATCCTTTTACTTCTACACTGGAAGTTAGGATAGCTGTCGCTTTCTGCCAGTGACCACCATCTGCTTTCTCATGTACCTTACTGGTTTCTGATCTTAATTTCTGGTTCTTTATGATTCTGCTACTTAGCTCTTGGTGATATTCATTTATTCATCAAGCATTCATTGAGCACCCACTATGTACTAGATGTTAGGGAAATAGTGGTGACAGAAACAGACATGGTAGCTGCAGTCATAGACCTTACAGTTTGGATCCTTTTATCTGGACAGACAGTAACTTCTTCCATTACTGCTCAGATTCTATCTGACGCTTAGGGATGTTTCTTAGAGACAGTGGCACAATCATAGGCAGACTTTCTGAGGGTTGAGGTTCAATTATCCCTCTGAATAGTGCCTGCTCTTGGCTTCCTTAGGACAATGCTTGTCTGAAAGCAGGAAAAAAGAATTTGGATGTGAGTGAATCACAATTGTTCCTGAGCACTGAGTTGTAAGATTAACTTGTGGAAGATCAAACAGATATCTGTATAGTCACATTAAGGAGACAGATAACCATTGAATTGGCTCATTTAGATCTTTTCTTCTGCTTCTCTGGGCACATGGATGTTTTGAACACGCCCAGGACTGGATTTGTACAGGAATGATAAGATGAATGACACAAGACAAAGCCTTTGTAAGAAGAGTTTGTTATTCACAGCTTCTCAAATAATAGGAGACTGTCATGCTACAGAGGAGGGCCACATGGGAAACACCAAGGTCAAACAGGAAGCAGGAGAGAGGGGAAAGTTTGTATAAAAGGCTTTCTATTACAAGGTTTTCACAGAAAGGAATGGGTGAGCCCAGGTAAGGAGCTAAGAAGTTTTAGGACTAGATGCTTTTGAATTATTTCAGCCAGCTTTGAGCTACAGGAGTGGTCTCTAGTTGTTTGATACTTGGCCCCCAAGGTGATATAAAGCAGGGCAGTAACTGGTGTGGTAGGTCAGCATTAGTAAAGAGGGTGGGTGAAATTATGGACTTGAGGTTGGTTGTTCTGCATATCAAAGGCATGCTAGGAAGAAAGTTGTTTACTCTCCAGGAATTAGGTAACCATGGGAGAAGTAGTCCCTCCTTGAGCCCACAGGCTCAGGGATGTCAGAGCATCAAAAAAATACAGGAAAAAGAAAAACATCAGGACTAATATAATGACCCAAATGGCCAATGATAACACATTATCCCTTAGTCCCAGTGAGTGGTTCGTGGGTAGACATGTGACCCAAGCCAGACCAGTCAGTCTTATTCTTTACTATTTTGTAATCTAAAGTGTGATACAGCAGCTTTTGGATGTAATGGAGAGACTAGTCTGGGAGGACCTTGAGATGCACACACACAGTCATTCTCCAATTTATGATGGTTTGATTTATGACTTTTTACCTTATGATGGTCAGAAGCTGATATGCGTTCAGTAAAGACTGAAATTTGAATTCTGATATTTCCTCAGACTAGGGATATCCAGTGTAACACTTTCTCAGTGGTGTGTAGCAGCAGAGAGTTACAATTTCCAGTTAGTCACATGGCCAATACTTAGTACACTATATTGTTAAGCTATATTTGGTAATTTATGTGTATTGAATGCAGTTTTGTCTTACTATGAGTTTATTGGGATGTAATCCTATGATAAATTGAGGTGCATCTGTGTGTGTATTTCTGTGTGTGTTTGTGTGTGTGTATGTAATGTGATGGCATTTAAGCCCTGTGTGGTAGAGTCAGACAGACATGAGCTAATAGCTCAGTAATTCGGTTCTTAATCCTACCACCTGTGTAACTCTGAACTGCTTGTATTGCCTTAGCTGAAGGTAGGAAATCTCAGGGTTGTGATAAAAGTTAAACAGAATTTATTATAATTAGTCTTATATAGTAGGTACTCAGTTAGCAGCAGAATTACTCCTGGATGTGATTTTAAAAGTTCATTTATTAACATGTAGGATTCTCTACAAATTTGAGCCCCTTGAGAGGAATTACTGGATTCTTCAATGCTCTTCCACTGTCTTGTTTTCAGGTTACCCCTTCAGCATGAGTGAGGCACCACGTACAGAGCAATGAACACGGTGGGAAGCACACGGTAGATGTCTAGAAATGTTTCCTGCCCATTTGAGGTCTTCCTCTGGCACTACCCTCAGGAGAGGAAAGCCCGATTTGTGACCGGGACCCTCTTGTCTTTGGTGGCACGACTGTCCTTGGAGACAGCATAATGGTATTAGGCTCTCACAGCTCCAAGATCACTTATGGTTACATTTCTCTTTAACGACCATTAATATATTGAATTTCTGATTTCTATTTTTAAGAAATCACTTCTTTGTGACATTCTCTCCTTGTGACCACTCAGCCTGAACTCTTTTTACTAGTCTGTGATGCATAATATTTAATTTTTTTTGAGGAATTTGTCCATATATCAATATATCTTGATTATTTTTGATCCCCCCCACTTCCTTTTTCTCTCTTCCCTTGATCCCTTTCCTATAATGAGAATGCTTCCTCTGAGGTCATCCTCGGTTCATAGGAGGGTTGGGCACGTACCTTGCACTGATTCAGAATCACAATGCCTGAGTTTTTGTAATTCTTCTTCTTGGCTTTGTACTTGGGGTTGATGCACTCCCACTGCACCTGCAATAAGAGGAGCCACAGCGTGAGAGCCTGCTCTGGAGAAGTCCACGAGGCCAAGCCCCTGGGTGCTGCTGTAGATACACTGCACTGAAGGGCTGACAAGTGGTCTCTAGGTGGTAACCCCTGCATCTAGGGGAATGGTAAGAAATTGAGAATGAGATTCGGATATCAGATTGCTTGGTTTAACTTCTAATGCCTTCATTCCCTAGCTGTGTGACCTTGGGCAAATTACTTGACTCTTCTGAGCCTCAGTTAATGGGGCTTTTAATATCTATCTCAGGATTATCATGGAAATTAAATGATTAGCCTGTTAATTAATTTAGTGCCTGGCACATACAAATGCTTACTACTATTCATAGTGACAAATGAAGTGGCAGAGGGAGGAAGAGTTCTGCAGATATCCAATTGACACTTGGAGGGGAAGGTCTTGGCCATCTCCCCTGCTGAGGTACATATGCTTGAGAGCCAAGTGGGCAGAATGTGGAACAGAAAGGATGTGTCTCAACCAAACTGTCAACCTAGAAACTGGAAATAATACCTGTTCTTTCTAGACATGAAGTTTTGGGTAATTGATTACTCAGCAGTAGATTACACAGTGGATTCTCCTCAAGGAGAAGATTCCATCACGGACTGAGCAACTACTTAATGTTATGGAAGAGAGAGATCCAGTACTAGCTAAGCAGACTCTATGACTCCTTCAAAATCTGGGATTCTTTGATGAAGGAAAGAAAAGAGTCAAAATGGAATCTGAAATCAGAAAATCTCCAGCAATACTTTTAAAAAGGCCACTCCCTTCCTCCCTCCCCTTCCTCTCCCCTTGCCCCTCTAATTATGATTTCTTCAAGAGAAGAGACCTTTCTAACAGTCCCTGAGCTGTTCCTCCTTTCTGCTCCACTGGGACAGTGGATTCCAAAATAAGAATCACAAGTATCTTAGGTTGAGTTCCCCTAGAGATAAATTCTTAGGCAGGATATAAGGAAAAGCAGGTCATCTGGAAGGTAATACCAGCAAGCACCAATGCAGGAATGGAGAATTAGAGAAGACAGCCAAGGAAGGAAATATTATTAAGTCAGTTACTATTATAGACAATGAAAGTCATTCCTCCTAGGGAACTAAGGGAAGCTACATAGAGCACAAACCTCAGAATTCTCCCACTCTAAGGGAAAGGGAGCTAGAGTATTTCTATCCCAATACTCATTAGTTTTTGTTGAGGGCTACCTCCTGGAGAGTGTTAGACCTCCTTCCACACTTCCTGGCTGCTTTGGAGAGTGGCAAGAGAGGCTCCAGCAGCCAAAGAAAGCTCTCAGGAGAGATTCAGGTACTGGAACTGGAAGATGGGAGGCAAACACTGCAATGGTAGAAGAGCCTGCAAGGTCAGGGCCCAGATGACAGTAGCTGACTGATACCCAAGGTGTGTGTATCTGAGAGAAACACAGAAAGGGTTCAGGTCTCGGGTTAGTGCAATATGTCTTTGTGGTACCTGGTAGTGTTTGGGTACCTGTCTTGGTATCAAATGTGGAAGAGTGAAATTACAGAAGTATAGGAAAACCTGGTGCCCATAATAAAAATTTGGTGGATTCAAATAATTTCTCCAAAGCATTAAATGTATTATATATGTTACCAAATCACATAAATATAGAACTAGAAAGGATACTACTGCAAACAACCAGTATTATGGAAGTGCTAGCTAGGTGGTCATTTAACCTTCAAAAAAATCCTGTGAGATAGGTACAATTCTCACCTTTACATTTTAGGCAAGAAGAATAAGACACAGATAAATTAAGTTACTTTTCCAAGACTACCCAACTAAAGGGAATTAGAAATTTTCTCATCCATTTTATTGACGGAGAACTGCATCATTTGGGGGTAGTGTCTCCATCAAGGCCCCACAACACTGTAGGTTGGGCTTACACTAGAATCAAATTTCACTGTACTGCCTTTTCATCAGACTGAACCATACATGGATGTTTTGTCTTTGTCATTTGTAGCTGAGTGCTAAGGATTGGGGTTATGACACAGATGGTGTGTGTACCTGCTTCCCTTCCATTGCTCCCCTCATCTCCTTGAATGTCGAGGTAAATTCTCCAATGAAGTCGTGCTTGCCATTGGAGTCCCAGTCCCACACTATGCACTGCAAAGAGAAAAGAAAAATTAAGAATGTTGCCCCAGCAGCTGCTGGTAGTTTGAAATTCATGAGGAAGAGTAGATGAAAGACATATGGTCTGGAAGAAAAGCCTGGCAGTCTGGGTTTGTGGCATGTGGGATATAATATCCCCATGGTTTCTACAGCCCTTTACTTGGCCTTTATGGTCACAATTCCCAAACAATCTTGTGGTGCAGCAGGGACTGCAGTATTTTGTCCATTTTTCAGATAAGACCAGTAAGACTCACAGGACATAGGTGCTTGCCAAAGAGACCATTAGTGAATTAGAACCTGAGACTTGAAAGCAGGCATCCTGCCTCCAATTCTGGTGCTCTTTTCCCCATCAGAGAGAGCTTCCCTGGTTTACAGCTGCAGCCAGATGCCTGAGTACCTGAGCCTGTGGCTGCCACAATGAGAGCTTCTGTCAGGGATTTAAATGGGGTCATATTGATTGCACTTTTTTCTTCTCTTTTGCTGACAGCAAAAGAGCAATGCCAACAAAAATGAGTAAGAAAGCAGAAACGTGAAACCTTTATCCACATGAAAATGGACAGAAGGTGGTGACCAATAACCCACATTGGTAAATATCGCCCATCCATCATATATATGTGGTGACTGTTCACTTCTAATAAGAAAGCTTCTTCTAACATTGTTAAGACTAAATTCTGGGCATCCAGGCAATACTTTACAGAGTGATTAAATTGGCAGCAATCCCTCTGCTTGGTTACATATGTTTGTAAAGAGGAAGGTCAGTATTTTTTTTCCAGGGTGAAGGTTTGACTAAGGTCTTAAACATTTTAGATATCACTTCTACACTTTAAACCAATGATGTGCACGGAGCAATGAAGTCACACACATTAATTAAGATCAAGGGCGCAACTGAGCCTTTTACTCAGAGATTTCCCTCATAATATCAGAGTTTCAAGAGACAGTTTGGTCTTCCCTCAGGGTACAGATCCTACATCCAGTCTGTCTGAAAACTTGATTATAAATCTGTTCCCAAATCATGTGGGACATACCACAGATCCTCAATGAAATAGAAGTGTTTAAAAAATATGGCGAATGTGTAAATAAAGAAAACTTATTACATTAAAAGTCATATTGCCAAGAATAATGGTATGTGTGTTCAAAGCGAGGAAGAGTATTTTGAGAGAGATTAATGGAAATGTGTCTTTCACTGTAATAAAATTTTTAATTTAAAAATTTACTGTGTTTTTCAATCACATCTCATTGATTAAATGTTCATAGCAATTTCTGTCAAATAAAAACATTGTGGTCTAGGATTGCATTAAATCTGTATAACAATTTTGGGAGTATGGCCATTTTTACTATGTTGGTCCTTCCTACCCACGAGCAAAGGATATCTTTCCATTTTCTGATATCCTCTTTGATCTCCTTTTTCAGAGCACTGTAGTTTTCAATGTAAAGATCTTTTACTTCCTTTATACATTGATTCCTAATATTTCATTTTTTTGATGCTATTGTAAAAGGTGTGATTTTCCTAATTTCTCTCTCAGTGTTTGCTATTTGTGTACAAGAATGCAATTGATTTTTGAGTGTTAACTTTGTATTCAGCTACTCCACTGAATTTGGTTATTAAATCTAGAAGTCTTTTGGTAGAATTTTTGAGGTCTTTTTGTAGAGTATCATGTCATCTGCAAATAATGATAATTTAACTTCTTTGTTTCCTATCTTTATTCCTTTTATTTCTTTCTCTTGTCTCATTGCTCTGGCTATTTCCAGAACAATATTGAATAGGAGTGGTGATAGTGGACATCCTTGTCTTGTTACTGATTTTAGAGTGAGAGCTTTCAGTTTTTGTCTATTTAGTATGATGTTGGGTGTTGGTTTGTCATAGATGGATTTTATCAGATTGAGATAAAGGCCATTTATTCCATTTTTCTGTAGGGTTTTTTTTTTTATCATGAATGGGTGTTAGTCTTTGTCAAATGCTTTTTCTGAATCTATTAAGATGGTCATGTGATTTTTGTCCTTGGCTCTGTTAATATGGTGTATTACATTTATTGATTTGTGTGCATTGAACCATCCCTGTATCTCTGGGGATGACTCCTCATAGAACAAGATACAATGTTCCTAAAATTCATCTGGAACCAGAAGAGACCTAGAATAGCAAAAACAATTCTGGGCAACACAAGCAAGGCAGAGGGCATCACAATCTCTGATCTGAAATTATACTACAGTTATTGTGATAAAAACAGCATGGTACTGGTAAAAAAACATATCCAAGGATCAGTTGAGTGGAATAGAAGATGCAGAAACAACCCCAAACACACTCAGCCATCTTATCTTTGACAAAGTGACCAAACACCTTCACTGTAAGAAAGACAGCCTCTTTAATAAATGGTGCTGGAAAAACTGGGTTTCTACATGCTGAGGACTAAAACTAGACCCATGTCTCTCACCATGCACTAAACTAAAATCAAAGATCTAAATATTAAAACTGAAACACTAAATCTACTGGAAGAGAGGATAGGTGAAACTCTTGAAGACATAGGTGTAGGAAAAGACTTTATGAACAAAACACCAATCACACAGGAAATATTACAAAGAATCAACAACTGGAATCTATCTCATCTTATTAAAAAGCCTTTGTACAGCAAAAGAAATCACTGACAGAGTAAAGAGACAACCAATAGAGTGGGATAATTTTTTCCAGCTGTTCCTCAGGCAAAAGACTGATATCTACAATATATAAAGAACTGAAAAAAAGACTTTCCCAAATTTAAAGACTCATTCCAAAAATGGGCCTCTGAGATGAATACACATTTTTCAGATGAAGAAGTAGAAACAGCAAATAAATATATAAAAAATGTTCAACTTCACTGGTCATTTGAGAGATGCAAATGAAAACAACACTGAGATTCCATCTCATTCCAGAAAGAATGGCTATTATCAAGAAATCAACCAATAACAAATGCTGGCGGGGCTGTGGAGAAAAAGGTACCCTTCTCCACTGCTGGTGGGAGTGTAGACTGGTGCAACCACTTTGGAAATCAGTGTGATGATTCTTCAGAAAAGTAGGATTAGAGGTTCCATTTGACTCAGCTATTCCCCTTCTGGGTATCTTCCCATAAGAACTGAAAGCATCATATCACAGTGATATATGCACATTCATATTTATAGCAGCACAGTTTGTAATAGCTAAATCTTGGAAATAGCCTAAATGCCCATCAACTGATGAATGGATAAAGAAGATGTGGCTTTTTTTTTTTAATACAATGGAGTACTACTCAGCCATAAGGAAGTGTAAATTTGAGACATTCATAGCTAAATGGATGCACCTAGAGACCATACTCTTAAGTGAAATAAATTGGACAGACGTGTAAGTATCACATTGTTTCTCTGGTGTGAGAAACTGAAAGTGTAAATAAGGGCAAAAATGTATAATAGATATTGTGAAAGAGGAAGACAATGTTCAAATGGGAAGGGGCTCAAGGGAAGGGAGGGAGCAAAAGAAAGGAAGGAAAAAGAAAAAAAGAGAAAAGAAAAATAAAATAGAAACAAAGCTTTTGTAACTAATAATAAGAGGGTAGAAGGAAGAGGAGGGGAATGGGAAAAATATAATCAAGAGATATCATGTACACATACAAATTCCATGTGATGAATGTGATCATTATGTATATCTGATTTGTACCGATAAACTTAATAATATAAAAGAATCACAGTGAAGTATGCATATGTAATTTTTGCAATTTTAATTAACATTAAAATAATATATATTTTAAAAATTAAAATTACAATCTGTTTTCATCCACTTTATTCACTGGATCTGATTCTGTGTGACTTCTGGCTTTTCCTCAAAGTCAAAATGACCATGAAAGGTAAGTGTTTTGAATCAATTCAGGACATCAGGGCAGCCAAAACAGCACAACTAAAGACACTCATAAAAGAAGACTTCCAGAACTGCTTCAGAAAGTGGCGAGAATGATGGGATAAGTGTGTTCAAAATGAGGGGTAGTATTTTGAGGGAGAGTTGTGACAATATGTTTCTACTATAATAAATTTTAAAAATTTGTGCATTCACCATATTGTTTGATCACACAAAACATGTTTCTTCCCAAATGTATTCCTACTGATTTATTTTCTGTCACAGTAGATTCCACCAGCAAGCATCTAGTTGTTTCAAACAGGAAATGGCATCATTCCTAAAACCTTCCACCACCACCATCACCCTGGCACTTCCCCTTTTCCTACTGCTCCTTCCTAACCCGGGTTACTGCAACTGTCTCCTGCCTGTCTCCTGGCCTCCCTTGTACTGCTTCATTCCTCTCATCCACTAATTCTGTTAATTGCCTTCTTCAAATAAAAATGAATACAAATTTAACAGGTCTTTCAAGGTATTCATGATATGACTCCCTCAATATCCTCAAATTTATTATCCATTCTTACAGTATTTTAAAGTTTTTAAAAATATTATGTTGGTAGGAATGAAAAGCATTTTCTGAGTTTTATTTTTTTTTCTTTTGAGGCATCATAAAGAAAAACTAATTTCTTAGCTTCTGTCTCTGGAGAAATTGTTAGATAATTCTTTTGCTGAGAAAACATTAATAAACCCTTCAGTGAGGAAAGAACAAATCAGAATAAACCAGAATAGAAGATATTAAGACAAAGGAAGTTAAATTTCTCTGCTGAAAAAAGTAATGGTTGAATGGTAACCAGAGAAGTGGAGGTGAAATGCAGGGTGTGGGTTGTGAAGAAATTAGGGAATATTTCATCAGAAGGCTGAAGACAGATTCCTACAGTGTGGATTTTTTAAAATTGTGTTTGTAAAATATAATAGTTACGTTTGTTTTAGGAAATGTATTATTTTCCATCCATTAACATTCTCTTCCCACTCTAGTGTGGATTTTGAATGACTCCAAAGGCCCCTGTATTGAAGACTTGGTCCACGGCCTGTGGTACCAACAGAAGATAGTGGGCCTTTAGGAGGTGGGGCCTAGTGAGAGGAAGTTAGGTCACTGGGGACACATTCCTGAAGGGAATATTGGGACCTCAGACACTCCTCTTCCTTTCTCTTTGCTTTCTGGCTACTATGAGGTGAATAGGCCTCCTCTGCCATGTGCTCCTGGCATGATGTGCTGTTTCATCATAACCAAAGTAATAGGTCAGCTGATCATGGACTGAAACTTTCAAAAATGTGAGCCAAAATAAACTTTTCCTCTAAGTTGATTATCTCAGGTATTTTGCCACAGTGACAAAAAACTAACACACAGATCCTGTATTGGGGTCAGAGAAAGTAAGAAACAGGTAAAAAAACTTTGGAAACTGTGGTGTCTCATTTTCCCCTCCCCTCATCCTCCATTAACTCTGAGACACCAGTGAATATGCTACCCTCAAGAGCACTATGAGGAAAGTGAATTGGAGAATAAAAGAGAGGGCTATGTCCATGTTTTAGAGAAAAGCAGGCCAGGGAGCAGTGTGAGCTGGCCCACAGCAATGGCTGCAAACTGAGCAGGGAGCAGGAGTATGGAGCCAGAGCTCAAGAGGTGAATCCTGGAAGTGGAACTCCACAGAAATACTGCAGAGGGTTTTTGACTTCTGCAGCAACATGGAACTGAATACAGGTTCTTTCATTTAGAGCTTAAAAGAAAATTTGACCATACAAAATTGGAGAGTTACAATTAAAATTCAGAATTATTACTCAATTTATACTTTTTGATCATTGTATGTTTACTCAATTGGCAGATGCTAAAGGTAAGTTACTGTCATTTGAAGGTCTGAAAATTCTTTCAGTTAATAAACTGACCCTGGAGTTTAAAAGTTAGCTCATAGTGTTGTTTTCCTAAATACATCTGATTTTGCTTCCAGCCACATAGTAAGATTATATTTTTTTGTCTCCTTGGGTTTGGCAGTGGCCATAAGGCTTTCAATGGTTAGTGAAATAAGGAAAAAACTACACTTTCAAAAAGAAGCTTTAAGAGATGGAGCATGATTTACATGCTTCATTTCTCCCTATGCCTTGGTGAGCAACAACATAGTAGCTGTTCGCAGGCCCCCAGTGAAGGTAAGGCACAGCACAGCTCCTGAATGAACCATGAGGGACGCATGCATTCAAGAAATAAACCATTGTTGTTTTCATATTACTACAATGCAACTGAACCAGTTAGCTTTCATTGTCAACTTGACTGGATTAAGAGACTCCTGGAGAGGTCTCTGCATCATGTGAGTAGTACACTCATCAGTGGACATAGAAAGAAGGGTGGTTCCTGACACCCACCCTTAATAAGGCTTATAACTTTGCTCTTAGTAAATACAGCCTGAACGTTTGAGTCTGACACTCAGAGGCTTACTCTTCTACCTGTGGGAGGAGGAAATAAAAAGGGAAAGTGGGCAGATGCAACTAAGAGAAAAAAGGTGGAAGCAGCCTTTTAAACATTTCCCTGTATTTACAAACAGATAGGGGTCCCCGTCTTTAGGAGAAGGGGCATGAATCATGTCAGTCCTTCTTTGCCCTCTCTTAGATTTTCCCATCGTGCTTGGTTTAGTCATCTCCATCTTTCACCCGCCAACCACAATGCTCAGGATATTTATAATCTGTTCTCAAGCAGAGGGACAGAGTGAATGACCACTGCCCCTCCCTGAGCTGGAAGAAGAGCCAGGCTTGACAGTGCTCCCTTGGGGGCCTCTCTGAGCAAGCACCACAGCTTACTCAGACCCTGCTTCTTCAATCTGCCCGCATTTCCCATCATGGGAGTTGGAGAATTTCTTTTCTGTTTGACCCTTCTTGGAAGGGATCTCAAAGGAAGTAAGACACTGTGAAGCAGACAGACAAAAACACTGCTTCCCTTGCTCTTTGCCATGAAGCTGGAATATGACAGCTCTGATATGGCTGACAGAAGAACACATCATGGTGAAAAGTAAACAGATCAGCCACCCTGCAGTAAAACAGACAGAGGCAGAGTTCTTGGTGTGAATCCATAAGGAGGCCTTGTCATATCTGTGAGAGCTCAGCATCTCAAAGTTCTCTCTAAGCCTGAAAGCCTTCACAAGTTCTCGTATCTCATGAAGCAGTTTAGGTGCAGAATCTTAAAATGCTGAAGTTCAACCAATGATGTACTCAACTCCCTCAGTATACAGAAAAGGAAGATGATGGCAGAGACAAGACTTCTGCAAGTTCACCCAGTGTCTCCCTGATTTCATCACTGCCACACAAGCAGCACGTTGTGATAGCTAAAAAGTTTATCATGCTTACCATATGCCAGAAACTGTTCTCAGCAGTTCATACATATCAAACTTGGATATCCACATGTGGGCGAATGAAATTAGACCCCTATCACACACCAATTCAACATAGTTTAATGATATAAACATAAAACCTCAAACTATACAATTCTAAGAAGAAAAAACAGAAGAAAAGTTTCTTGACATGGGTCTTGACAATGACATCTTAAATCTTACCACAGAAGCACAGGGCACAGAAGCAAAAATAGACAAGTAGAACCATATCAAACTAAAAAGCTTCTGCACAGCAAAGGATAAAATAATCAACAGCATGACAAGGCAATGTAAGGAACAGAAAATATTTGCAAACCGTCTATCTTATAAAGGGCTCATCTCTTAAGGAAAGAATGCCTACATCTTAAGAGCAAAATAAACAAACACCCAAGGAAATAGCTTGATTTTAAAAGATAACAAATGTTGTTTACAATTTGGAGAAATTGTAACCTTTTTACATTGTTGGTGTGTAAAATGAGGGTCCTTAGAAAACTTACCAATGTATTCAGATCAAGATATCCCACATCTAGGTATATATCTAAAAGAACTGAAATCAGGATCATGAAGCTATATCTAATAGCTAAGATATGGAGACAATGTAAATATCTATTGACAGATAAGTGAACAGAAAAAATGTAATACTTATATAAAAAGAAGTATTATTCAGCCTTAAAAAAGGTGGAAATCCTATCACTTTTTATGCCAGGGATAAACTCAAAGGACAATATGTTAAGGGAAACGAGTCAGTCACAGGAGAAATACTATGATTCCACTTATACAGGGTATATAAGATAAACTCATGGAAGCATAAAATACAATAGTGGTTGCTGGGAGTTAGGAGTGGGAAATAGGGGAATTGTTTGACAGGCATGAAATTTGATAATGCTAAATGAATAAGTTCTTTTTTTTCCCATTAAGTTTATTGGTACATTTTAGGTATAAAATACAGATACATTCATTATTGGGATCTTGTACCTTTACAGGACGCATCTTGGTTCTTATTTTTTCCCTATTCCCCTGCCCTCCCTTCACCTCCTCTACCCTTCCCTATTTACAAAGACTTTGTTTCCATTTTTTCCCTTTTCTCATATGTTTTCTTTACCCTTCTTTCCTTTCCCCTACCCTTCCCACTTCCCCTACTCCTTTAGAACTTTTCTTCCTATTACAGAATATGAGTTATACATTTTTAAAAAAAATTACAATATCAAGATTTAGAGGACATTATCACGGATTTTACAGAGTTTAAAAGGATATAAAAAGCACATTACAAAAATCTTTTTGGAAATAAATTTGACAACTTCTAAGAAGTACCTTGGAAGACAAATTAATGAAACTGACTCTGGAAGAAATATAAAATTTGAATAGCACACATTAAAGAAAGTATATTCCTAGCTTGAAAACCTACCAATATGACAACAACAGAATCATATAAATTTTAACTGATAAATTATATCAAACATTTAAAGCAGAAAAA
>NW_004624730.1:7611176-7623963 GCF_000247695.1 Heterocephalus glaber
CTGAGAAATTATTTCTGATTTCATTTTTTCCAGATCTTCTTTTGTTGCCAGTTCAGGGAGTCCAGGTGGTTAAGTATCAGTGTTCCATCTCATTTCCCTTTGGGGTTGCTTTAGGTGATTTGGAAGTCTGGTTTTGAGACTTGTTTACGTGTCTTCTCATTTCAACAGATGCAGCCTGCTCTGCCTTTGTTGAGGCAACTTTTTGCTCATCCAGTGGTCTTCAATTCTCAGCAAGCCACAGAACTGCCTCTTCTCTGCTGCTCACCAGTACACTAATTCCTGGGTTTAGAAAGGTGGCCTTCTAGATCCTTGAGCTGACCTGTTGTCTGAGTGGGCTTCTGGCTGGGTCCTGTGAACACTTGGGGTTGTATCTGGTTGTGCCACTGGCTAGGGCTAATATGTAGCTATTGTCTGGGAGGGCCTTTGGCTGGGGGCTGTGCACCTCAGTTCCTGTTGTGAGCAAGCTTCTGGCTGGGGTCCTGCACACTTACTGATGGTATTGTGGTGAACCTCTGGCTGTTGCTTGTGTGCCTGTGCAGCTCTTTTCCAGGCAGGCCCTTGGCTTGGGCCAGTGTACCCCAGCCTTTGGGGTCAGGGCAGAGCCCTGGCTGGGATCTGCTTGCAGCCACACTGCTCTGGTCCACACCGCTACTCCCTCAACTAAGGTGGTCTGGTATGCCTTTATTGCAGAGACTTTCTTCACTTTTCTGGTGGGCTTTAATTTTCATCAAGGGGCCTCAGAAAGGCCCTCTTTCTGTTGTTCATTTCTACTCTATCTTCTCAAGCTCAGAACAATGTCCCTTATGACCCCTGCAACTCTCAGGTGTGGATCCAGGTAATGGCTTGGCACAGCTGGGGGGGCGGCGGTGCTGGGGCATGTGTGGCTCACCTCCTTGGTGCTCTAGGGTGGAGGTCTAGATGAATAAGTTTTATAGAGCTAATTTATAACATGGTCCCTATAGTTAACAATGCAGTATTGTAAATTTCAGGTTTGTTACATGGGTAGATCTTATGTTAAACATTTTTACCACACATGCACAGAAAATAGCAGAAAAAAAAAATCTCAACAAAATAAAAAATAAAGAAACTGTTGGGGATATCTATGACCTTTATTGTATTGATGGCATCATGGTTGTTTCTGTATGTCCAGACTCATCCAACTGTGTGCATGAAATATGTGCAGTGCTTTATATCTCAAAGAAGCTGTAAAAAGTAAAACATTTTCTCCAATAGACTGGGTGGTTCTAATACAGTTCAATAAAAGGCCTTCAGAGGAGAACTGAAGTTTCTGTCTGTGGTCTACTGCTTTTGCTCCTGCCCTGGAATTCCCAGCCTGTCCTTTTTGTCCTTAAATTTCAGACTTGCCTTGCCAGGCCTCAAAAATATAATTAGCCAGTTCCTTGAAATAAATCTCTTAATGTATGTATCTTTCTGCTTCAGTTTCTTGGGTGGACCCTGAATGAGACAACCTTCCTCACCTTGTCCCTTGGTCTCAGGTACTTACATTTAGCAGAGAGTGTCCAGTGACAGTCCTCTCTTGTGGATATGCCAGCATTTATTGAACACTTACTTTGTCTCACACACTGCTGTGAGCCCTTGACATACTCTAATTCATTTGATCTTCACAGTACCCCTACCACTGTTATTGTCACCTCCACTTACTAGATGAGGAGACTGAGAGAGGTTAATTAACTACTGCTGTCACAGATTCAGAATGTTTCAAGATGACTGATTTTGACATCAGAATTCTATCAAAATATGACAGTTTGTAATATGTAATATGCAAATGTAAGCTGTCCAAACAGAAATCGAAAACAACTTAACTGCTGCTAATCACTGCAGATTTTTAATAGTTAAAGGACATCCATTCTCTTACTTGACTTTTTAATTTTTTTAATATAGCAACTTGCTATTTGTCCAGGTGAAGTAGGAATCTGTCAAATTTCTTCTTGCTTGCTTATACTGCCTTCCCCTACCATTCTTCAATTGTAATCTGTTTATATCTGCTTCAAGATATCCCCAACTACATGGGGATTTTTATGGTAATGATCCAAATATAGTGAAGTAACTTAAGGCCATTATCCCGAAACACAGAGCATTGGTTTATTTTATCTGTTTATTTATTTATTTTTGGCATTTTGAAACAGGATCTCGCTTTGTAGTTCAGGCTGGCCTCAAATTCACTGTGTAGTCCAGGCTGACCTTAAACTCATAGTGCTTCTCCTGCTTAGTCTCCCAAGAGCTGGGATTACAGGCATGTGCCACCATGCCCAGTTAGAGCATTGGTTTATGAGTATGTATCCACTACTTAAAAAGAAACTTCCAAATACTGAGATTTTTTAAAAATCAGGATTTAACATAGTTTTGGGGTGCAAGTAAGACCTCAGATAAATATTTGATGAGAAAATAGAAAAGGCAGACTTGAGGTGATGGCAGTGCTCTGGTATTTGGCCCTATCTCCACACTGCAAAGAGAAGGTATTGCAGTAATCTCATTGATTATTAAAGGAGATGCTCAAACAGGACAATATGCTTTATCAGTTTTAGACACGGGTTGCAGGCACAGGACCATAGAAATGACATAGCTTTATAGGATGTAGACACAGGTTGCTTGGAGATAGGAAGCAGAGGTCTGCCTTCTAGTCCCACCTCTGAGGATAATGCTGTGAGCCACTGACAAGCTTCTCAAATTCTTTATGCCTCAGTTTTCTCTTGCATAAAATGAATATCTGGGAATGAGAATTAGAATACATACTCTCTATGGTCCTTTCCAAATCCAAAATTCTTGTAATATGGCACTATATCATTGCATATCTTTATTTCTTTAAAAAATCTTCTGTTCCAATGACAGGCTATCATACCAAGCAATAAAATTGTTGACTGTCTACCAATACCTGATTAACAACAGTACTACCCTCTTATTTCTTTTGCTGTATATCTGAATATGGACATCTAAATGTCACTGTCTCCTGGTCAGATGAGGTGATCCATTTTTACAGATTATGATCCTGACAATATTAAAGCAACTAAAGGCTATTGTTCCAAGACATAGAGCTAGCGTGAGGCTAACATGAGGCTATGAGCCTAGCTATATTTCTTCATAGCTGGAGCCTTTTACATTATGCTACATAGCTTCACAACTTACTTCTGTCAGGTGTCTTTAAAATGGCAGGTATTTTATTTTTCCTTTTCTTTTTTTTTTTTTTGGTACTGGGGATTGAACTCAGGTCCTTGCGCTTGCGTGGCAGGTGGCGGAACCACTGAGCTAAATCCCCGGCCCCATCATTTTCTTTTTAATAACCAATAAATTCAAGGCTATGTGACTTCTCTCAGGGTACAAATATATAGTTTAATATTTCTCTAGGCATTTGTTGTGTTTTAAATAAAAAATGTCCCCCTAGAGCCTCAAGTGTTTGGAGGGCGATTGGATCATGGGGATGCTATACTCGTCAATGGATTCACCCATTGATGAGTTCAGTAGCTGAGTACTGTATCCTGTTAGAGGTGGGGCCCAGTAGAAGGGGAGACACTGGGTGCACAATCTGGAAGGGTGTATTCTTATCCTTGGCTCTTCCCTTTCTCTCTATTGCCTGGCTGCCATGGGTTGAGCACCTTTTCCACTGCCATACCCCTCTGTCAACCTGTGTCTGCCTTGATGCCTGCTTACCGTGGACTGAAACTTCTGAAAGTGTGAGCCAAAATAAACTTCTCCTTTAAATTGCAGGTGCCAGGTATTTTGTCCCAGTAACAAGAAAATAACTAAAACAGCACTGTTTAAAATTATCCACAGTGATTAATCTCGAAGGAGCTTCACTGGGCTCATTTAAAGAGGAATTATAAATTCAGACCATCAGTGTCAAATCAAACAGGGTCAGCAATCTAAGAACCAAACTGTGCAGGAAGCTGAGTTATGAGGATCTCAAGTTTGAAGCCATCCTAGACAATTTAGCAAGGCTGTCTAAAAATAAAAAAGGGCAAGGGATGTAGCTCAGTGATAGAGTGCCTTGGAGCTTAATCCCAATACTGAAAACAAAACAAACAAACAAAACAGAAAAGAAGAAAGAGAGAAAGAAAAAGAGAGAGACACAGAGAGAGAGAGAGGGAGAGAGAGAGACAGAGAGACAGAGAGACAGGAAGGAAGGAAGGAAGGAAGGAAAGAAGGAAGAAATGAAGAAAGGACCAACTAAACTGTGTTTCCAAATCACTCAGTTTAGTGGCCTTTTAACTGTAGCATTTGGGTAATAAAGTAATATCCTATTATTTAATAGAGATTTCAAACAAACACATCTCTAGCTATTATTGGGGATTTGTGAGAATTTCATCCATGATTTAGTATTTGGGATGAACTATTTTTTGCAAAATTTCTGGGACAACCTTTGATATAAACTTATTTACTGGTTTGCATAGGACTATCAGAATCTATGAAAAGAATATCATATATATTAGCTTTTTGAAGGTTGTAATGTCTTGGTTTTGCATATGGGAAGAGGGTCCAAACCTCCTTGTTTATTTCTTCTTCATTTTACTCTCCTTCATTGCAAGATTGGCAGTAGCCCTCGGACATCAAGCTGGCTGCTAGGATGGGAATGAAAAGTAGCTCTGAACTGGACTTCTGAGTTTGGCAGAGCAGAATGCCATGTGGACTGAAGACAGAAATCTTCCTAGTAGGGGGTGGACTAATGCTGGAGGTGTGAAATTCTATAGAGATTCATGGAATTCTATTGGAAATTATGCAGAATCTGAATGGAAAGGAGAATTTCTCAAATTGAGATGATGTAACCTCCACTCCAGAAGTGTCAGGCAGGCAGGAGCCTCAGTCATATCCATCTCTGGGCTTCACTTTTGCTGCACTGGTGAGCAGGACTGACTGCTGGAAATCTGTCTGTACAGAGCTGGAGTACTTTCTGAGGTATTCCACCCAGGGTGAGGTGAGGATAGGCTAACAAAAAGGGTCCTGGAATAAAGAACTGAATGCTGGAAGGGGCTGACAAGGCTGTGAGAACCACTCAGGCTTGTACCTAGGTTCATGTTTTGGTTCCACAAAGGGGACTGTAAATAGAAGAGGCAGCTTTAAAGAGCAGTTTCCGCAAAATAGCAGGTCTTACATGGTGAAGAGAACAGAGGGAGAGACTTTGATGCACTGGGAGTACCAGAATGCAGGTTTGGGCATCTAATGGGTGAGATGCATCTCCATGCAGGGAGCAAGGTGTTGCTTAGAAGCTAAAGGTGAAGAGAGGGTAGGGGCGGCAGCATCAGAAATATCTGGATATCACCAAGGGCACTGACATCCACATACTTAGGTATCCATGCACTACAGTGGCAGAAACAGAGAGAAAATGGGGCTGAAATCTTTGAAATCCATGTAATATGACTTCCTTTGGCTTGCAGGTTAATGCTTCATGTGAGCTTCTTAAACAAAGAAAGTAGAGAAGGATCCCCAGCTGGCATTTGGGCAGCAAAAGCAGAGGTGATAAACAAGGCAGGGGGAGGCATGGAAGCTTAAGTGACTTGTGGATGATCATATCCAAGGATCTGTTTGAAATTTGCAAAGAAATAATCAAAGGTTTGACTTAAAAGAGGCGTCAGAAGTCTTGCTTTAGTTGATGGAGCAAGATCAAGGAAAATGCAGGTTCCACTACCATGTTTTGTTTAAGAACTATTCTAGATATTGGGTATGTTTTAATTCCAGGGCAGAACTCATAAAGGAAGTTGTGCACGCATCCACCACCCATTCTCCCTGCCTGGCCTGTTCTCATTTGTTGACCCTGGCTTCAAGAGGAAACATGGTGCATTTAGGGCATTAACTTCCAAAGCTGTGGGGGAGAGCTCTGCGCTTTGTTTAGGTTAGACTACTTTCATTACCAGGCACCTGTGACTAGACTGGTGGAACTTGTACTGAGCCTGAAACTCAGACCATGTGTTCACTTGAAGCATAAAAATAAGCCCAATCCCTTTGCAGACTTGTGTTAGCACCATTTACATCAATCTCTCCTTTATCTTGCTCTATCCATATACTCTAGACTCTGGCTGTGAACTTGGCTTTCTTTTAAATCTGCTCTCAATTTATACTTTGCTTTTATCTCACTACATTTTCTTTAATGGGGTAAAACTTCCTTTTTAAAAATTTGAAGGTTGGTTAAAGATGCCAATACTTCCAGGAGAGGAAGCATTTAATGGCAAGAGGGAACTTGGTAGTGGTCTGGTAGAAAGAGCAGGATTTGTGAAGTCATTCAGAATTCCATTCAAATCTCCTTTCTTTTACTAGATAACTATGTAGTCATCACCTAGCCACTTCACTTTAATCTACCCAGTTTATTCATCTCTAAGGTGGGGATCATATTCCATCCCTCCTACACACATGGTTCATCGGCTACAGTGGACTAGGAATTGTGATGGTTATGGGGATAGAGAAAGGACTGAGATCCTTCTCTCAAAATGCTGATGATAGAGTGCAGAGATAGACATGTTAATAAGTAAGAGTAATACACAATAGAAAGGGCAATAAAGGAAGGTTTGCACTAAAGGTCATCTCGGAGTGTTCTCTATAGACAGTTGGGGAAGGCTTCCAAGAGCAAATAAGAGAATAGCACCTGGTAAGTGACATATGCAAGTAGAATATTTCCTTATTTTATTTACACACCAGAACAAATGACTAGTACCAGACCCTCTCCTGAGCATAAGGTAGAAACAGATCAGGTGAGATCCTGGGTGCCTGAAGGACAACTGGATGATGAAAAGATACTTTCTCTTCTCTCTTGTTTCTATGTAAGCCTGGACAGAACTGAATGCAATTGTAAATGTGTCTCTCCTCTGCCCTCAGATTATGTGCCCCAAAGAAGGTGCAAGCATCTTACAGGACTTTTCTACAGGATGCTACCAAACCTTGTTCTATGCCATTGTGAATGACCTAGAAGAAGATGATGAGAATGTGGCGAAACAAATCCAGATCTTGGTAGGCAAAGATTCAGGTCCCTGTGTGCCCTCTGATTTTAACTAGCTGCCACAGCTTGCACAGGTCATTCTATCTCTCTGGGCTTCAACCTTTATCTGTAAAATGACTGGCTTGCATTAGAAAAACAGTCATACAAATTTTTTTGTGGTTTTTTTTTTGGGGGGGGGTCCGGGGATTGAACTTGGGATCTTGCACTTGCAAGGCAGGTGCTGGAACCACTAAGCTAAATCCCTGGCCCAGTCATACAAATTTTTTATGCCTAGTAATTTGGTATGCATAGAAGAGCTTGTTAAATTTTAGGTTTCCAGGCTCTACCTTTCAGACATTCTGATTGAGCTGTTTCAGGTGGGCCACAAAAATCTGGCTTTGAGGCAAGCAACTCACCAATTTAGATGTATTTGGTCTCTGGACACTTTGAAAAATACTAGGCAGAAAATCCAAGAGGCCACAGTCTGTGACTATGGTGGCAGTAATCACAATTATATCCTGACTCACACAGTCCTCTTCAACTCAATTAAAAGCCAACTATAGACAGAAAACAACATTCAAGGGTGATTCTGGATCCTTAATGATCATTCAATACAGTATTGCTCTTAGTAGGCATACAAAATCCTAAAATGTTACACTCATGAAGCCAGAATTCATGGGAGATGTACGGCCCTGGGAGCCTCGGTTAGTTCAGACAGGACTTAAAGGCTCCCAAATCTTGTCTAAACCTTTTAACGTCACACCTCACTACATTTTAGGAAGACTAAAACTTCCATGGTTGTGTGCACAGAGTAAGGCGGCAGATTTTGCAATGACTTATGTCTCAAGCTTTCAATAAAAGTCCTATCTTCATTATCAGAGTCAGCCTGCACTGGTTCAACCCATACCATACCCTTGTACCAATTTTACAAGTGCAAGACTTATCTGAGAACCTGATATTTGACCTGGAGACTGACAGGTGGTTGGACTCAGAAAACTTGCTTATGTGAATTGCAAAGGTAAATACCATCTCTAGTCAGTGTATAGATATTCAATAATACAAATCAGTTTAGTTGGTTGTTGGCCTGTGATAACAGAACTACTTTTAACATCTGATAAAGCATTGATCTTGAGTTTTGGTCTCTCCTTTATTTTTCTCTTTCTCCTCAAGAAGAGTCAAGCCCTTTTTCATCCTCCTCCTTCTTTCTCTATTTCTATTTATGTCTCTACCTCTCTGTGTGCTTTTAGACCTACTTTGGATGAATTTGATCTGTTCTACAGTGGAAAGCATAAATGATTGTGGGCCTCTCATTTTATGGTTTTTTTTGATTCATTATCAAGTCTTTATTGAGTACCTACACCACGTCAGAAAATGAGCTACATACAGTATATGAAGGAACAGAGAAAAAGATACATAAGTACATACAGCGATAAGTCAGGAAAGATAGATGAATTATTCTTTACTTGCATAAAGCTTACAGTTCAGTAATGAAAGCAGAGAGTAACTGCATAAAAAATTAAAGTAGGTACATTTTTAAGAACTCAGTCGGTATTGTTTTGATAAACAATAAGTGAAGAAACCAAAATATGAAGAGATCTTTCATGCAAGGATCTTGGAGAACTTTTCACTAATGCTAAGTAATAAATCTCTCCAAATATTTTGGAATGGCGGTGCAGACTGGTGTAGAAGCCCTTATTTCATTTAGAATTTAAGTTAGGTGCATAAGCTGTAACCTCATAACCTTACAACTTTTTAAAGTTAGAAGACAGAAAGGCTGTACCAGTTCCAGGGCTCAATAGTCTGAGACAAGTAACCACATCTCCGCTATGAATTGAAACAAGGTCTGCCTACACCTCATGCTGGAGGGTCTCAGTAAGGACAAGGGCATTTTGGTGGAAACAATCTCAGCACCCTGAGATACAAAAATAATTGCTCTGCATATTCATCTCAGAATGACTATTAAATTTTTTGGGTATAATTGAGTATAACATTTACTTTTCAGGGCTCTAGAATGATCTCATCTATAAACAAAAAAGATTAGGCTCAATAGTCCTCCAGTTCCTTTGCTACTCTTAAGATGATGATAAAATCAGACGATTTTCCTTTCTTTCACCAGTGTCATGCCCAGCCCTCAGTGAGATCAGATTTGATCAACTCTGCGTATAATCATTGCACCTCACTTCTTATTAATAGAACCTCACAGTTTTAGATTCCTGCTTTCCTGTGTCATTGCATCAATTCTAGACAGTAATTGCTCACCAAGGTAAATTTTGCTAGGGATCAATTTTAGAAGGTAAATTCTGAAACCATTTTATTTCATTACCACTTAATACTGAACTAACTCTAATAAGTGTCGATTTTTCCCCTGGAAATATCAAATTAAACTTTTAAAGTCACAAAATCTATTTCTATGTGAGGGAAAAGATTCCCTAACGCTATTGAAAAAGGTGAACTCCAGTTGGCTACTGAGCCCTGAGTAAATGCTCTGTGGCTGAATGGGGATGATGTGTGTGATACAGGCTCTGAGTCTTGCAGGTCAGAGGTCATGACTTCCTAATTTGTAGGTAAAGTACCTGTATAGGTGATGCCTAATAAATACATGCCTCTGGTCCTCTCAACTTATTTGTTGCTAATACAACCAGTGTTTGAATTATTTGTGTTCCGGGAAGTCATTGGCTAAGTGCTTTAAGTACATCTCTTTTTAATCCTTATGGTAAAGCTGTGAGGCAAGGGTTGATAACCATATTTTGGCGGAAGTTGAAGCCCAAGGATGTTAGGTAACTTTCCTGAAGTTCTCAGATTAAAAAGTGGTTAAAGCTGAGATTTGAGCCTTGGTCTTTTGTGAGAGTCTGTGCTTTCTTGTGGACCGCATTGCCTATATATTCACCATTTCACCGGGTAGCTGTTATATTTTGTGTAACTTTCTGGGTGATGATTACAGACAATTGAGACAGGACACTATTTTTATAGTTTTATGAAGTCAATCCAGCACAGATTTACCAAGCCCAGAGTACTCTATAGAATTCTTTGGTTGGATTAGGTTTCTGCAAGGAATTCAGAGATGCAAAGTATTTTAAACAGATGAAAAACATAATCAAATAGCAATTTAGAAAGAGCATTTCAGACTATTAAATGGAGAATAAACAAGGGGATGAGAAGTCCAGGGAGGCCTTGTGGTCAGTTTCTGACATTGGAAAGATTATGAAAGTATTAAAGTAGCGGAAACTATAGATCTCAAATATTTAAGTAAATGTTGAGGCTGAGGGAGAAGGAAAGGAGAAAGAAGAAATCAAGGTTTACTCTCACACTTCTGGCTTGGGTAACTGAGTTTAACATTCATCTATATTGGAATCACAGGAAGAATAGGTTTGAGGGCCAAAGGATAGTCTAGTATTTGGCCATGAAAAGTCCACATTCTTGGCCTCCTATAAACACTGTGATTCTCTGAAGCCCTGACAGGTAATCATTGTTTCTTCTAGCAAAATGCTTGTGTCTCTGTTTCTAAATGAGCCATGTTACTCCTGGTTTATTGATTCCTGTAATTTGATGCCTCCCATTGGGTTCCCAGGAGGAAAAGATGCTAGAAGACCAGCAAAGAACAGATGATTCCACTTGTGTGGCTTAATCGGTCTGGAAACTACAAGCTGGCAATGTGGGATTCACTGATAGCCAGGAGGAAATCTTGGCACAGCCAGGCAACTTGATTACTCTGTATTTCTACCATAAGCTCATTTACTTGCTTGTCTTGTTTAATTATTGCCTGGTGTAACCATCATAGGTGTTCAGGACTTGGAAGTTTTTTTTTTTTTTTAGGCAACAAAACAGATCCAAAAATTGTGGAGAAATTAACTGCTCCTAAGCAATTACATAAGGGATCCATACAAAACAATTTGCTGCTGCCATTTTCTAAGCCAATAGTGGGTGTTTAAATTGGAGAGATCATCCATCCATCAGACAATATGAAGGAAACCAGGATTTTCAGTTAGTCACACAAACATTGTTCTAGATTCTCTTACTTTATCACCACTCTTGGTCTTGGTCCCTCTGTTCTATTGGCCCAGTTGTTTCCTTGGCTTGGTTGGACTGGACATTTAGTTTATCTTTGAGTAAAATAACATCAGGCATTTGATGTTCAGGACTTCTTAGGGAATATCTCATCCTTGGGTTGCTCTTGCTTATGGCTTTTTGGGGCACAACCATCACATCTGAACCAGATCAGGATTCTGCCCAGGTCCTTGCTCAGAAATTGGCTTCTGACTAGAGCCTCATATGGACTTACTTCAGCCACTCTCTAGGTAACTGAAAACCAAGTCTAGGATGGGCAGGGATGTGGCTCAGTGGCAAGTGCAAGGTCCTGAGTTCGATCCCCAGCACCCCTTCCTCCCAACAAAACCACAAAATCCAAAACCAAGTCTAGAGTAATCCAGTATTTCTTTTCTTCAAAGTTTTAGTTTCTCTTTTTTCCTGCTTTTATTCTTGTGATGTGGTCTCTGTGTTACTAGAAGCTATTTTCTACATAACAGACTTTCTGCATAGATTGAGTTATGATGCTTACTTACCCAGTGTGAGTTAAACGGTAAGTTTCTGGATGAATAAGAAACCAAAAATTTACACTACACTATTAGCTTAAAATTGCTGCCAGTGATACTCTATTTGTCAAAAAGAATCAATTCTCTTCTTCCGAACAATAATTATTCCAGACAGACTTTTGGATAGAACACTTTCCTAAGAGATAGAAGCACTCAATTCTATGATTCAGCCAGGAAGATATCCTATTCTTTCCATCCAGATAGAGTTAAACACATACTTGCAAGATGGACAAGCAGAGATCTTGACAGTGTTAAGGAGGGTCACTGGCCTATGTTATCACACTTATTATCCAAGTAATTGAACATTTCTTCTTATTCCATTTCCATCACTGGACAGACCAATAGCTTTATTTGCCTTTGGGGATATAAAAAACACCTTCTTTACCTAGAAGTGTAAACTCATCCACTTACTGATGGGAATGGCCCTCCTTGTAACAGCCTTGTAAATAACTGCTTTGGAAGGCCAGCAAAAGCACTATAACCAATTTGACATTTATTCTGTGTTTTTTCATAACATTCAGCATATTTTCAAAGATGACTTTTGATAGATGTACCCAAGTTTCCATCTAAATTCCATTTTCTACGTCAAGATTTGTAAAGCAAAAATCAAAATTTAATAATCCATATAGAAGCAAAGCATTTTACAAGTTCCTTTTACAGAGCACCAGCTCTATGGGAGGTTAATAGGTATGAATGAAAAAATAAAAATGACTCATCCTCAACTAAGTTTGGTTTACCCTGCTATAAAAGAACCATTTTGGCTATTGATGGAATTCTAAGAGGCTTTGAAATGCCAGTGTGCAGGATACACTTACCAGGGTAAAGTAAACTAGCCACCAAGGGTGCAAAATTTAAGGATACCCTCATTCTCAGGGCTCTACAAGTACAGGATTGGTTCTTGCATGAAATCGAGAATGGCTGCTTCCTTAAATCTTGCACCTTTTTTGCCTTCCCCTGGTTAAGGTCCTGCTATGTGAATCATGAATAATCTTCAAGATTAGAAAATAATGCACATTCTTCCCCTACTTTTTTGGCCAAGAATATGTGTGTCTCCTTGCATTCAGGTAATTTACAAGACTAGTTTCTTATAAAATAAGTTGAGGAATAAATTTATTCTTTTCATTCATACAATTAATAATACTTTTTGCCATAAAGTTTATTGGTACATTGTAGGTATAAAATACAGTTACATTCATCATTGAGATCTTGTACCTTTACAGGATGTATCTTGGTTCTTTTTTTTCCCCTCCCCCTGCCCTTCCTTCACCCCCTCCACCCT
>NW_004624730.1:7644753-7659307 GCF_000247695.1 Heterocephalus glaber
TGCTGTTTTTATCACAGTGGCTTTGTAGTATAGTTTCAAGTTGGGGATTGTGATACCCCCTGCCATGTCTCTGTTGCTTAGAATTGCTTTTGCTATTCTAGGTCTCTTCTGGTTCTAAATAAATTTTTGGGTTATTTTCTCCAGTTCTGTGAAATATACTGTTGGGATTTCAATTGGGATTGCACTGAATATGTATAGCAGTTTTGGAAGTATGGTTATTTGGTTCTTCTTACCCAGGAACAAGGGATGTCTTTCGATTTTCTTATATTCTCTTCAATCTCTTTTTTCAGAGTGCTGTAGTTTTCAGTATAGAGGTCTTTTTCTTCCTTTGTCAGATTGATTCCTAGATGTTTCATTTTTTTTTTGGATGCTATTGTGAAAGGAATTGTTTCCTTAATTTCTCTCTAGAGGTATTTTTGAAGTGCATCTCATATTATAGCATTTCTTGTGCAATTTGGGTTCTGTGTAGAAAGTCCTTGCCTATGCCTATGTCTTCAAGAGTTTTACCTATTTTATCTTCCAGCAGATTAAATGTTTGTTTTAATATTTACATCATTGACCCATTTTTATATTAATTTATTACATGGTGGCAGATAAGAGTTTAGATTCAATCTTTTGCATGTGGACAGCCAGATTTCCCAGCACTGTTCATAAAAGAAGCTACCTTTCCTCTAGTGTTTGTTTTTGGCCCCTTTATCAAAGAATATGTAGCAGAATCTTCCTGGAGTTGTTTCTGGATCCTCTATTCTCTTCTATTGATCCATATTTCTGCCCTTACTGTAATATTTTTAATCACTGTAACTTTGTAGTATAACTTGAAATCAGAGATTGTGATGCCTCCTGCTTTGCCCTTGTTGCTCAGAGTTGCTTTTGCTATTCTAGTTCTCTTCTGGTTCCATATGAGTTTTAGGATTGTTTTCTTTTGGTCTCTGAGGAATGCTATTGGTATTTTGATTGGGATTGCATTAAATCTGTATAACAGTTTTGGAAGTATGATCAATTTCACCATATTTGTTTTTCCTATCCAGAAAACGGGATATCCTTCCATTTTCTGATATCCAGTTCGATCTCCTTTTTCAGAGTACTATAGTTTTAATTGTAGAAGTCTTTCACTTCCTTGGTTAGGTTAATTCCTAAGTATTTCATTTTCCTTGGTGGCACTGTGAAAAGTATTATTTCCTTAATTTCTTTCTTGGTGAGTATATTATTGGTGTTCAGGAATGTTATTGGTTTTTGTGCACTGACTTTGTATCATGCTATACTACTGAATTTGGTTATTAATTCTAGAAGTCCTTTGGTAGTTTTCTGTGTCTTCTATGTAGAGGACCACATCCTCTGAAAATAATGATAATTTGACTTCTTCCTTTGCCATACATATCCCTTTTATTTCTTCATATTCCATCTTCACAATCATCACTTCTGCTGTCCATACTTTCAATACAAATTTTAATCTCTGGGATTTCTGTTTGGAATCTTTCCATGGACTCTAATTCTTTGCTAAACTGGTCATTCACGTTTTATATCATTTTATTTAGCTCAGATAGCTTTTTATTAGTGTATAACCACAGCTCTCAGTTCTGCAGTAGATGGATATATAAAATAACACAATGGAATCACCACTAGTTAAATCAAATGCACTCTTGAACTTGTGAGTATCACTTTGTCCAACAGATGATCCTTACAAATTATATGACTACTACAGTTTGATAAATTGTATTCCATTACATTAGGAACTCCATTAATTAAAGGATCTTTCCCCCAAAACAGCAGAGAACCATAGAATGAATTATAAAATAATGAAATTATATATAAAGAAGCTTCTAAAGGCTTTGTGTGTTTTTTAAGTTGGAATTTATTTTCAGAGATCATAATTTCTCATATGAAAGGAAATTTAGTTTGTATAGGCATCTCAGGCTCTCTTACAGCACTTGGAATACTTTATTAAGCACAGTCCCCAAACTTTTTGGCATCAGGGACCAGTTTGTTGGAAGACAATTTTTTCTTTAATGAGGGTTGGAAGAGGTGGGACTGAGGATGGTTTTAGGATGATTTAAAGGCGCATAACCTAGATCCCACATGTACAGTTCACAACAGGGTTCACACCCTTATGAGAATCTGATGCAGCTGCTGGAGGTGGAACTCAGGTGGTTATGCCAGTGACAGGGAGTGGTTGTAAACACCGAATGCTTACCTCCTGCTGTGCAGCTGGATTCCTAACAGTCCACTGACCAGTACTCATCTGTAGCTGGAGGGCTGAAACCCTTGCTTTATTGGACAGGTTAGATTTCAGGATGTCTGTTACTCCCCCAGCTTCCTTTTGAGGGGTTTTTGCATGTAAATTTCCATATGGTGCCTCATGCCCCTCCTTCACAGATAAAAGACAAGAAGTAGGAACTTGTCTAAGGACAGCCAAGCCAAAAGTTGCTCAGGAGTCCACGAAGTGACTAGGTGCAGAAGTAATACTCATCACGGACCATGGAGATTAACTGGACAGATCCGAACTTTACACAGAGGAAAACTTTAAATTATTGTAGTAGGTCACAGGAGGAGGAGCTGAAGAACACAGGGAGAAGAGCAGAGCCGTCATAATGGTGGAGGATGAGAACAATTGTGAATCCCTGCTGCTTAGGAGGTTGGTCAAGTGACCCAGTTGCTAGGCCAGCTCTGAATTCCAATTGTTTCTCAGATTCTTGAACTATTTAATGAACTCTGTTATGATCTGACTGTTCAGCTGTTCCTGGAGTCCTGATGGGGTAGCACAATTTCCATTTTCACTTTTTGTTTTCTGGTGAATTTTTTCATAACCCTCCCAAGTTAGAGGTAACCCAAATTTCTTTTAACAAGAGTAGCCTAGCCAACATAAACTCCTCTAGCAATCCACCAGAGGCAGACCTGGCATATAGCTGATGATCAGTATCTTCATCCTCCAGCTTTCATCTTAAGTCTCTAGGCTCAGGTTTTCTATGTGCTAAATTGGTGTAGTATTTCTTTTCTACTCCTACCCCCATCCTTTCAACTGATGGATCAGTAAGACAAAATCTGCACAGCTTTGAATTCATTAGAACTGAAGGCACATAAAAATGCAAGGAATTAAGGAACAGGCAGACCATAAAAGAGAAAGGATGAGTGAGTGTGAGGGAGATCAGCCCTCATCACAAAGAAAGCACAAAGCCTTTGATGAGCTGCGTCTATAAATAATTAGCTTGTTCAACTTTTTAATAAAGCTTTGTTCAAATTATCCAGGTCCACCAGGCATAACAAGGGCCTGGGACATCCTGCTAACAAGCTCAGCTCTACACAAGCTAGAGGACGATGTATTTCAATACCTTGTGCTGTGCAGTGCAGATTGACAGGATCCAAGCATTATTCTAGTGAGTGCCTCAAGGAAGCCAGTATTTGATTCATTAAGAGGAAATTTATCACACCTTGTGTCAAGTTGATCTCAGAAATCAGTATGTTATGCTCAGTGGTGATTTGTGGATCATTTCATTCTAAAACTCTAATTTTATTTTATTATTTTATGGTATTGGGGATTGACCCTAAGGTAGTGTTGGCGAACCTATGGCACACGTGGTGCAAGGCACACAAAGCCCTCTCTGTCAGCATATGAGCCAAGTCGCCCCAGCATTGCCCCAGCATTGCCCCTGCAATGTAGTTAGCGTATCTATCACCTTTCTGACTTAAGATTTTCCTGCGGTGAGGATGTAAACAATCTATTCTTTTAGCAATTTTGAAATACACAACACATTATTATTAACATGTACACCTAACTCATTTCTTTGCTTACTATTCTTTGTGCTTTGGAGAACTGTAACCTTCCTTCAATTTCCACCTCTGTGTTCTACAGTATCTGGTACCTGGACCTTCTTACAGCATCTTCCCAGTGCCTTGGACATTCATCAAATCTACATGTATGCATGGAGTATCCAATGTTCAGGGGAGGGGAAGCAGAAGGAGTCCCTGTCCCTGAGGAGGAAGACAGCATTGGCTTAGGACCACTGACTGACTGAAGAATACAGAGTGGCTCTTGGCAAGGGCTTGTGTATAGCCTAGGGCTAAAGGACCATCTACATTCAGAGGGATGTTAGTCTCAGGACCCTGGGAAATGTTTCATGGCAAGCACTTCGATGTGAGCTCTGAGAAACAGTGTGGCAGGTAGAGAAGCAGGGAACACTGTGAATAAGGCTGTTCATAAAATGGGAAGAAAATAATCTGCTCATGCAGAGTACGTGTGCAAGAGAAGTACTTCATGCAGGGTACGTGTAAGGAAAAGGGGTACAACTGTAGGTAAAATAGGGAAACAAATTAAAGAGGCCCAGGCAGAAACCATTTAGAATAAGCATCCCAAAAGGACTGGAGAAGTCCTGTAGTCCCCAAATTGGTGTACAAGGGCCTATGCACATGGTCCACCATCAGCGCCTAACAGCAGCCCTTACTACCCTCCCCTCACTCATTCTGCTGCATGCACAGTGGCCTCTTTACTCCTCAGTTCTGCCTGGAATGTGCCTGTCTCAAGGACTCAGAATTTGTGTTTGCTCTGCTTGAAACACTTCTCACAGATTTGTGCATGTTTGAATCCCTTCTCTCCTGGTTTGTTCTAATATGTCATGTTCTGAGGAGGTCTTCCCTGTCCATCCTATTGACAGCTGCTTTCCTCTCTGCTGCATTTATTCCTCTTATCTCCTTAAATTTTCTCCATAAGAATTATCATCTTCTGGTATGTCATATATTCTGCTTATTTGTTTTCTGTATGTCTCCCTCACTGGAATTCAAAAACCAACAGGTGGCATTTTGTTGTTGTTTTATTAATTGCTGCATCCTTAGTGTTTATAAATATGTTTGACTGTAATAAATGCTGAAGAGAAATTTGTTGATGAAAGGAAAGAAGGAAGGAAAAAGAGCAATAGCCACTTTCACATTCTAAAAGAGATTAACAAGGAGAATGCATGGAACATTTTATGGAGCCATTGGTTGCTGCTTGCTCTCCCTCTAAGACTCCTCACTAAAGAGGAGCTCAATCAGTTAATCTGCACCTCCCCTCATTTCCCATTAGTGGTTAATAAGTTAATGACTGGGAAAATGTCTCTAGGGGTGAAGAGGAGAAAGAGAGGGGACAGAGGGGCAGAGGGACAGAGGGAAAGTTCATATATGGAATTATAGAAAGAATATTGGAAGTAATTTCTGCTTTTAAGTTGCAGCTCTGCCACTAATCAGTAGTGTGACTTTAGATAAATCATTTCTTTCTCTGGGTCTCAATCTCTTCAACTCTAACATGAAGCTACAGGGAGCCTCTATCAGGGGAGGCTTTTATGGGGGCACTTATGCCAGTAGTATCCCTTTTGGCTTCAATAGTGTACATCAATCATCCTTTGTGGAGTGCTTATTCACTACGTTGGTCATGACTTCCTAATACACTCAACATGGCATCAATGGAGCCCGCTATTACTGGCTTGTAGCTCTTACAATGGACCACTAGCCTTGGGAGAGATCATCTCTCAGGGGACTTCCAATTTTTCAAGGTTATTATACTCCAAAGATCAAAGGGAGGAAGTTTAAAGAATGAGATAGTAACTTGATGTTCTTGAGGGTGAAGAAAGTGAGAGAAAAAAGGGTTAAAATGAGGTAAATTAACAGAAAGACAAATATCACATATTTTCTCCCACATGTGGAATCCAGAAAAAAAAATGACATGAAAATAGAAGAGAGAGACTCATAGAGAAGAGGAAAGGAAGGGGGAGGGGGCAAAAGAAGGTAGTAGGGGAGTGGAAATGAGTAAAGTGTTATGTGCATATATGAATATGTCAAAATGAAGCCCTTGTTCTGTGTAATAAAAGCAATCCATTAAAATAAGGTAAATTATTGGGATGGTGGGTGGACTCCTAAGCATTCTATAGACAGGTGAGCAGTATTCTAAGCCACTACCTTGGATATATTATGACATTAGCTCAGAAAATGGCTGATAGGTGATGGCACAGTGCAATGAATCTTAAATGAAAATACATCTGAGTCTCCTAAGATTCTAAAATGTGTATTTCTGAGCCTTGTTCCCAGAACTTGTGATTCAGTATGTCTGGCCATGGTCTATGAGTCTGCAATTTTTAAAAGGTCTACTTATGTTACTGGTTGGGGGCCACATTTTGACACTTCAGCACTGCTATGGTGTCAGGAGAGAAAGAAATGGATCACACAGGTTTGGGGAAGAATTGTCTCTAGTGATCAAGTAGAGACCTTGATCTTCGCTCTGAACTTGCAACCATCACCTTAGAGAGAAAAGGAGACCCTGGTGTGGTGGTGCAGACTTGTAATCCCAGCACTTGGGAGACTGAGGCAGGGATGTCACAATTCTGAGTCTTGATGGGCTTTTTAACAAGGCACTTTCTTAAAACATTAAAATACAAAAGGGGGCTGGGGGTGTAGCTCAGTTCAAAGGCCCTGAGTTCATTCCCTAGAGAAAGGGGGAGAAGGAGAGAAAGAGGGAGAGGGAGAGGGAGGAGGAGAGGGAAAGTGAGAGAGAGAGGGAGAGGGAGAAACAGAGACAGAAAAGAATATATAGAGAGAAAAGAAGGAGGAGGAAGAGAAGGAAGAAGAGGAGGGAGGAGGAGAGGCAGGGGCTAGGAAAAGCAGTAAAGGAAGAGGAGAATAAAACAGAGCCCAAGTCACAATATATTCCCCACAATATATTCCAGAGCTACTAGGAAGTAAACTTGCTTTCCAGTTTATGTTATATCTAAAACTGCCAAGAAGGAAGTGGAAATGGTCTTCAAAATCCAGCTAATGGCACAGCAAATGTTAAATGTATATATCACAAGAACATGCAGCATGTAGTATATGGCACATGACATAGATTCCTGGGGTGACACTGATGCAGGGAGACACATGATCTCAAAAGTAGTGATAGGAATTCTACAGGAAGCAGGAGCCTCTGCCCAGGATCCTTTTGTAATTTCAACCTGCTGGGGAATAAAACTGTTATGCTTTTTCTTGCAGATTAAAACTCAGTCACTTCCTGGGCATATGCCCTAGAGCAATGGTTGACACAGCTGTGGCAGAAGATTAGCTTCTTTTGTGCAGCTGGGTGCTCAAAGAAAGGGAAACCTTTGCGGAATAGTCCATGTGAATGAAAGAAAGGCAGAGAGGGCTCTAAAAGCCTGTCATTACATGACAAAGTTGACAACTTGGTGGATGGGGAAGGTCCTGGCAGAGAGATTAACCAAGCATTGCTGGTTGACATTCTGTGACATTTGCAAAGTCAGTCAACATCTCTCAGTTCAGAAACAGTAGGGGCAGGTACTGTGAAGAGAGACAGGGACAGGAACTGGAGAGGGAGGGGGAGGGATGGGGGAGAAGGGAGGGAGAGAAAGAGAATAATAATTCATAGTTCTTGGACTCCAGGCTCTGTGTACACAGTGAAATGTGCGTAGAAACCTATTCTATTCTTCCTACAACCCATGAAATCTTCATTGTACAGGTTCAGAGTAACCAAGTAACTTGGCCAAATTCACCAGCTTGAAATATGTTCAAATGTATGTCTCATTTTGAAGCTCAATTTGTAAACCTATTGTTTCATCATGTTAGTCTTGCTCATCTTTGCTTGATAATAAGAATCACTTGAGGGTGTTTATTATACATGTAGATACTAAGGCCTATGCCAAGACTTAGAAATTTAAAACTTCTGTGTGAGGATCTTGGGAATCTGTTTGTTGAATACACAGCATAGTTAGTTCTTATAATCAAATCATTTCAAGGAAAGCTTGCAATGTACCACACCGTCTTGACAAGGGGCTGGAGAGGAAGGTGAGGGATGGACAGATGAAGGATGTAGAATTGATAGACTCACTGTAGGAGAAGCAAAGCCTTCAATCTTTCATTGGCATTTCAGTCCAAAGTTCTATAGGCTACAGAACTCAGCTAACAAAAAATCTTCCTGTAGGACAAAAGCAGCGAATGGCCATTCTGCCATGCTCCCTTGGGTGTGAGTACCCCAAGAGCTTCAGCTAGGACATAGCTGCACACAGTCATATGGTTCTAGTTACATAATGTATTGGGGATGATTTTTACAGTACTCATAGGTGAAAAGAAATGCAGGAGGGAGAGCAGCCAACCATCATGTCCCTGTTTTCACTACACAAAAATTACTGCAATTGTTTGGCTGACTAAAAGCATAATGATGATGATATTTTGCCATAAATCATTTAAAGTCAGTTTCTTGGAATAAGAAATTACGCTAAAGTTTTTAAAGGTTTTAAATTGATAAAATTGGGCAAAGGCCATTTTTTTTTTGGCATGGTAGGCTACTTTTCCTGAACTCTTGAGGTCCTAAGTTACTGCCCAATTCCAGGCCAGATAGATATTAATTTTTTGACCTTCAAGGAAGGTACTATTTATGGTAGGCAGAAATGGTTCCTCAAATATGTTACATCTTAATTCCTGGAATCTCTGAGATTTTACCTTGCATGGACTTTGCAGATGTGATTAAGTATATTGAGATAAGAAGATTATCCTGGATTATCCAAGAGGGCCCAGTATAATCACAAGCAACCTTATAAGAGGGAAGCAGGTGGGTTAGAATCATAAAGGGAGATGTAATGATAGAAGCAGAGGTCTGAATGATGTGACTCCTAGGAACGGGTCAGAAGGTAAGGAACGCAGGCAACCTTCAGAATGGAAAAGGAAAAGAAACTAATTCTGCCCTAGATCCTCCAGAAGGAATGCCTTTCTGCTGACACTTATTTCAGCTTGGAGAGACTCATTTTGGATTTTGATCTCTAGAACTGCAAGATAATAATTTGTGTTGTTTTTAGTATATGCACTGCTGAAGCGAGCACAGTTTGTGTTGTTTTTAAGCCACCAACTTTGCAGCAATTTGTTACAGCAGCAGTGGGAAAACTAATACACCATCATGAAATGCCTTTTGGCTGTTATTTTCACAGATAAAGTAGGAAGGCTCTCATGTCCAATTGGGATCCTTAGGAAAAACCAGTGTGGGGTCTAATTAAGACCTAAAGTTAAAGATAACAATGTTGACCTGGATTTAAAACTACCACTGGGGCAGAAAAGCCCTAATTCCTACCCTTGACTGTGAGACCTATGGAGTTTTTCTTCCTTATAATTACCAGGGACAGTGCTCTCTCCCAATATCTTTCCTATTGTTATTTGCTCTTACCTTTTTTGATGCTACTGCCTCAGGTATCTTCTAGGTCATTGCCCTTGAGAAATTGCAACTTTTAGGGCTGGGGATTTAGCTCAGTGGTGCTGAGCCTATCTCGTAAGTACAAGGTTCCAAGTTCAATCCCCTGTACAGGGGAGTGGGGGGGGGATTAAAAGAATTGCAACTTTCATGACTAGATTCAGAGAATCTTCCCCATTGACTTATCTAGTCTGTAAGGTTTTTCCCCCAAAGAAATTAGCTTAAATGTTTCATAGAAATTATGCCATTAAATGACATGTGTCTGTGTGCCACATTCTAATGTGTCCTTCCCTAAATGATAATCAACTGGGTTTCTATGCTGAGGCCTTTGTCTTAGAGAGGCCTAGACTTACAGAGAGTTTTTTATTTGTAGGCATTGGTCTGATTGTGATATGTTTTCTGGTTTCTTCACTCTCAGGAATTTCATTTAACCTCACTTCTTCATTCTGGATATTTGTTTTAGAGAGCTCAGTCCATGGCCTACCATGCAGGCGATTTTACCCATTATACATACTACAAAGAGTGCCAGCCTGAGTATGCTCAGTTTATGAGTTAAATAGAATACTGATCACCCACACATGACCCCAAAGATTGTTATTCTATGAAACATATTGTGGATATGGTTCTAAAGTATTCTCCATTTAAAATCTTGACCTACAGACACGAGCAGACATCAGATAGTAGCCAGTATCTGAGCAAGACCAGTGAGGAACAGTTTAGGAACTAGAGATGTGCCCTGGATAACTTGTCTGATACATGGTTGCCTAACTGTAGGAATATATATGATAACACCTGCCTATGGAAAAGGGAATATGTTAGTTTGTAAGAAACAGTCTCACAATATGACTAAAGAGGATACAGAAGAGGGTGGGTATTTTGCAGGACATGTCAGGAATGACTGTCCTCTGCACAGTGACAAGGAGGAGATATCTGCCAGGCTCATACTGAAATCAGTAAGCTCCACCACCACATAGCTCCTCCATGCCAAAGATGTTGGTCTTACAACACAGAAGTTCATCACATCTGGAATCAGGTTACATTATAATCGTTTTCTGTTGCTTGGTGATCAAGGTGATAGATGTCTAGAAGAGACAAGAGCATTATCCTTAACCCTGACCACATGCTGCATGCTATACTTCCTAGAAGACAATAGATTTGAGGATAGAGGGGCCAGATATTTAATGAGAGACTACAAAGGGTTAATTCAATTATTGTGTCAACAATGTCTATAGAGATCCTACTTCTATACTTTTGTTACATAACTACTTTTATAACAGCCTTTTAAGTCACTAAACTCTACTACAGTGATATGCTTAAAGTAAAAATAATAAACATGGACTTCAAAGCAAAAAGACAGATGGAATGCACTGAAATGAAATGCATCACTGGATGATGATTTTTGTTCAGATTATGAAGTTTTGATGGATACTGTGAATAAACAAATGATTCTTACCTCCCCGAATCACATGGGCAATTCTGGGCCACTGAGTTCTCCTTTTGATGGGGTTTGTGACTATGACAGGCCACAGAGGATTTCCAAAGTCATACCTCTTCAGAACTATCATCCTTGCCCTGATTTCTTCTCCTTTCACTGGCCATGTGCTTTTTAAGTTTCCACGCAGTCCTCCCTCCTGAAATTGACTTATGCCTTTAAAATGCTAGTGCAATCTGCTAAGTAAAGGCCCTTGTGTCTTCAACTGTATTGTGGATCAGTGTAATCTGTGGATCAGCAGTGTTGTGAGGACAGATGTGTTAGAAGGCAGAGGTTCATTTCCCACCCCAGATCTAATGAAGCAAAATCTTCATTGTCTTTGTGAGCTTCCATGCACAAGAACTGTGGCCTGTGATGAAGAAGAATGAGGGAAATATGGAAAGCCACAGGTCACAAAAACAATGAAAACACTGTCTTTAGCTTCTGGTCCTTATCCTACGCAAACCAAGCTCTGGTCCACTTCAAGGTGATGTCCTATCCACCCATGGTTTATTACCTATTTCTATCAGGATCCTACCTGAAAAACCAATGATTAAGGCTTTCTCTCTACATCTTGCCAGGATCTCATATACTCTCCCTTTCCAATCTCTACCTTCTTCCAATCAAACAAAAGTTAACAGTGCATTTAAATCTCCCAGGGAATCATGGAATCATCATCTTAAGAAACATTCAAACTCTTTGACCAAAACTATCCTTTATTCCCTGCTCTCTTTCAATAAATGTTTATTAAGTTTCTACTATGCATCAGAAATTATATTGTCCTATTTCACTGACTCTACGTTATTACTGATTGAAAGAACCACATTTCTGATCCAGCTCTTCCAGGATCAGCCAGGTTGTGCAGATGGGCCGATTAAGGATGGACATGAACACAAAATCAAACTCAAAGTTTAGTGCTTTGAATTGCTTCCCACAATCGTGAGCTTCCTCCAATTCTTCATTGTTAAATTTCTGATCCAGCCAGCTACAAAATCAATTCTCCTTATTCCAAGCACCTTCCTCATATCTCATTATAATAAGTTTGCACTTGGAAATACCAATGGCTGAACTTCCCTGGTATTTTCAAATGGGATGATGTTCAAAGTACAGCAACACATCTGCAAAGAGGCCACCAGTAGCAGTCACTCCTCAGGGTCACAGAGCAGCCAGCACCTCCTAGAATTCATTGCTGCCACCAGCATGAACATTCTTTTCTCATGAATTCCTCTTTAGCCTTTTGAGCTCTAGACCAACAGCAGCCTTTTAGACTGAGAGCTTACTGTGTAACTAACTGGTGAATTAGCACAAAATCTCATTACTTGGATGACCTTTCAGGTCCCTTGTTTTGTGGAAATTAGAATTGAATGCAGGATGACATATTTTTGGATACCTTTTTTCCACAGTATGGCTACCTTTTTGAAATTAAATTCATTTTTTACAAAGTTACTGTGTAATCATTAGAGTAATATAATGATTTTCTGAGTCCCCAGAGAAAAGTGAACCAGTGGGAGATTCCTGAGTAAAAGGTTTAAAGAGTGATTTTCCACTTCTCTCGCTTTTCGCTTTCTTTGACATATCTCACTGAAGACTTTCAGCGTTGATTGAGAGTTTGCTATACAGTAGTTTTATATGGGGAAATAATGTGGAGCTTCAGTAGACCTAGAAGATGTGGCTACTGATTTGAGTTTGCACAGTTTTAGCACTGTAGAAATACAATACACAATTCAATCTAACAATGGAATGCATAACTCCATAAGAAATTGCTTTGTGACTCTGTAAATTTTTATATTGTTACTTGTTTTTTTCCAGGTCCTTTTATGACTTTAGACAGAAAAGCTAAAATTACAAACACCTCATTTTTATTTTTCTTCAGTTCATAATAAGGGATAATTTAAGAATGATTCCCATCACAAAGTATGTTTTCATGATAGAACTGCTGCATGCAGTACTAAAGAATGCCTAAAGTGTGATAAAATATTGAAGTAGTAGGGTGGCAGGCGGGGGAAAGAGAAAAAGAGAGAGGTAGGAGGTGTATTCAGGAGGAATATGTGGGAAATGAATGGAAGAGTTATGGAAGGAGAACTTACATATTTTGAGTGCCTACTATGTGCTAGTTCTGAGCTAGATGCTTTATAAGCGAGTACATTGCTCATGTTATCTCAAGCATTTCTATGAAATAGATTATTATCTTCATCTTATAAATGAGGAAGCTAAAACTCAGAGAGGCTAAGTACTTTATCCAAGGTCCCCTATTAAGTAGCAGAGCTATATGATCACCAACACTACTCACTGAAATTACTCCTGCTAATGTGGGGATGTTGTCAATGATTCTATGATGATAAATCTAATGAGTCCTGATCTTTACTCACCTACCTGTAACATCTGATGTAGTTGATCACTTTTTACTCTTTAAAGAACCATCTATACTTGACTTCTAGTACCTTGGTCCCCCAATAGTACTAGAAACACACATTTCTTTGATGGGTCCACCTCATCTCCTTAAATCTATTGTAAGTCCGAGAGCTGAGACTTAGAACACTTTTTCTTTAGTGAAACTTATACTGTAAGTCAGTTTTTCTCAACCTCAGCATTATTGACATTTTAGGTTGCAGAATTTTTTGTTGTGTGCATCATAGAGTTTTTATCAGCACCTCAACAGATGCTAGTAACACTCACCCCAGTCACCCCAGTTGAGAACCGTTGCCCTAGGTGGACTCATCTAGCCCTCAATCCCCAATTCTTGTTTATATCTTAAATCCAGACATTTTACCTACACTGCTGCCTACTCTGCCTCTCCAATTTCAATACTTAACATTTGGGCCTCTTTTTGGGTTTTCTATCCCAACTTGCTTCTATTCCACCACAGTCTTCCCACCTCAGTTAATGTCATTTCTACCTTTCAATTGTTCAGGCTAAGTCTTTTATTTCCCCTACTCCAGATCCAATCCTTTAGGAAATCTTATTGATTTTACTTTTAAAATATGTTCACAATTTCATTCAATCCACTTTCATCTCAACACCTTTATCACTGCCTCCCTGGTCTACTCCACCATCATCTCTAAATTATTGCTGTAGCTTCATATCTGTTCTGTCTCCACCATTGCCCTTGTATAACTACAAGGCCCTTGCATTTGCTTTCCCATGCCCACTCCACTCCCAACAACTGTATTTTCTTTAGTGGATAGTTGTTCAAATTGTGTTTGTGTCAGGGGATCAAACCATGGGAGAATGATCCTGGAGTAACCTATTTGGCCATCTTGTTCTACTCCTCTCCCAGTGTTTAGATACTCATTCTTCTCAAATACACAATCATTATAAAAAGTGACCTCTACTTAGGATCAGACTATAAAGCAAATCTCAAAAAAGCTCAAGGAAGTAGAATAAAGCAGACCATATTCTATGACTATAAAGTTTGACTAAAAAGCTATATCACCATATTTCAAGAGTACATTAATTTATTTATTTATTTTTAATTTTTTTTATATTTATTTTTTATTTTTGGTACCAGGGATCAATTTCAGGTCCTTGAACCTGCATGATTTAAACAAATATTTGTTTAAAAAAATAATAAAAACACAGGGGCTGCCGTACCACTTTTCATAGCATAGAGGAGGTGAGCCGCTTGGGCGCCAGCAGCAACACCCTCCCCACCAGTCAAAATGAAAAGACATGTAAACAAGCCTCAAAACTAGACTTCCAGATCACCTTCAGCAACCTCAAAGGGAAACAAGATGGAACAATCTCATACTCAACCACCTGGACTCCCTGAACTGGAAATGAAAGGGAATCTGGAAAGAATGAAATCAGAAATAATTTCTCAGATAACAGCAGAGATTGTGCCCATAGTGCAAGATATGATTAAGAAATCTAAAGAGGACACAGATTAAAAAAAAAAA
>NW_004624730.1:7664120-7710031 GCF_000247695.1 Heterocephalus glaber
AGGGGAAAGGAAAGAAGGGAATGGAATTAATATGAGAAAATGAAAAAATGGAAAAAAATTCTTTGTAAATAGGGAGGGATGGGGGGTTGCAGGGAGGGCAGGGGAAGGGGTAAAAATAAGAACCAAGAGACATTATGTAAAGATGCAAATTTCCAATGATGAATGTCATTATATTATATACCTAAAATGTTCCAATATAATTAAATTTAAGAAAAAGGCAAATAATCATGGAAACTAAATTAGTTGGAACAGAATGACAATGAGGATACTAAATATTAGAATTTACGTGATATGATTAAAATAATTCTCAATGAAAATTCATAGCCTTGAATACTGATATTAGTAATGAAGGAATGGTAAAATTTATAAGCCAAATTTTCCACTTAAAAAAATTTAAAAGAACAATAGAAATCCCAGGAAAGTAGGAGGGAAAAAATTAGCAGATAATTTAGTTCACTCTTTCTTTCCTCTACTTTATCTAAAACCTATGTATGCATGTATGTATGTATTTACCAGGGATTGAACCCAGGGTCTTCACACTGAACTGCATGAACATCCCTTTACAAATTATTTTTTTTTTATTTTGAGACAAGTCTCACCAAGTCACTAAGTTCTTCAGGCTGTGCTCAAACTTTTGATCCTCCTGCCTCAGTCCTTCAAAGTGCTAGAATTATAGGCATGTACAACCATGCTCAGAAGTAACATTTTTAAAGACTGTAGAGGATTCTTTTCTTGTTACGTTACAGTTACTGTTCACTATAGTTGATTATTTCATTTAAAATATGAAAATCCATAATTATTTCAAGAAGAAAAAAATTGTAAATAGAATTGTGAGACTCAAATACTTTCCCATGCTTAAGGACTTTGATAAACTTGGGGACTAGGCTTATTAGCCATACTGACCTCAATTTGGTTTGAGCTTATATCCTATCCTTTGGTACATTTAAAAGCAACCTATGCCCGTTCTTGCTGTTTGTGTGGAATAATGATGTGTCCTCACTACTAAAATGCATACTTATCCCTCAGATACTAGAAAAATATTTAATAATGTCATGGAGTTTGTTTATTCTGAGGAATCATTAAATAACTTAATGCATTTAGAATTAAAAATGACATATTTGGTAAACATTTTGCCAAAGCTTTATCAACAGAAAATATGGATTAAAAAATTCTTTACTTGGGATTATTTCCCCATGTTAAGCTGTCAGAATCAATGAAGAAAGTAAGTAACCAGACTCACTTATTATCACAATTTAATGTTGCAGAATTTCAGCCAGCAAAACAATTCTAACAACATTTAAACCTGGGACTTTAGTGAAGGGGCCAATAATCTTCAATAATATCATAATCAGTTTTTATTTATTTACTCCCATTCTGGAAGTGAATACTTTACATTGGATAAATATGACCACTTCTATGTTAAACTTACTCAGACCTTCAGTAACATTCTTGAGACTGATATTACCTTGTAATTGCAAGGGAGAATAGAGCATAAGAAAGTAAAGTTGATGCAATTAATCCTACTGAATTCACACGAGAAGCTGAGGTTTAAAGAAACTCTAGCTGTTTTGTTGTTGTTGTTGTTGTTGTTGTTGTTGTTTTTGGTACTGGGGATCGAACTTGGGTCCTTGCACTTGCAGGGCAGCCAGCGGAACCACTGAGCTAAATCCCCGGCCCTCTAGCTATGTTTTAAGAGAGCTATTCCCCAGTTTTGTAACATTACTTTATAAGCCTAAATCATCCCTAAATGGAAAATAAGGGGAGTTGGTATTCTTTCTCTTGACCTATGAAATTATGGACACTTAGAAATATCCGGAAAAATAGATTGATAACTACTAAATGGTACTCAGGTTCAGTTACATTTGAGTTTTTAAGGTAAAAATTCTTGTATGGACAGCTTATCCTTTTTAAAAACTTAATTGTAACCTCTGTTTAGTGGGTAACTTATTGCTCAGTTATAAAGATAAAAAACGAATTTTGATTTTTGGAACACTTATCTATGATTTCTGTTAAAGAAATGTATTTCATGATTTCTCTAAAAATTGCATCCAGCAATCTTCTCCCAATTAAAATAGATTACCAAAGAGCAAAAGTTGTTAAAAGGTCTCAGAAAATCTGCTGGTTCTAGAATGACTTGACACCTATTATGGACCAAGGGCTCTTAATTTTATTATCCTACCAATTAATTTAGACATAATTGAAGGACCTTTGTTAGCAAGACAGACTCCATATTGCTGCTCGACCCACCTGCCTGCCCTTTAGATGAAATCAGAAGGAGGAAGCTTAGAAACCTCCTCCCCTTAGAGAGTCTCTTAGAAACAACAATTAATCAACTATTGTTTTACAAATGTTCTAACAGCAAGACGTTCCCCTTCTGTACCTTTTGCTTGCTTTACTAGTTCTATCCCATAGGGGGGCCTAGAAACTGTTGGCCTCAAAGGTGTATAAAACATGTTTGTCAACCCCCAGTCCAGGCTCGAGTCCGATGATGCTCGGCTTGGGTCCTGGCTGGTAATAAACTCCTGTGTGGATTTAATATCGGTCTCTGGTTGGTTCTCTCTCACTGGGTACAACAATAATCACTTCTGGACTGGCTCCAAAAGTGCTCCATCAATTTTTAAAAAGCCCATAGATGATCAATTTATAAGTTTTCTAAATACTCTTCAAAAGCATACAACCCCCTTTCCATTTAATAAATTATAGTGTAAGACATTACATCAATATATCTTGATCTGTGCTATCCAATAGGGTAACCACTAGCCACACATAAATTCAAATGCTATGTAAATAAAAACTCATTAAAATTAAATACAATGTAAAACTCTTTTGGCACTAGCTACATTTCAAGTACTCAACAGCAACATTTATCTAGTGGCTACCATTTTGGACAATACCAATACTGAGCTTCCTATTAAATGCCTTTCTATTATACTCCTGAGCACTCCATCTTGAGGAAGTTCTGTTATGCAATATTATCTGGGACAGATTAATCTAATATCCTGCATAAAGAGCAAACTCATATATCTGCATAGACCAAAAAAGTAATGTGTATGTATGAAAGAATGTAGTGGAAGACTATAGAGGAATTTTCTGCCTCTGCTGAGTTGGACAGTACAGGGTCTATGTGCCACCCAGAGAAGCACTTGTCTGTGTTCAACAGTGTTTCTTCCAGATCCTGCATTTACTAGCCAGCTCCGTGATCCCATAGGGGCTCATGAACACGTCTGATAAGTCAAATAAAACCTTAGATTTTGAAACATATTAGCTTTCCTTATTTTCCAGGTAAAATAACAGCCTTGACTCACTTAAGAGTATGGCCTCAAAGTGCATCCATTTAGCTATGTCTCTAGTTTCTCATTCTTTATGGCTAATTAGTACTCCAGTTTATTAAAAAGAAAACCACACATCTTTATCCACTCGTCAGTTGATGGACAATTGGGCTATTTCCAAGTTTTAGCTATTACAAACTGTGCTGCTATAAACATGGGTGCACATATATTGCTGTGGTATGATGCTTTTAATTCTTTTGGGAAGATACCAAGCAGGGGAATAGCTGGGTCAAATGGGACCTTTAATCCTGGTTTGTTTGTTTTTGTTTGTTTGTCTGTCTGTTTGTTTGAGGCAGGGTTTCCCTTTGTAGTTCAGGCTGGCCCTGAACTCATTATGTAGCCCAGGCTGGCTCAGACTTTTGGCAATCCTCCTGCCTCAGCCTCCGGAGTACTGGGATTACAGATGTGTGCCACCACGCCCAGCTCTAATCCTAATTTTTGAGGTATCTCCATATTGATTTCCACAGTGGTTGCACCAGTCTACACTCCCACCAACAGTGGAAAGGGTTCCTTTTTCCCCACAACCCCGCCAGCATTTGTTATTGGTTGATTTCTTGATACCAGCCATTCTTTCTGGGGTGAGGTGGAATCTCAGTGTTGTTTTGATTTGCATCACTTGAATGACCAGTGATGTTGAACATTTTTCCATATGTTTATTTGCTGTTTCTACTTCTTTGTCTGAGATATGTCTGTTCATTTCAGATGCCCATTTTTGTGCTTCTTTTTTTTGGTACTGGGGATCAAACTTGGGACCTTGCGCTTGTGAGGCAGGGGGCAGAACCACTGAGCTAAATCCCCAGCCCACGATGCCCATTTTTCAATTTGGCCTTTAAATTTGGGAGGTCTGATTTTTTAAAGTTCTTTATAGATTCCAGATAGTAGACCTTTGTCTGAGGAACAACTGGTAAAAAATTTTCCCCATATTGTGGGTTGTCTCTTCACTTTGCTGGTGAAGGACACACGTATGTAAATACCAAATAGTTTCTTTGGTGTGAGAAACTGAAAGTGTAAATGAGGATCAAAATGCATAATAGATAATGCGAAATAGGAAGAAAAAGTCCAAAGGGGAAGGGGAAGTAGGAGGGGTAGGGGAAAGGAAAAAAAGGAAAGGAAAAAAATATGAGAAAAGGAAAAAACAGAAACAAAGTCTTTGTAAATAGGGAGGGGTGGAGGGGTTGAAGGGAAGGCAGGGGAATAGGGAAAAAATAAGAACCAAGATATATCACGTAAAGGTACAAATTCCCAATAATGAATGTCATCATATACCTAAAATGTACCAATAAACTTAATGAATTAAAGAAAAACAAAACAAAAACAACAGGTTTGAAATTTTAAGTCTGTTTATGAAACTCAAATACCCATGCTCTAGTGGACATTTAATGGCCTTATGTGATCAAGGTGCACATTTGTGGCATATCCTGTATCATTTTGTTTCAAACCTTAGTATGCATCAGAATTACTGAGAGGCTTAAATTTCTGTTTTGGTAGGTCTTCAGTGGAGCTTGAGATGTTACCTTTCTAACAAGTTCCTGGGTGATGATACTGCTAGATAGACGATCTCATCTTGAGATATACTGTGTCCATTTTCTGTGTCCAGCTTTTAGATTGAATCACCCACATGTTCTTAGGAGAAGAGGCCAAACATACAGGAAGTGAAAGAAAGATTCCAGAGTGAGTCTCATCCTCTGGCAGAGGAGACTAGAAAAGGTGTTGGGATGGTATGATCTCTAGACAATAGTAACCTGGATATAAGGATTATAATCAAGGAAGGTGAAGGAAAGTTGTATATAATCTAAATCCTTGGGCAGAAACAAAGAAAACAGCACCAGTACCTTTAATAACTACCTTTAGGTAATTCTTCTGAACTCCAAAAAAAAAAAGTAAAGAAATGAAAAATAGCTTTCAGATAAGGAAGGAGAGACCAAGAATAATGTCACATTAACAAAAAGCCCCTGGTGAACTGGCACTAGGAATTGATTGCCAAGGGAGGTGTTGAACGTACCAAACCACTGCTGCTTAGAGGAGGAAACAGAAAAGCTGGAAGACTGAAATTGATTTGAGGAGAAGTTTTCCAAGTTGAAAGGGTGAAGGATGCATTGAATTATATTTCTGTTATGGCCATTATACATCTGTGATGTTCAAACTAAAACTGTTCCCACCCTGAAATGAGATTAAGCCTTCAAAACAAAGAGCAGGAGTTTTCTATTCAGAAGACCTCTTGGTTACTGATTACACATAGTACTTGCCCATTTTAAGGTTAGCTATTTTTCTTGGAAACCCTGAGACTCTTTAAGGACTGACTGTACCACAGAGAACAGTCATATATCTCATTTTATCTGGTATCTGGCCCATAAAACATCTTGAAGAATCATCTATCATAATATCTGATAAAAGTAATTTAGTTTGTGGTTCTTGACCACTTATTATACACTGTGTATGGCTTGCACTTCCTTGAATCCTTACAACTCAGTGAAGCAGATATTCTTTTATATCCATTTTAAATAACCCATTTTATTAATGATGGAGGTCCAGACCCATATAAATTATAAAAAGATCCAAACTTTCAAGTGTACAGTCTTGATAAAGTAAACAATAAGTTGGGTTTTTATTCTTTGAAGTCTCAATGCTTTGCCATGTCTGGCTGCTCTAACTAGGTGGCCCTGATTACTAAGATGGTACTTCTAAAACAAGAGGTTTCTTAGAGCTTTTTAGACTTTCTTATTACCTATAAGAATGTCACAGAGAAGTGGGTGGGGGCAGGCATTACCATATTTGTTTTGTAGGTTATGCAGTTTAAGCACAGGAAGGTTATTTATTGAACGTCACACAGTAGAGTTTCAGAATTGTGAGCAGAACTCACCTCTTGACCTTGGAGAAAGACTCAGTAAGCTAAAAAAACTTGCCCATGAAAGGACTTTCTTTTCAATACTTGCAAGGAATCCAGTTCTTGATGCAGGGGTTACTTTGTGTAGAAAAGAATCTCACTATTTGTGATTCATGCAGGATACAAACTCTATGAAAAGGTGATAAACTATAGACAAATAGAAGGAAAATAATAGAAAATCTGTCATTGTGTATTACTCTCAGGTACTTAAGGGTTCCAGTTACATTTCTCTTAAAACATACAATGTCCCAAGAATAAAAAGTCAGGCCAAAGGGCTTTTCTCTTTCATATCAACATATTATTTCTCATTGTAAAGTGAATCAATAGGAAACTAGGATTTGCTTTTCTTGACAACATTTATTGAAAGCACATATTCTTTGAAACAAGGGAATATTTTTCTCGACATATTATTGTAGAAGAAAAGCTCAGAAGGCTAAAGTTTGCCCTTAGGAAACTTCCTCATAAAATCTCTCCCATGCCTCCAAGATCCAAAAGATATGACAGGATTAAATTCAGAAAGACAGAGACCTGCTGAAGACAGTCATAGTAGATACAATATTAGGAGCCCATCTCATCTCTGGAACGTTAGTGTTCTTTGAAAGTCTCTTTAGCAACTTGGAGCAGAATTATCTGAGTATATTGAAGGAAAAGATGCACACAAGTATGTCAGAATGAGGAAAGAATGGACAGCCAGTGGTGACAGCTGGGTATTATTTCTCGGGTCCACTGCAGCTTGCAAATCTCTTTGGTATCTTGGAATCACTGTTGGTGATGCAGCCTTGGTCCACAGCTGACACTGTCTTGTCATCTGAATCACCCGCCCTCAGAATTGCGGAGCAGGGCCTCAAAGAAGAGGTGGGGGAAGAGAAGAATTCTACTACACCTACATTTGTCCTAAACTTGTTGTTCAGATTCAGAGAGAACTGGGAGAAGTGAAATAGCTCCTGCTCACTGTCCAGATGTGGCTCTGGCCAGACAGGAGGCTCTGAAATGCTGCTCAGCAAACAAAAACTCACAGGTTTCCTGGTTGTCATCTCTGTAAGCTTTTCCTTTTAGTGTGTGTTATGTAAAGCTTAGATCAGAATGTCCCCCAAAAGTCCCATGTGTTAAGAGGTGGGGCTTTGGTCCTCCACCGAGTGTCGCTGGGGCCTCCTGCTTCAACAGTGCTTGGATGGAGCCCAGCCTGCCCTCACTGCCTCCAGCACCACCACTGCCATGATGACTGCCTTGGCCCACACAGGTGCATCAGAACTACTACCACCAGGATGCTGAGGACGCCAGCCACCTCCAGATCAACCTGGAGCTCTGTGCCTCCTATGTCTACCTGGCCATGTCTTACTACTTTGACCACGATGATGTGACTTTGAAGAACTTTCCCAGATACTTTCTTCACCAATCTCATGAGGAGAAGAAACATGCCAAGAAGCTGATGAAACTGCAGAACCAGCACAGTAGCAGATCTTCCTTCAGGATATTAAGAAACCAACCATGACAACTGGGAGAGTGGGCTGAACATGATGGAGTGTGCGTTACACTTGGAGAAGAGCATGAATCAGTCACTCCTGGAGCTGCATAAGCTGGCCACTGACAAGAATGACCCCCACCTGTGTGACTTCATTGAGACTCACTATGTGGATGAGCAAGTGAAGTCCATCAAACAGCTGGGTGACCACATGACCAACCTGTGCAGGATGGGAGGCCCCTAGTCCGGCATGGCCAAGTATCTCTTTGACAAGAACACCCTTGGGGACAGTGAAAACGAGCCTGGGCTGATGTCACCAGGGCAGCGCATGGATGTTGGGGTTACCCTTACCTTTTCTATAAATTGTACCAGAACATCTACTTAAGTTCTTTAATTGCTTCAAATAAAGAAATTTGGTCCCTGCCCCCCCCAAAAGAAGTGGGGCTTTTGAAAGGTGACTGGATCATGGGGATACTATACTCATCAGTAGATTCATCTATTGAAGAGTTTATAGCTAAGTGTTCTGTTAGGAGGAGGGGCCTGGTTGGAAGAGGTGGGTCTTAGGGTACATTACCTGGACGAGTATATTCTTATCCTTTTCTCTCTCTGCTTTCTACCTGCCGTGGTGTAAACAGCTTTCCTCTGCTAGGCCCTTTCACCAAGCTGTTTCTACCTTGGAGCCAGCCATCCATGGACTGAACCTATGAACTGTGAACCTAAATAACCTTCTCCTCCTTTAAGTTATAGGTGTTGGGTATTTTTGTTCCAGTGGTGAGAAAGTGACTCATACAGATTGTACCACACGTATCCCAATACATGCAAATGCCATGAGCAACTCCAGCAAATCTGAGTACCAGGGTTTTGTGCAGAAACTGCCTTGATTTCTACAGACAAGACCAAGGTTATAAGCAAACCCCAAGAACAGTGCAAGAACTGGAGAAGAAGAGCCTTGGGAAAAGGAAAGAGGAGTTAAGAGGATAAAAAGCCTGGCTATTGGACTCTGCCCTTTTCCTGACCTCCACCATCTCTAATCTTGCCATGTCTCCTCTGTTCTCTGGTCCCATGTAATGTTTCAGGGAAGAGATTTTTGGGTCTAAGAGTAGGGACACACAGCCAGATTAATATAGAGGTACTGGAGGAGGTTGGGTAGAAAATTTTGGGCTTTGAAATCAGGTGGCTTGGGTCTGAATCTTGACCCTGACCTTACTAGTTACGTAATCTTGAGGGTCTCTGAGTAACATGGCAAAAACAGTTCTTACCCTGCATGGCTGATGGGAAGAATTGCTCAAGGTAAAACTTGAAGAGGATTCTTGATTCCTTTACCTTCTCTTCTCTCCTTCCCCATCTGTTATCTAGGAAATTATCATTCCTTGATGAATTTATTGCCTAAATATGTTTCCAAATTATTCTTTTCTTCTCTTATCCTCAATTTCACTGTACTTCAGGACCTCTGTCTTATGCCTGGATGACAACAGCCCCATAACTGGCTTTCCCTGCTCCCCTTCAAGTCTGTGGAGCCAGGTTAATCAACAGAAACACAGCTCTGACCACATCTTATTTCTCTCACACCACAAGATGGGTGCCCTGAGGATTTTTTCTTCCCTGGTATTTTTGCACTAAAAATAAATCTTTCTGCTTAGACACAGACACTAGGCTTCCCCAGTCCATTTGAATGTCTTAATGCTACAAATGTTCATCTTCATAATTGCGGAAGCTAGCATGGTGCTTCACAGACAACATATCTTGAACTAAGATTTATACAAGACTGAATGAATGATCACGTATTTCAAGTAGTAAAGACAGCTAGTAATTAAAAAAGAAATCCATCAAAAGAAACTCATCAAACAGTTACCGTTTTGGAGGTGGTTCTAGAATTCTGGTTTTGATCCTTAATCATATTTTTTAAGCAGAATATTGTCTTGGAATATAGCAGACAATCTAAGATTTGTTGAATAAATGAATAAATAGATGAATCAATCAATCTGATGGGATAAGGGAAGGTACTATTATCTCCACTTGGTTAATGAAGAAATTGAAGCTTAAGGCAGGTGGTGCTAAGCTCTTGTCCAATCACCTGTAAGTAGGTGGGAGAGCCAGAGGTAAGTGCTGCCTGTCTGTCTGCCATTCCAGTTTAATAAAAACTATCATTACAGTAAAACAGTACCTGGTTTGGTAGCATTTTCCCATGGTTTGCAGGTTTGGTTAGTAAAGGGTTTGCAAGTCATAGAATCTGGGAACATGTGGACAACAGCTGCTTTGGTAGCTGTGCCCAGGTAAAAAACTGATTTGTTAAAAGCATCAGATTTTAGCAAAGTATTCCACAGCAGAAGAAAAGGAGGGTCATATCAAACTGCCTCTCAGAATTCCAAGCTCCATTAATACTGAATCATTCAACTGTTCAAATTTTCCAGTCTAGAATCTCTAGTCCTGATAGATGGTTCTCACATAGACCCCTCATGTGTAACAGGCACACATGGAACTACTGTCATCATTGAAGACAAACAGGCTCCCCAGTGTGTCACTGCTGAGTGTGAATGGCATGAGGGGGAACCTAGTAGAAAGCTTGTTCCCATGATGGGAGGCATCAGCAGGGAGGGCAGTGTGTTGGAGTTAGTTTTACATTGTGTAATGCTATACAGCTGGTTTATTGCAACAAAGGAAACTAGAATTGGTTTTATTCTCAAGTCTAGTCTGGATAAAGGTCCCAGGCCTTTTACTTCTAACTATAGGCGTATAGTTAGAAAGTTGCTTAATCCTGGTGAATCTCAGCTCCTTGGTCTTCTGAGTACAAAAATATCAACTTTACATGGTTTAGGGGAGGGTGAAGTAAGCTCTTATGGAAACAGTGCGGAGTGCTTAGCTCCTGGGAGGTGTTCGAATTTGTTCATTAGAAAATAAAATATGCAAAACCAAGAGGGTACAAAAGATGACCTGCTGTAGATTAGTTTTATATTGTTATATAACAATTTAGCACAAAAGAGCAGCCATTTGTCACCTCACAATTTCTGTGGACCAGCAATGGAAGCACACAGTATCTGGGCTCTCTGTTCAGGTTCTCCTGAAGCTGAAATTTAGATGTTGGCTTGGCTGCATCTTCATCTAGATGCTTGACTGGGGAAGGAGCTGCTTTCAACCTCCCTTAGGCTGTTGGTAGAATTTGTGGCTGTAGTATATTCATTATAGCTTGTTTCATAAAATCCAGGAGCAAGGAGATAGAGACTGAGGTTTGGGACCCCTTGTAAAGGGCTTATCTGATTAAGTCAGGACCACCAATATAATCTCCCTATGATTAAATCAATTAAGATTAGAGGTCTTAATTAGATCTTCACCTTTGTCATATCATGTACTATAATCACAAGAATGATAATCTCACAACCTTTGTCATATCTATTGGTTACAAGGTCACAGGTCCTGCCCACACTCAAAGGAAGGGGATTACACAAAGATATGTATGCTTGAGGCTAGGAATTTTGAGGGCCATCCTAGGGTGTGTGCATCACAATTGTGGAGAAGGAAGGAAATATCAGTACTTTCATTTATATTCATTTTTACTACATCCTTTAAAAATCATTTGTACATTTTAAAATTCATAAACTATATTAGTACAACAGTAAAGGGATACATTTAATAAATACATATAGTTGAAGGGTACTTTATTGATAAAAATAGATATAAAAATTGTAAACTATTCTAAACAACAGCTTTTTCCCCTACTTTCTCTTCCCATCTTCACTAGTTATTCATGATAACCGGTGCAAATACTTAATCTGTGTCTCACTTTCTTCATATGTAAAGTGTGCATAATAATTCCTGCCCTGACTACTTCCTAGGTGAAACTGAAGAGCAAATGTTGAGAAGTGTTAGGAAATAGAAACAGTAAAGTAGAAAAGCAAGAGTTTTTATCACCTCTGATTTTAGTTTCAGAAAGCAAAAAAGAACTAACTTTTTTAAGGCACCTTCTCCTTTCTATCTCTACATAATTTCTCCTATATATATGCAGGATTCTCCTGTGATATTGAAAATACTTTTAAGGCTCCCTGGGCTTTATAACATGTTCAGAACAACCCTTGAGATTCCTGTTTCCTGCCTGTTCACTGCTAAGGGCACTTGTCCTGAAATGGGATATTAAGTCACAGGAAGGTTGCTGGCATTTCCCCTCCCTCCTTGTCCTTCAATCAGGTAGAATGATCGGCAAACAAATCTAACATTTTAAAATTTTTCTTGTGCTTGTGACAGCATTTGAGCTGGTTCCTCTATTTAGCCCTAACATCAAAGGCACCTCTAAGGAAGGGAGTTTGGCCTGACAGAAAGAGCAGATGCCTTAGGAAACTTTAGGAGTCATTGAATGGACTTTTGAGTTGACCAGTCCATGCTTTAGTTTCTGCCCTTAAGAGGTTTCTGACTTTGAGAGGAGCTTTCTAAACCCTATGAGCCTCAGTTTCTTTCTCGGTTATCTTACAATTTAGTTGTATTGATTAGAAGAGATGGAATGCAGCACAGTTTCTTGTTCTGATGATTAATTATCCATATGGTCCAGAGAGTCATTTCTCTTTCTTGGCTCTCAAATTTTTATTGGGAATATAAAGTGGTGGGACTATCTGGGGGTTTGGGTCACATGATTCTAAGGGGTCATAGGCTTCAAACCCTAGCAGTCCAGTACACATCTCTACAGGATCTGGGAAAACTCTTGCAGCCTTCTCTTCCTTACTTTGTAGTAAGGATTGGTGTCATTAGTCCCAGCACACTTCTTTTAAAGAACAGTTGATGAAATCATCGAACCCATGCTTTGCAAAGAAGTTAGGTGCTGTAGCTACAGTTCCAAATACATACTTCATCACTGTGTAGTGTAGACTGTCATTGCAGAGTTAGCAACCCTGAAATGTGCTCTGTGACAAGATCATTTGAGAATACTAATACAAATTTAAAAGGATGGCAACCTTTCTGTTTGCATTCAGTCATCCTATTGCCAGGTCATTTTCTGGCTATGTAGACCCTGGAATTTAAAAGGAGATAAGCCAAATTGATCCATACTCTACTTCCTAACTTTGTGTGATGTCACTGTATAAAAATAGAATATTCTTGTCCATCACCAGGGAAAGCCACTGGGACTTTAAAAATAGTTATTTCAATTTTGAATTTTTAAATAGGAACCAAAAGGTCTAAGCAAATGTAACAAATTGACATGTATATTAAAAATTTGTGTGAATTTTAAATAAGTGTTTTTCACTTTCCTAGTTGCAAATGTCACACACTATTAAAGTAAAAAAATTTTAAATCCTAAAGAATAAATCAGTTGGTGATCTATTTACTGTATACTATTATTGTTTTTTTGTGTTTCCTTCCAGTCATACACACATAAACATTACATGTGTGTTCACATGCATACTTCCTATCTATTTACTATTACACATTTATGCCCCAACTAAGCTCTCTCATCTGGAAGTTAAACTCATGTAGCCAACTGCCATGTTGTCTATCTGACCTTGTTTGCCCAGGACTGAGTGGCTTCCTGGGCTATGGGACTTGCCATGCTAAGCTTGAGCCAATCCTCACAGCTAACTGCCCACTGGGTGGCCTGTGAACAGTTTAAACCCAGCAAGTACAAAACTGAACTCATTTTTTCCATCTCAAGGGTCCTGCTTTTTCAGAAGTCTCATCTTAAAGGATGCTACCATTTCCATTCACATGGCTCAGTCAGGAACCAGGGACCAATTAATTAATTCACCAGTCTTGCCTCTTCCTCTCCCTTTATCCAATACTACCATATTCTAGTCATCCCTGCCTGGTAAACAACTCTTCCTGCTATGACTTCAACCCCAATCCCTTAGTTCAGCCTTAACATATTATATTTAAGTTCTACAAATCACACATAGCATTGATCCCAAGAACTCAAGCATCACATCTTTCTTCTGCATAGAACCCTCAGGGGCTCCCATTGTCCTTGGGATGAAAATCCAAACTCCTTAGCCTGACCCATAGGTTCTGTTGACCTCATTAGCTTTGCCATCTCTTATCCTTCCCCAGGCCTCTTCCTCAACATAGTGAAATGCTGCAGCATTGAGCCCATTAACTACAAACTTCTAGGCCTTTGCACAAACCTTCCAGGACCTAACTTAGACAACATATTCTCCCTGGAAGCCTTCTATGAAGCCCACTAACATTTCATATTCTTTCTAATACGTTTGTCCAACTTATACATAAGCAGAATTCTGAGGACTAGTTGGTTGAAAAAGTCTTAGGACATTTATTGGGAGATCTTGTAAGACACTGGGTTGGTTGTCTTATAAATATATGTAAATATTTCCATTAGGAAGTAGGATGTGGAAGTGGGGAAGTGGGGGGTGCATCTTTCTAGTCTCACCTATGGGGGCAGCTGAGGCAGGGGAATTACAAGTTTGAGGCCATCCTGGGCAACAAAATTAGACCCTGTGTCTTATAAGAAACATAGAGGGGTTGGGGATATAGCTCAATGATAGGGTGCTTGCTTAACAGCTCAAGGTACTGGGCTATATCCCTAGCAGCACAATGAATGAATGAATGATCCCAACAAAGAATTAGACTTTCTGTTATTGAGTTAAGTAGTTGTCCTTGAGTCTGACTGGATATTAGAATTACATTAGCAGCTTTAAAAAAGTTTGATGCTTTGTTCCTTTATCCAATAATTCCGTTGAATTATTCTGAGGTGGGGTCTAGGAATAAATATTTTTAAAAGCTTCCCAGGTGGTTTTATTACATATCCAACGTTGGGAACAACTGCCTTGGTTATGTCATTGCAATTCCACTTGGTATTTATGCAAATCTTTTCTTCCCAGCCTAAGTTTAACTATGGGCTTCCTCATATATTGTTAACCACAACCCAAAAATCTCCCAAAACCTCTCTCCCAGGAGAAGCTTTCCTACCATCAAGGGCCAACTGTAGCAGCAAGGAAATGATAGTTTGATGGCCAGCCTTCTGAATTATATCTTTATGTCTCAGTTGGATCGAATTTGGGAAGGGATGCAATGAATTTTCACCCTTAAATGGCACCAAAGAGGGAGAGATTAAAAGTACAATTGAATAGAATGGTAGATTAAACCAAGGGTGATTTCACCTTCTTGAGGGGATATTTGGTAGTATATAGAGACATTTTTGGTTATAACAGCTAAGAGATGCTACTCAAAAGAAATAGGTAGAAGCTCACTAAATGTCCTATATAGATAGGGGCATTGCTAAACATCCTAAGATATAAGCTCCCCTCCACCTGCAAAGAATTATCCAGCTCATAATGCCAGTAGTGCTCAGGTTGAGAAGCCCTGATTGAGAGATGAGTCCAAAGCTTTTTTCTAGGTTTGAAATATTTGTTTCAGTGACTAGCTGAGGAAGAGTCTTTGAAGTTCTTTTGAAGTTTATGAAGAACTAGAGTGAAAGGGCAGATTAATGTTAATTTTGGAAAGAAAGAAATAGTGGGTGTGCAGATACAAAGAAATTTTAAGGTGGAGATGGGTGAATTGAAGGGAAAATGTGGTTAAGGTTTTCTCTTGAGTATTTTTTCTACATTATTGACTCCTTATGTGTGAACTAGACCAGCAGGCTCAGCAGTGTCTGGGAGTTTGTTAGAAATCCAAATTTTCAGGTTCCGCCCAGACCTAGGGTTAGGGCTCAGGAATCTGTGTTTTAACAAGCCCACCAGGTGATTCTGACGTTGCTAAATTCTGACAACATCTGCCTTAAAGGTCTGTTATGGTTTAGTACACTGTGTGCTCTCAAGAATTGATTTTATTAATAGCAGGAGCAAGGTTGAGAGAATTGTAAGAGAGCTTAGGAAAAGGGCCAGCTGGTCCGCAGAGGAGATGAACTGGAGGTAATTCTTCCTGACAAGTCCACTTAGTGACTTTATTCTTTCATGGGATAGCTGTTATGAAGCATTTTAAATGTCAGTGCAAGCAGGCATTCTGGATGATCAGCAATAATAATGTTGAGTAGAGGTTTAATTGCTAAGAAAAGTGATGGGCGGGGGAGACAAGTTGTAAAAGAAGTTCTAAGTATCAGAATCTAGAGGATGGGCTTTTCTTTTCTCACTCACTTCAAGACTTAATTGAAACCTGTTTAGCTCACCCTACCTCCCTCTCCTGATTTATTCCACTGAAAATCTCATGGCTTAACGATAAGCCAGGACTTATCATTCTTAGCCTTAGACATAGTCTTTGCTATTTCAGAGGCTGTTCAAAGGAAGTAAAGAACTAACACATGAAGTATGGCAGTGAAATGAAAGGGACTTGACATTTGGAAAATCCACAAGGTTGATTTTTTTTTTCCTAATACTTTTTCAGAGAACAGCTTAAGCACTTCTGTCTTCCGAAATCTAAGCTGTGAGAGCCAGCCATGGCCAAGATACTGTCTTTCTTGTGACTTTCCTTCTAGTCCCTCACCCCAAAGCAGTGCTCTTCCTAGTCCAGACTCTTCTCTCTCTTTCCTTTCCTTCTGTAACCTGGGGCTGGTGGAGGGAAAAATATGCTTAAATTTGGGGGAGAAAGACTATTAGGAGAGAATATGATAAACGGGCTGCAGTGGAGTGTTCTCTAAGGCATAACAACAAGGAAAGAAAATTTTCATAATGCATTTAGGAAACGTCCCAGGTCAAAAGTGATGTGATAGAAATGTTAACCTAATGTGTAGGTCAGTGTAGGCAAGGGTAAGAATAAATAGATGAAGAGAGTAGGGGGCTTTAAAAGGGCAGATCAAATAGCAAAACCTAGCAGAGACATCATCCATTAAGCAAATACTTATTAATAATTGACTACATATATGCCAAGCACTATTTTAGAGTCTGAGGATGTAGATGTGAATTAGATAGGTCAGTTTCTTTCCTTTGGAGCTTGACACTTATATTTCAGTGGAGGAGACAAACCATAAACATGTAAGCAAATGAACAAGATAATTACAGGTCATGGGAAGCACCATGAGGGAGATTAATAGGGTGACGAGACAGAGAGTACCTGGAGAAAAGCAAGTGTGAATGAGACCTGGGAAGACATCTCTGAGTGGCTGAGTTTTACCTGACATCTGAAGGTTAATAATGTGCCAGCCACTCAGAGATGAGGAAGTGTCAGGGGACAGGCAGGAATTTCAGACTTATGAAAGTGAGGCTCAAGGAATGTGAACTCAGGGGCTACTTGAGCCTGTTAAGAAAATTATGCACAATCTGGAGATAGCCCAAATGTTACTCCAAGCCTTTCAGTGCTGTGCTGAAGCTTTGCCTAACAGGCTCTCCCAGGAGTGGTTTATTTTCCCATGGGAAGGTACCTTTGCTTAAGGGCTCAGGGTAGTAAAGTTATATATGTTAAACTGTAAGTATATATACTTGTATATTATATGATGATTTTGTCTGATGGCAAAGATAACCCTGAAGCTTATTTCTATGAAGGACATTAACCAGTTTTATATCTAGAAATCATAGTCTTGTTTAATGGGGAAAAATATAACTATGTAAAACAAATTCATCAATGTGCTTTTGGAAAAAACAGTTTTATACTCTTATTGGTTTTCTCATTAATTAATGAGTTGAGTAAACTTTTGACACATATTCATTTAGTGATCCAGTGAGAGTTGCACTTTTTGGAATCTGTACTTTGACAAGGCTCACTACAGTGCAACTCAGGTCTGGAGTCCACAGATTGGTTTTGATGAGGCCATGAAGGCTTACACTTATCTGCATTTTTAAACACAACTGTCCTATAAACTTAATTTGATTTTTCCATATTCTTGGGTTGTTGAGTCAAAACTGCTAACTAGAGTAGACTCTCTCCAGGCTCCTCATAAGCTCATGCCTTGAACTGTCCATGCTCACCAACCGATGTTCTGGTTGCTAATTCTGCTTCCACTGTCTTCAGATATCAGAGAAGTGACTCTCTGTATAAAGCACAAAGACTATAGTTTTGTCAAATCAATTTAACTTTTTATTAATTTTTTTATGAATTAGTTTATCTACGTCCTGACTTAGGCATCTTCCTCTTGCATAAGTCAATTCTTGTTGGCCCCATCAAGTCTGAGTGGTTGGACAAAGCTGAGTTTCTGTATCAGTAAAGGAGCTGGAGACCACACAGGTAAAGGGGACGCTGGCTGGAGTCATCCAGCACGAGCAGCCTCTGGGCAATATGAAGCATCTCCCCTTCTCTGGCTTGTTCCTCCCTAACTGCATGGAGCAGAGGTAGGGTAGATTATGATGACAGTCTTCCCCTTATTGGGGTAGTCCAAAAGTATTCGTGCCCCTTTGCAATGAGTTCAAATCATTTGAAAAAAGGTAACTCACACGATCTCAGAGAGCAAATAATTCATTTCTAACAAGGTCAGTTGATTTGCTCTTCTTTGACATTTGTTTCATGTGGTCCACACAAATAAAATCTTGCCTGGCTCAGTCTATTTTGGACACCTAAGCACTTTGCAGACAGCTGGTGTCATGAGCACTGTGTCTATGAGGAGGTAAGGAGGCTTTTAGTAAATGAGGAGGCCCTCTTAGATCTTTCTGCCAAGCACCTAAAGAAAGGTCATTTCTCCTGGCCTCAAAGACTACCCACTTTATAAAAGCTGACTTGCTTCCATTGTAAATATTTTCCAGAAATAAATGATCAGTATGGCTGCAGACTATGATTTAGAAAATAATTCCTGTTTAATGTTTAAAACATGGGAGAGAAGCTGCATCTTCTGCAGAAAGTGACTCAATGCAAAAGGTTCTCCAGGAAGTCAACCTAGTCTGTGAAGACCTTCCTATTGACAAGGCGAGGTTAAAAACATTTTCAAACATGCAAAAATAAAAACTGAAATCTTGATGCAACTTTTTCAGTTTCAGAGTTGACAAAGTGGTACAATAAATGATGGAGTGGCTCACATAAACAAACAAGAAAGCAAGCAAACAAATAAATTCAAGTGAAAGCAACCATCATAACCAGTACTACCAGTATAAGGCATTGTTTAAACAGAGCAGAAAGGCCCATCAGTGTGAATTATTCTACAAAATTTCATTGAGGGATTCTCAGAACTTCCACTCAGAATATTCCTTTCCCTTCATCAATTAGCATCTTCCAACTTCCCATTTTTCTTCAAGCATTTTCTCAGTAGCCGATTACCTATTAATTTTCAGTGCAGAATTAGGTCATAGGTGGGTAAAATAAAGTGAGGAAACTGCTTCTTGTCACAGCAATTGAAATTTATTCAGATGGATGTTCTCTCTACTAAGGAAACATCCACCCAGGAGGATAAGAGGACACCCTCTCTGCTTTCATCTAGAAATCTCACTGGAGCACTGACTAGTGTGAATTTGGTACTCTTAGTTCAGAAATGCAAGGTATTTTAAAAAGGGAATTACTTCAAACACATTTTATGAACCAGTCAAAGAGAGTCAAAGACCTCACGACATGGACAGTGTTTTCAATATTTTATTTTGGCCAGGTTGTGCCAACTTTATTGTGCTCGTTGCTTATAATGGCTGGGCAAGGAGCAACCTCCCCTTTTGACCATGAGGATTTCTGAAAGTGAGGCAGAGGGAAGCTCTTGGGAGGTTCCTAGGTTACTGAGACAGTAAGAGCATTGTAGGGCAGGCAGGAGGAGTTCCACACTTCTAGTACAATGTCAGGGAGCTGTGTCACCAGGGATAGGTTCAAAGTCACATTAACAGGTTAAAGATTTTTACATATTTATTTTAGCGTAGGAAAAGATATATAACAAAAATTGTACTGTTGTAATTATTTTTAAATATACAGCCCCATGGCATTAAGTCTATTCACATTGTTGTGTAACCACTATCACCATCCATCACCAGAACTTTTCCTTCTTCCTCATTAAAACACTATACTTATGAAACACCCACTCCCAAGATTCTTTTTTAAGTAAGATCAGCTTGTTTGGTTTCCTGGAAGAAAAATAAAATAAACAAACATACAAAGAAAATAGCACTTGCTTTGGCAAAGCACACTGTCTTTTCAGATATGAAAAAAATCAGACCTGATTCTCACAGATAAAAGTTCCCTTGGCATCAAAACACCTCCTTCTAGCTCCATTTTTAGGAGAGCTACTTGTTCCTCTTTTGGAGTCATTAAAGAATGGCAAAAGAAGGTGCCCACTAGCAGCAGGATCTTGACACAGGAAGAACTGGAATATTTTCCTTTATGGGTGAAAAGGATGATTTTTTCTTTTAGAAGGAAAAGGAATGGCATAACAGCATGGAAAGACTGAAAATAGGAAGGAGGCTTGAAGAGAGCGGAAAGAGGAGGAAGAAAATTGTGTGGCCACATGTGAGTAATGGCTATTCTTCCCAAAAAGTGCCAATATAGCATTTTTCTATTATTGGACAAGGCTGGTGTGGTGTTTAGGTTCCAAACTCAGACTTAGTAGCTCTGTGAATTTAGGTAAGTTTTTGACTTTTCTGAGTCTGTTTTGTCATCTACAAAATGAAAGCAGAGTGTCTCTCACATGTAAAAGCCTGCTAGATCATCACAAAAAAATCTGTTTCTTCTTTCTGGTCATCCAACTAAACCACCTTCTCCAGTTTCCCTTGCAGCTCTGTGTGGCTATGTGACTAAGTTCTAGCCACTGGAATATAGGCAGCAACACGAATGGCTATTTTTATCTAAAACAGCTAGAGAGATCTTTCTCAATATTTTTCCTCCTCTGTCTGGTGGACACAAACATGAACGAGCCCTTAAGTATGGAAAAGCCACAAAAGAGAAGCAACCTGATAGAGAGGACAGGCAGACAGTGATTTGAAAGTTTTGCCTTTGATTGTCATGTAAGCAAGAAGTAAAACTTCTATTCTGGGGGGGTTGTTATTGCAAGATTGTTTAACCTAGTATAATTACTGAGTTCATTGAAAAAATTTAAGTGTTCAGCACAATTCCTGGTACCTGGTAAGTGCTCAGTAAATATTAGCTATCTTTTAATAGTTCAGAACAGAGACAATGGAGCATGAGAGACCTAGGTTTAAACTAAGACTGTGTTAACTTAGCTGTGTAATCTTAAGTAATTTTCTAAAACAGAGTCTTGAATTTCTCATCTGTAAAATAAGGAAAAAATATTAATGAAAAGGAAGGATTATTAAAACAAAGAGAACATTTTTCTCCTAATTCAGAAGGAGCCTTGATTCCTACGTAATTAACCCTCTGTAAGCTGCTCACTGCTCTTCCATGACCCAGTATTGATTACAGACCTCAGAAGAGGAACTTGTGGGGCCAGGGGTGCCTTTTACTTCAGTGGATTTGGAACATTATGGTGTTAAATTAGGGCCACTGTCAAGAATGAGATCTGGGGTTTAGAACTTGAATGGGATTTCTTCCTTTCCAAGCAGTAAGAGCTAGAAGATTAGAGAAAATCAGCATGAAAAAGGAAAGGAAGAAAACAAATTTGGTAAATAAGCCTAAAGGTTCAGAAACAGAATAATAGGAACATAAGGATTCAGGAGTTACAAGTATCAAGCAAATAAAGGGAAGGGCTAAGGCAAACTCTAAGGCACTTGAGGAGTCAAATCCATCTGGCAGGTGAGTGTCAATCTGGCTTTGAGTCCAAAGCAAAAATGATGAAGTTGTAGAAAAGATACAATTCTTATTAAAGATGGCTTGGTCACACATGAGAAGGGGAAGACACGGATAGCTGGAAGTAATTAAAGGACAAAGGCTAAGGATTTTATATAAGGCAAAAACAGAGCATATGCATATATAGACAGAAAAAGTGCTGAACTATTTGAGTAGCAAGTTAGCTAGGTTTGCAGAATCAGTAAGAGGACAGTATTTCTCAACATGTGTTGGACAAATAGCCTACAACAACACTGTATATGAGAGCTATTAACGTGATAATTTCAGGGCTACCAGTCTGGGATTGTCATTCAATACAGCACTTTTCTGACTGGTCAGGAGTGCAAGTTTGGGAGTGTCAGAAGGCACCTTGTGAACATGACTGTTTGAAATTAATCATGCATGGCAGCCCAAGAGAGGGCAAAAAGACAAGCAAGATGAATTGTGTGTGACAGTGTCATTTGTTGGTTGCTTTAAACTTGTGTTTGGACCTGCTCTCACTCCTTTGTGGGTTCCTGGTTTTACTCATCTCTACTTTGGATCTAGGGTGCTAGCTGCTTCTCCTTTCATTCTCTTACTTTCTTTGGCTTGGGCATGTGTTATTTGCTCACCCATCATGACCTCAATTAATCACCTACATAAGGGATGGGGGTGAGTGGACACTGAAACTACCTGTACCTATCACTTTAGTTCCCTCTTCAAGGCAAATACCTTCTATCTGTATCCACCCAACTCAGAGGATGCTGGATGAGCTCTGTATAGGGGTGTCTCCAAGCTACCTAAGTGGTTTGGATATTAGAAAAGGAGGTTCAATCCCTGGTACCAAAAGAAATGAGGTGCCGTACTAATGCAGAAAATAGAGGTAAATCATCATATTTTGGGCCGGGGACTCAGCTCAGTAGTGTCACTACCTGCCTTGCAAGCACAAGATCCTAAGTTCAATCCCTGCTACAAAAAAAAAAGAAGAAAGAAAAGAAAAGGAGAGAGAAAATGGCCCTCTACCACATGTGACTAACTGGTCTCGGGATGCTGAGCTGGTGCTTGTCAATGCTGTTCTGGCATAGCATGTTCCTCAGTAGTGGGCACTATTAGGGTGTTGATAAATGGTTGCTGATGGGGACTTCCCACCATCTTCTCTTCTAAGACTCCTGAGTGTAAGAATCTTCTTAACACAGCATTGCCTCCTGACATGTATAGATTAGGTATTAACAATGTATTGATTTAAAAAAATCAAGGGAAATGATTAATACGTACTTCACTGAATCTAAGAGGAACACATTTTCTTGCTAATGACATACTGAAAAGAAAGCACTGAGTTACACTTTTGTTGAGACCATTTTTTTTTTCCTTAGTGGCTCTTCAAATTAGTTGACAATCGTATATAATTTCACTAAACCACCAATATTAAATATAATCCTAAATCTACACAGAAAGGTGAATAGTGACTTCTAAATAGTTCAGATGACACTTTAATGTGCTGTGTTACATATAGGGTTGCCATGACAAGCAAGAATCTTCTCTTGATATTTAATGTATTAAAGTGTGTTAAATATCATAGGAATCTCAGGCTGAGTAGATATGACTGAGAAAGCACTGAGCTTCTGACACCATCAGAGTACTTTAAAAACTAATGTCTGTCACTATAGAATTTTCCACAACACATGAATAAAACACAGATGCCTCCTATATCTACTACCACTTAACACTGTGTTGGATGTATTCATCCATTCAGTAAAAGAAGAGAAGTAAATAGAGCCATAAGAGATAAGTAAGAAGGGGAAAATTTATCCTTATTTTCAGATGATATATTTGAAAAGCCCTCAAAATTAATAGAAAAATTACTATAAACAAGCCATGTAAGAACTTAATGAGATAGGATTTTAAGAAAACAAAATTTTATGGCCTTCAGAAATACAGAAGGTGTAATGGAGGACTACATTTATAATAGCAAAATAAATAAATTAGCAAACAATATAACTGGGCATAAACTTTAGATGTTCCAAATCTGCAAGAGAAAATCATTAGGTACTCTTGAAAACACAAAAGGAGACTTGAATGAATGGAAAGATGTGCCATGTTCCAGGGTAGTAAGATAGTATTAAAAAGAGAATATTCGATTCAATTCATGAATTTAAAGCAATCTCAACACAAATTGCATCAATACAAAATACAAATAGTTTATTTAATATGTTGTTTATAAAGTGAAATGGAAGTAACAAACAGGAAAAACATCCAGGACAGACAAGGAATACAGAAGTGGAAGGAGCTGGCTTTACCAAGTATAAACCATATTAAAGATGACTACTTATAAAAAATGGCAAAAGGTAGAAGAAACAGGAAGGAAAGCTAACTTTTCTAAACATGCTTTGTTTTGTAATTTTATCTTTGGAACCATGTAAACATTTTATATAATTATAAAAAATTGAATTGGAAGAAAAATTTCTAAAATCTGAAAACAAAATGAAACAAATCTGACAATTGTATAGTTAGAGTTTTAACTACAGGGAGGAATGATTTCAAGAGACTTTAAAGCATAACTCACTCTCCATATAAAGATACATATCTTGGAGGAAATGAATTTCAAAATTGACGAATAGCAAAAAAATCATTCCAGAAAGCAAGGAAACTATTAAATACTACTATACTAGGTTTATGTTAAAAGAATGTAAGAGACAATTTGAAGTTTTCATTGGTCAATGTCTTAGTTACTTTACTTGTTGCTGAGACAAAATACCCAACACCCAAAGTTAAAGGAGGAACAGTTTACTTGGCTTCCAGTTTGTAGAGGTTTCAGTTCATAGTTGGCTGGTTCCAAGGCAGGGTGGCATGGCAGAGGGACATCAAAGAGGAGAAACATGGTAGGCAGAAGACAGAAAGGCAACAAGCAGCTAGCAACCAACAATGACCCTCTTTCTGTTCCTTATATTTTTATCATTCCTAGAGTGGGGCAGCCTTAATCCTAGCATCACACTTTGAATCAATTCCAGCATCACATCTGTGATCCCAGCATCAAACACCCTAGATCCATCTACCTCTGAAAAGCCCCACCTATGACTATATGAAGTTTTGTGGGGGACATCTTTATATAAGCCATAACAGTCAAATATTTCAAAAGAATGATATTAAATAAAATATTTTGAAACACTCATATAAATATTCTTTGAATTGTTAATAATTCTAAGGACATTCTTGCCTGAAACCAGACCTTGAATCTGATGAAGTCCCAACTACTCATATACGGGAAAGAGAATGATGCTACATGATGAAACAGTTTATTCTTAAAATTATTATATTATTATGGAAAATGCCAGGAAAAAAAGAGGGAGAGACAACCAACCAATGAAAGAAACTTGAGACAACTTGTTCAAATGTAATCCTGGACTCTGCTTATATCTTAATCCATAATGTTAAAAGAAAGAAATCAGACATACAAGCTTAAAAATCACATGGTTTCTTTTATATGAAAATCTCAAAGTATAAATAAGTCAGAGAGCAAAATAAAAGATATGGAATAAGAAACATGGAGACAGATCTTTGGAAAATGGAAAGGGGACAAAAAGATGAAGGGAGAGGGAGGGAAAGGATGTAAAAAGAAATGATATGTGTCATGTACATGTACCAACTACCCACAATGAAGGTATTCATGATATACTGCAAACATGTACTGGTAGAATAAAAAAAAAAGTGAAAAGTAAAAGTAAAACAAAAACAAAAAGAAAACAATTGCTGATAAAGGAGAGAATCAAGCCAATATGAATAATGGCAGAATATTTGATGGCACTGAGGATATACAGTTATTATGCTTAGGTATGATAACAGCTTTGTGGTTATGTTTATATAAAGATTCTTTATCCCTTAGCAACACATACTGAAATCTTTCCAGATGAGATGATACTATGTGTGAGACATGGCCACATTACTACTTTTGTTGGCCCCACATACGTTTTTCGTCTTGGGTTTCTTCCACCATAATAGATTTTCATGGGCCCTAAAAATGTCATTGTTTTCTGATGTAAGAAAAATGTGCAAACCATTTCATTCAATCTTAAAAGTTAATTTTTCCTTTCTGATTTCAAGATAAAGTAAACCACGTTTGTATGTTCCTAAAAGTATTGTGGGCCCTAGCATTGTGCTTACTGTGATTACTGGATGTGTCCACTTGGCCTGGACTTGTGCAGAATGATCCAGTGGTGGGAAGAACAACAGGGGAAATGGGTGCCTGGAGAGTGTGTGATGTGAAGTTGGGTGTTATTCAGAACTGCTGAAGCTGTGTGATGGGTATGGAGGGCATAATGTCATCCTTTCACTTTTACCCATGTTTGAACATTTCCGTAATAAATAAGTTAAACATCAATTTTGAAAAGAGTTACTTAAATATTGCTTTGATTTTCCCCCAGGAAATAAATAAATAAAATCCCAAAAATGAGTTATTTAGGGCTGGGGATTTAGTTCAGTGGTTCTACCACCTGCCTCACAAGCGCAAGGACCAGAGTTTGATCCCCAGTACAACAACAAAAAAGTGAGTTATTTATGAACTTGATTTTTATGGGGATCTTGGATACATCAGAAAGAAAGACATAAAACCTTATTGGGATGATGGGGAGTTCAAAAACTTCACTTTCTAATTTTTGGGGGGTGAGGACATTGGGGAAGAATAACACCCATATGGACAGAGCTGCTGCCTGCCAGTACAGTACCACTTCATTCTGGAGAAGAGGGCTTTAAGAGAATTTAACAGTGCTTTGTTTTGGTACTGATGATTGAACCCAGAACCTTCACTTATTTTATTTTTCAACACAGGATCCATCTATTGATCTATCCCTTTTACTGTCACTTGTTCCTACAGAGACTGCAGAGCACTCAAAGAGCAAAAAAAGTACTCCTTTTCTGCATTCTTATTCATTTGATTACAGAAAACCTTCTTTTATCCGTGTAATAACACCCTATGACAAAACTGATCTATGGCTAAAGGAAGTATTACTTTATTTCTGGTCAAGCAGGGCCATTTTTCTCCCTGGGAATGGGATAGTGCTACTCAGAGTCTAGGTGACAATGGCCATGCCAATCCTGAAGCAGTTGCTCTTGGCTGTCTTGCATAGGCACTTCCACCTAAAGGTCTAAACAACCAGAAATCTTGATTTTGGCACAAAAAAAGTTTTAAGTTGGGGTTTAGATTTGAAATACCTTGGCTCTTAGGGACTCTGACATGCTGCTGAAGAACATGGAAGTAAAGCAGGAGAATTCCACCACAAGTCCGCCCAGAATGAATACACACAGTGACCTTGGGTTCCAAGAAGGAAATGTAGAAACTGCAAGGGTTTTTTGAGGCCTAGGCTCAGTACTCACAGAAGGTAAACACCGTACACAAAGCTCATTAAACTTTGGAAGAGGTGACCTGTGTGACCTCAACCACTGAGAGTTCAATCACAAAGTTCATCCAGAATGGGTGCAAGCAAAGATATACAAAGTCACCTTAAAGAGGGTAGGTCAAACCAACCAGAAGGAATTCTAATCTAACAACATTGAAAAATCAAAAGAATTTTATCATCAGAACCAGGCCTTTGGGGTGAAAGGAGTAAGGGAAATGCAAAGTTACAAAGGCAAACATCTTAAGTGGCCATCTAACACCAGATGAACCTTTATTCCCATAGTGGAGGTGGATGCCCCAACTTTCAGCATCTGAAGCCATTGACTTCTTGATGACCCAGTATCTCTGATGCTGCTCTGAGGCTGTAACAGTCATCTTCTAACATTTCTCTCCCCTATTATTCACCCACAACCAAATGTCCTAGTGAAGCTGATGTGGCTGCTGAGTCTGCCTGATAGGCACATTTCTCACTGGATATCCATCAATTGGCCTTTCAATGTAGAGGCACTGGTCTCCAGTGAGTTACTTAATCATACTAAATTCATGAGATCAGTTCTAGGTTATTAGTAATATGGAATCTCCAGGTTTACAAGGCAGAGAGGGGGTCAGCCCATGGACCAAAGGGAGCATCTCCTGGAGTCTGCTTCTAACATGCCACCAGTTGTCTTTCTTTGGTGATTTCCAACCCTCCACATGCTCATTTTCTTCCAACTTCTATATACTCACAGTGTTCTAAAGCATTTGTGGGATACTGAAAAAATGGTCACAGTGCTTTGTAGCTCCTGCCATTAAGAGGTGGAATCTATGTCCTCACCCTTGAATCTGGAATATTTGAGAGCCATATGGCCCAACCACCTAAATCATTCCAGGTGACAGCAGCCAACCCTAGAAGAAGACCCACTCTGCTCATGAGGCAGCTGACCATCTGTACCTGCAGGAGTGAACATAAGACTAACCTAAGGCTACTTAGATATACAGAATCACAAACTAAACAAAATGGTTTGCTTTAAGCTACTAAATGTTGGGGTAGTATGTTATGCAACAACAGATAATTGATACAGAAGTATTTCATTTCTAATAACTCACAATTATACCCTGAAGTTATCACCACAGTTTTGTTTCTGAGAAGTCATAGAGTGTTTCATGACATTACACAGTTAGGATTTATTTCAGGTTATTACATGAGCCTCAGTGGCTCTTCAGGAAGATGCTAAAAGGTGAGAGGCTGAATAAATGCAACCAATAGTTCTGGTTTCCTAACATTCTTGAGAAGAAAGAGAAGTGTTAAATATATTTTTAAAATCACTTTTTTTTTTGATATTGATTTCTGACCTTCAGCCGGCGGTCTGGATCTCCACTGCACAGAGAATTTACAGATACTTTGAATGATTTCCAGGCTGGGCTTAAGTTATTCATCACAACCTGGGAAAAGAAAGAGGAGTGGTGAAGGGGGGAGGGGAGATGACTGACGTTTTCACATTTTAACTTGAAAACTGTTTGAGAAGCTATTGTGATACTTATGAAAAGGACATTTGCTGGGAACAGGTTCCTTAATGGAAACTTGGATGAGTAAAGCTTTTAAGGGTACCCACTAAGCAGGTTATTATGGGCAGAACTCCTGTGGTCACTGGCCTGACTGTTTCATGAATAATGACAACAGTGCTGTCCTGCATGTGGATACTGAGGATGATCCCTTCAATACTAAAAGGACTGGAACTTAAGAGGTGAGGAGGCCTCTGGCCCTTATTGAAAATGGATCAATCCCCAGTCCAGCTCTGTAGGAATGTCAGTCCAATGCCATAAATTCCCTTCCCTTGGGTTCGGCAGAGGCAAAGACTCTTGGCAAGGATGGAGGATGAGGCAGAACAGTTCTACTGCTAAAGAACAGGATGATATTTGGTAATCTGTGACCTTGAGTCACATCAGATTCTAAAAAGAAGCTTCTAGAAGAAAAAATCCTCAAAGCATTCTTACAATAGCTAATCCTCATCTCATAGAACATTGTGGAAAGACACAACCGGGCAGTTCTTCAGATTATGAACTAAGTCTACAACATAGGAAAACCTTGGCTAAATCCTGCCCAAGAACTGCTCTGAGCAGTCTTGTCTTACCATCATCCTGGTTCAAATAATTCAGTTTGGTTTAGTATGTGTAAGTGGCTTCTCTATACCTAGCATTGTACTATAAAGCTTGGGGCAGGGGTTCCCAAAGTATGGTTCCTGGACCAGAAGGTGCTACATTACCTGGAAACTTTTTAACAATACAAATTCTTAGGCTTCACCCAGTCTTATTGACCAATTCTTTGTAGGCAGGTCTCCTAGGTGATTCTGATACATAAAGTTTGAGGACCACTGTTCTAGGTACATATAGACAAAGTTAAATGGAATTCTGTCATATTGATTTTTCTTAGTGTTTAAAAAAATTCTCTATCCAAATAACATAATTGTGGGGCCGTTGGCCAAGGGTATGCATGAGATGGATATTCAGAGATAAGGGACTTTTGGAGCCACATGCCCAAAACCTCCTAGAATGGATGGTTGAGATTAAAAGATACCATAGTCCAAGTAGTCCTAACCACAAGTCCAAGTAGGATCAAAACACATTGACTTAAGGAATGAATGCTCTGGCCCTCTCCTCTCCATATCCCAATTTATCAGTTAGATTGGCCCTAAGATCAATCATGTAACAGACCACCCTGACCTTTCCCTGTCCTTCCTCTGTCCCCTACAATGAATTCCTGCACAGATGTCCTTCTTTTGTCCATTATCTTTGCTTCTTGGTTCTATCAATAAAGAGCAACAGAAGCTTCAGTTTGGGCTGCCTTCATGATGCTCTCATGCTGAGGGGTCTTGGATAATTGCCCTCTGGGCCTTCTTGGAGTTTGAACTGGATATTGATTCCCAATAATCTCTTCTCCTTTGTGTCGTGTCGCAGATGTGAACTGTGACGCATAATGATTTTATGAGTGATTCCTTCTCTATTGAACTTATTAATATAATCATAAATTACTGATTAAATCATGGATATATTATTAAATTTATTTAATATGTTAAAATAGAGAAATAATGTTCCTCTGTGACTCTATCTTGTCTTCTGATACCCCAAGGACGATCAAAGTGATAGTGAGAAGGAAGAGCAGACAAAACTGTTTGGGTTAATTTTAATTTCTCACCTTTTCATGAAAATGCTAAGAAATAAAGATGTGTTACAGCAGCAGTTTTGAAAAACTCAATTATCAGAATAAAATTTCAACTATCAATTTCCTCTGAAATTTAAACCATGTGTTTGTGAATGTACATGTGCTCCTGTTTGTGCTTTCCCAGGAGAATTATTTTGTGTCTACTGAAAAACCAATGTCATGTTGCTTGACTGACTGGAAAACATCACAATCAACATCTCTCATGAAACTTTAGGAACCTCTTGACACTGGGGTAAGAGTCAAATTTATAGAGATGTTTGGGAATAGGAAAATTTACCAACACTAATAATAAAAGCAGTGCTATCAGGAGCAAAGAAAAAGATCTTGTGAGAGAAGAAGTCCAAAAATATGTTACTGATAGCCTTTCTTTCCAGTTAAAGCTGCTGCTCACTGACTGGACCAAAAGTATGAATGAATACTACTGAAGCTTTTTCCTAAGATTTAGTTACTTCTCCTAAAAGTTTATTGTATCAAAAGAATCTTTATATATAAAAGAGACTGTATTCAGTGGTGATGATATTCAAGGTAACTATGGTAGTAGGATTTTAGTTTATTCCCTAAGGATTAAGTTCCAGAGAATCACAATGTAGTAGATGCATTATCTGTACTCAATTCCATTCATTCATTCATTTTATTAAACATGTTTTATTAGATTCCAATTGTATGCCAGATGATATCCACAACTAGCCCATCCAAGACTATTTAATTCTGGTCTTCCTTAAGATGTCAGGAAAAGTTTCCCTGACTGAAGCTTCAACTCTGTTGCTTTTTGAAAATAAATTTCACTTATACTATCATCCCATGAAAATCATGGGAGTTTCTCCTTTCTTCATCACTGCAATATACCCACAAAAGGCTCCTCTCTCAGCTCCAAATGACTCACCACAGCTATTCCATTTCCTTCTTATTAGTGCACTACAGAATCTCTTTTGGACTGGTTTGTAAGTAAAATAAAAAAGTGAAGATTGGGGTTAGTTGCTGAATGTGTATATGAAAAAGTAGGTAGCAGGGGTTAGTATGAGAAGATGCAAGGTTTGGGGCCAGCTGGAGAAAGAAGAGAAAGGGTGAGAAGGAAATCTTGACCAAATGGCAACTGATGGGGTGGCTTAATAGACGCGACATCAGTCCAGTGGATGTACTTTCCCTGGGGAGCAGACTGGCTTCCAACATTACAGGAAATCTTAGAGTCAAACAATGTCTGAGGATATAGCTCAGTATAAAGGCCCTGGGTTCAATCCCCAGCACTACAATGAATGAATGAATGAAATTTTGAAAAATACAAAGTGTTTCTCAAAACAGGTCAATTTATAATCACAGGAGTAACTAATACGACTTTTCTTACCTCAGTTCGGTGCACAAGCTGCTGAGTTGCATCATCATTCATGCGAAAAATTTCCAGAAATGGGTCAGATTTACTGAAGAAATCCTAAACAGATAAATAGAAGTAAGTTTTGCCTCCTGCATTTGATTTCAACCTGATCAGTTGGGGAGATTTAATCAACATGACTCAACCCTGGCTTTCTATTGTCGACAGAGGCCAGCTCCTCATCTCTTCCTGAACACGTGTGCCTGTTCCACCCACACTCTCCTCTCCTTGCCCTGTGATCAGGCACACCATTCTTCTTTGTTCTTCATCCCCGTGGCCCACCCTTTGCTAGAATAAGGAGCTTCTAATGGTGGAACCCCAAGGCATTCTTCAAACATCAGTTGAAATTCCAGTTCTTTGAAATTACTACATCTGATGTTTTAAACATGTTAAGCCTGTATGTCCATCAACAGATGACTGGATAAAGAAAATGTGGTATTTCTACGCAATGGAGTACTACTGTGCCATAAAGAAAAACAAACTTGAGTCATCTGTAGGAAAGTGGATGCACCTTGAGAATTTAATACTAAGTGAGATGTCAGACACATAAACTTAAATATCGTAGGACTTCTCTTGTAATGAAAAACCCAAATTATAAATAAGGAGCAAAATAAAAGATAATAGGAAGTAGGGAGATAGATGTTTCTCAAAGGGGAAGGGATCAAGAGATGGAAGGAGGGGAGGGAAAGAGGGAAAGGGGATGAAAAAAAGAATGAAGATGTATTATGTACATATGAAAACTCCACACAGGGAATGTAAATATTATGTATTGTAAACACGTATCAATTTAAAAAAATGTTATGAAGCCTATATGTGATGACTATAGTATCTAGACCACCTAAGGATCTGTTTTCATTATCTGTTTCTTGGTTTTGCTTCTTGTTACTTTTTGAATAAACACCATGTAAGAAAAATTATAAAGGTTTTAGATGAATCTTTAGCTTTTAGCAAACAGTTGGTGGTGGTGGGAGGGGAGTCCCCTAAATTCAGTTAGGATTAAGCTATACAGAGGCTGGATTTCTTCAGAAGCCTTTAATAAAAAGCCCAATGTATTTCTGATTCCTTAAGTCCTTGGGTTTAGTCTTTAGAGTGCTCTAACTGAAAGCCTTAGTGTTTACGAAGGCTGCTCCTCCTTGGCCAGTCTCAATGTCACTTATATTTGTGAAACTCTCCAGGGCTTGGTTTAATCTCCATTATCTCTTGGCTCTAGGCTTTCCTTCAACTTCCTTCATGCTGCTATTTGCTAATCTGTGAATGTCATGGGAGGATAAGCCCCTTGGATGTTGAACTGATTCTCTTCTCTGAAGCATCCTAACTCTCTTAATTACCTTGAATTCTGTTTTTTCTTTCCCAGGCCTAGGAAGTAACCAGACTGGTGTTCAGATTCTCTGTTCTTTCTAGCTATTTTCTGATGGGGTTCCCAGCCTCTATATCCATGCTATTTCAGAAATCAGCTTTGGGCAGGAAATCTGTCCAGGACATCTGAATCACTTCCATGGCTTTCTCTTCTTCCAGTTTCTTGGCCCTCAGATCTGACTGCCTTAGGACTCTCAAACAGATGTCTCTTTTCTAGTGCTTATAGTTGTTTTCAGTGGGAGAATGATGTAAAACAAACAGGAGCTTCATTACTGAAAGAAGAATCGATCTACATCCTTCTTGTACATTTGATTTTTGCCCAGTATATTATAAATTCTCAGAGAAGAGGAACTATATTTTATTTTCCTTTATATTCTTGCTACTTCCTTTGCATCTTCCATAGTGTCTAGATTTTAGGACATACTGTTATAGTGTTCATTGAGGAAGCAGGGGGCCACTGGAGAATTTTGAGCAGGAAAATAATATGATTGGCTCCCTAATTAAGACTACCCATCTAGAAACTTTGTAGGATTAACCAGATAGAGAGAAGATGGGAGGTGGAATAACTCTCTTCCTCCCTACCCAATCAGGAACTAAACCCCATGCTTTGCCAACACCCAGTGTTTTGAATATATCTTTCTGCTCTAGTTCTAAAAGTACTGGATTATCACACTTTTACCTTGTCAAAAACCCACAATATCTGCTTTCATCACAAGCCTGCCCCACAGACCTGGTCTCTTCCCACAGATATCCTATTTCTTTCCCAGACGCACTTCTAGCTGATTCCTTTCTCTATACATTTAGCAAGACATTTTCTTCTCAGGCTTCTTTCTATTTCTACACTCATCTTAAAAAAGACTGGAACCTCCCTCTCTGCTCCCTTTCCTGGTAGATGTGAACCACATTAGCTTGTTCCTGTGTGCCCTGGGGCTCCCTCTCTACTAGCTCAGGCTTTGCCTCCTTAAATAAATTATCAGTCCCTCAGGGAATGAGGTTGTGAATTATACTCAAAAACTGCTGACCACAGTGGAAGAACTCTATCAATTACTGTTCCTTTTTATTGATAATTTAAAACTTTTGCTATAATCATTTTATTTAAAAATAGAAAATATAAAAAATACAAAGATGACAAAAAGGAGAAGAAAAGAAACCATAAGCCTACTCATAATTCTGTACATATCTTCTAGAATCTTCTTTAGAATCTGATATAATTTTCTTTCTTCCTTTAAAAATATGTATATGTAGTCATCCTCTGTGTTCAATTCAGTATCCTATTCTTTTCATTTGGTAATACATTTAAATGCTCTGTTTTACTTCATATTCTTTGTAAAATAGGGTTAGCATAAAGTTGATGTCTGGAGGGCACAGAATAAATTAAGCAAATAAAGACCAAATAGAGTCCCTGCCTTCGAGTATCTGAAAATCTAATATGTAGCACATTAGTTTTAGAATTCCTTTCAAATCCCAAATCCACCACCTATAAATCTGGATGGTCTTGGAGAAGAGATTTAATTCCTCCAAGTCTCAGTTTCTTGCCAGTAAGTGGGAAGAATACCACTCTTTGCCTCATAGTGGTGTAGGGAAAGCAGAGAAACTGATGCACATGAATCTGGCACCTGGCACATGCTTAACAGTCAGAAATACTGCCTGCTATGATTATTAGAAGACAGAATGCAGGAAGACACTTTGTAAAGCACTATGTAAATATCAAGGATTATTACTATTAAGGGGACATCTGATTTCAAGAATCAAAACAGCTCACAAGCAGCTCAAAAACATCAAGTGTACATTCAGATATTTATAGCTTCCAAAGAACAACTCTAGGTCTAATTGTATGGTCACTTTATTCTGGAATTCTCAGCTCTCTTTGCTTGGCCATCAGCATTAAAATGGCCTTTGGGACAATTTGGTGAAATGAAGATCAATGAATTGGGTATTTTACTGAAGTTCTACTGTAGTGAAATTCTTTAATATCCTGGAGACCATAATACTCTTCCATATGGCCTGATATAAAGGATATTTGGTCAAGTGAGAAGGTGGAATAGTGGACAGTAGAAATAGGAAGAAAAAGGGCAAAGGGGAAGAGGAAGTGGGAGGGGTAGGGGAAAGGATAGAAGGGAATGGGATTAATATGAGAAAATGAAAAAATGGAAACAAAGTCTTTGTAAATAGGGAGGGATGGAGGGGTTGAAGGGAGGGCAGGGGGAGGGGGAAAAATAAGAACCAGGAGAAATTATGTAAAGGTGCAAATTTCCAAAGATGAATGTCATTATATTGTATACCCAAAATGTACCAATAAAATTAAATTTTAAAAAATGAACAAACAGTACAAAAAAATGAACAAACAGTAAAAAAGAAACTGGGAAGGGAGTGGTAGAGGCACAGAGAGAAGTCAGATAACAGATGCCAAAATACAGCTAGGCAGAAATAAATTCTAGTGTTCTACAGCATAGCAGAGTAACTACACAATTTATGAGATATCCAAAATAAGTAGAAGAGAAGCATCCTAAGGTTTCCAACACATAGAAATGACAAATATTTGAGGAGATAAAAATACTAATTACCCTGATCTTCCTTACACACTGCATCAATGCATCAAATTATCACACTGTATTTTATAAATACACACAAATATTTCACTTCAGTTTAAAAAGAAGAAACAAAGAGAAAAAAGTGAAACAGTGCATTTCCATGATAGTAATCTCAAAAATAAAATATTAGACTTTTGGAATAAATTGGATGAAAGATGCAGAGTCATATCCAGAATATATAGCTTATTAGCCCATGACTTTGGGCACATTTTTAACTTCATTATGCTCTATTTGTAAAATGGAAAAAATACCCACCTTTGGGAATATGGTTATGAGCATTAGAGATAATGCAGATTAGATACCTGACACCTGCATGTTGTACATGCCCAACAATTATGATTTTCTATCATTAATGTAGACTGGGTCACTGTTCCCAGGCAGGTATATGTGAAGAGAGTAAAATCACAGCACAGAGGCCATATGGCTAGCAAAGTGTGAAATTTTACCATCTTCCCTTTTACAAAAAAAGTTTGCCATGTTCTACTTTGAAGACAGATTTGCTTACTTATACACCACTCCATCAAATTAGCTTCAAAGCAGCTGTAATGGTTAATATTACAAATGTGGAGACCACCAGTGTGACAACCAGTTTCAGTACACCAATGTGAATACCTGCTCAGGAAAAGGAGGGGGAAAAATACCTTGTCAGCTTTAATGCTCCAAAGAGATTATTATATTCACATCTCTATTTGTTAGATTGTTAAGTGGTTGCTAATGTGACAGATATGCCTTAGAAGTTAGAAAGCCTCTCTTCCCACTAAGTGGATTGTGCTAATTTTAGATAAATAAGTTATTTCTTACAAACCTAATCTATTTTATATATTGGGTCTCAGTGAAGGCCTCTCAGATTTCAGAGACTACAGATTTCCATTCTGGATAGATGGCTTCTAATCTGCTGAACAGCGTTGGAAAAGTTCAAATCACTGCTTCTGTCTAAAGGAAGGAGACATTTCTCAGTCATTGTGCTGCAAAAGTACTAAGTGTTCCCTATGCACCATCCAATAGTGGTTCTCAAACGTTGGTCTTGGTACTTCTATATATTCTTAAAAATTATTGAGGACCCTCCCTCTCAGAATTTTTGTTTATGTGTGTTATATCTAGTAATATTACCACATTGTAAGAATGATAAAATTTTAAAATATTCACTTGTTATATTAAAATCTCATTACATAATAATAAAAACAGCATTTTAAATGAAAAATAATTATATTTTCCAGATTTAAAAATACCGAGAATGATATTATTTTACATTTTTGGAAATCGATTTAGTGACTGGCTTAATAGAAAGCAATAAGATTCTCATATCTGTTTCTGTATCCAATGTCTTGTGCTATTAAGTATCATCTACCCTCTGAAAAACTCCACTGTTTATATGTGAGAATGAAGAAAGAAACGAATACCGTGGTATTATTATGGCAATTGACTTAACCTCATGAACTCTCCTGAAAGGATCTAAGGATTTTGAACACCACTTTAAAAGCACACCCATACCTTCCTTCTCTGTGGTTTCATTTTTTCCTAAAATACATGGCAAAACTACCATGTCTCCTACACATCCTAAGCACAATTTAACATCCATCTTTACTCTTATTTTAGACAGGCAATTGATGGAATCCCTCTGTCACTGGTATTATTGAGTGTAAATATATGTGGCTTTAGGTAGGAAGACAGCTGGGTTAGAGCAGTGGCTTTCAACTTGAGGTACTTAGATAACAGGTGCTGCCAAAGTTACTGCAAAGGGGCTGAGGGTTCAGATCTATCACTCTTGTCTAAAGCAGACATGGCATACTTTCCCACATTTTCATGTTGCAGTTATTAAATGTATTTAGAAATCAGTTATTTTCATGATATTCATGAATGCAATAGAAAACAGAGAACTTTATCTCACAGTGGCTTTTACTGATGAGATATTTTCTCAATTAATACATATGTTCCACTACTAACAATGTAAGTAGCTATAAAATTGCTTAATGCTAAAAGCTAGAAAAGGGTCCTCTTTGAGAACCTCTAGAAAATATTTTTTCTGTTTGTAACATAAAATAATTGCACTGCATTATTCTGGTTCTATCACAAAAACATTTTGGCAAATTGAGTTTTCCAAAGATGACCACCACAATGTTTACTGTCCATATGCTTCAGTACAATATGACTTTGCCTGGAGTCTAGCTCTCCTCTCCTAAATCTGGGCTGGCCTTATGACTTGTAACCAACAAATGCAGTTGAAATGATGATGCATGTCTTCCAAGGTAATATCAGAAACGGCCATGAAACTTCCACCTGCTTTTCTTGGGATGCTCTTTCTAGGACAACCAAGGCACACTCTAGGAAATATGGTTCCACTAAACCACCACATAGGTACACTGGTTGACTGTCTCAGCTGACCTAGACTTTTGGCCACCCATGTGCCAGGAATGTGAGTAAAGCTAGCCTACACTCTGTAGACAAGCTTACCTGCCATCAACATCATAAGGAGAAGAAAGATCCAGTTGAAGCCTGACAGATTTTTTTTTCTTTCTTTTTTGGCACCAGGGATTGAACTCAGGTCCTCGCGCTTGCAAGTCAGGCAGCAGAACCACTGAGCTAAATCCCCGGCCCTTGACAGAATTTTTGACTCCCCAAATCACTTGATACAATAAAATATTTGTTGTAAGTCACTAGGATTTTAGGTGGTTTGTTAGGCTGCACTAGAAAACCAAAGCAGTGGTAATGTGTCCTTGGGTAAGTCAGTAGACCTTGCTGAGCCTTCGTTTCCTGAAAAACTTGTGTGAGCTGATCTTCATGATATCATCTTATACCCTGATTCTGTGACTTTGGTCTCTTTCTACCTGAGGCCATTTACCACCAGTCAAAAATGGAGTAAGGGCCTCTGCTTTGTTTTCTGGATGACCAGGAGTCTGAAAATTACACAGTCCTATTGTGAATGACTGGGGTTCTGAGGCTGGTAGTGGCTACAGCCTTGGACCATCAGTTCAGCCAGTGGTAGAAATTGTCATTAGCACTGAATGAAGAGCTGCAGAAGCTCTTTCAGCTCACAAGGAAGTATTCTTCTAACTAAAGGGACACTGTTCAAACACCTCAGAGCTAATGGTCCCACTAGCAAACCTCCAAGTCCCTTTGCATTGCACTGTAATGTAAATCAGTTGCTTGGTACATTAGAAGTACTTCAGAGATGACTAAATGGAAAAAAAAACCATTATAGGTTATTAAGTGAGTATCCTAAAACTGTTACATACTGAGGCAACGGTTCTTAATTGAACTGGGGAAGACACTGTAGAGCAGTTTTGGGAACTCTTCTGAAACTCGAGGAGACAATGAAAGAGAAGAAGCAGAACAGTTGAGGGAGGTGAGAGTTAAAAGCTCACTCCCAATTGGGCATGATGGTACATGACTGTAATCTAGCACTCTGGTAAGCTGAAGCAGAAGGATAGCAAGTTTGAGCCCAGAATGAGCAACTTAGAGACTTAGTGAGATCCTGTCTCAAAAAATAAAAAGGTAAAAAGACTTACTAGTAGGATGCAGTGGCTGTGGACATGTGCCTCGAAGACCTGCAGCCACAGGGAATGTAACTGACTGAGAGTTACAGACTGCTGAGCTCTGAAATTCATCCTTGCATTTGCACTGTGGCCAGGCTTCAGGGGGCTGCTCCCAGCCAGTCACTGAGTGCAGATGGGATATTAAAGCAGGATCCTTTCTTGGAGATGTGGGATGTCCCGGAGGCTGACTCTGGCTTTAAGACATCCTGAAACTTCCTTAGTCTGTGTGTCATTCCAGGAGCTTTCCACCCATACTTTGTTCCCTTGCTTCTTCATTCATGGTCAGACATTTTTTTGCGGGGGAGGTCTGTTGGCTTTTTCCGACTTTCTCTTTAAGTTCTCCACACAGACATTTTTGCTAGTAAAATCCTTGCATATATAGTTGTGTCTTGGTGTCTGTTACTCAGAGGTTCTGGATTAATGCATACAGTGACATTAGACAAGGTATTTTGTCTTTAAATCTCTTTCCTTATCTGAAAAAGTGTTAATAATTCCTGGTACATGGGGCTTTGTGCAAAGGACTGGATGTGATATATATGAAAAGCTCTTATCCCTGTAATTGCCAAACAGATGTTTAATAAATGTCACTCTTCTTCCTTTTCACGTCTTCTCTTTTCTCTTATAATGTCCCTTACAAAGGGGTTAAATCAAATTTTCTTGTGCATCTGACCTATGGCATTTGGAAACAAATGAAGTCTTAATGTAATAAAAATGTCCTGTTTTAATTACAGTCCCATCCCCTTCTCATTAACTGTTTCTCAATTTGGGAAAAGTTTTACTTTGCAGACCTCTCTGTAAACTTTGATCGGTTTAATAATATGGGTTGAAAGGATAAAAACAGCTGCAGGGATAAATCTGATTAAACCATGTGTGCTAGCTTTATTACTTCCTTCAGTAAGGTTAATGCCAAACATTTTACCTTGTCATCCAATTTCCGTGCATTGAATGCAAGCTCTACATAGTCGTCATTGCCAGATAATTCTTCAGCAATCACCTAAAGGACAAAGCACACATCAGCTACAGTGGGAATGGACCAGAAATCTATGAGCCAGCAAAAATCAAGGACAGATGTTGGTCAAGGAGATTTTCCACAAATCTAGTGACCATGGCACACTATTTCCAGGTATTAAAGGGAATTCCCTAGAAGAGACAGCACTAGATAACTAGACTTCTTTTTATGCTAATATGAGACTATGAGAGATAAGACTATGAGAGATAGAACTCCCAATAGAAACATATTGGGAGCAGCAGTTAGGAAGAGCTTTTTCCTTTAAAGGTCACTTGGTATTGGATGGTACCTCCACGAATAACTATATATATATATATATATTTTGTTCCTACTTGGGAAAGTACAAAGTGGTAAGAACAGTAATAGTTCTCTATTCTTTGAGTCAGACCAACAAGGAATGTGGGAATAAACTGATCTCTGTCTATTCCAGAACAATGGTTGTATGGTTGTCAAAGAAATATTCTAATTCTTATTTTGCAAAAGACTGTCCTTGAGCTTTCTGAGACAGAGTGAGAGTGAGAGGAGGGGGAGAGGGAGAAGAAGATGGGAGAGATGGGGAGAGAGAGGGAGGGAGCAGGAGAGAGAACATAGGATCTAAACCCTGAGAATTCCTGATAAAAATCTATAGTAAGTTAAAAGATAATACAGTCTAAGAGGCTCTTTCATAAGTCACTTTCCAACATATAATAGCCAGTGAATCTCAAAGCCTTGGAGCAGAAGTTTGAAAAAGGGAAAAAAACCCAATAACCACAAAATCAGCAAAAATCTGGAGGTCACTCTAATTGTATATAGGTGAAATCACATATATATATAAGGCTAGGATTTTACTGTGTATTCAGAGACCACAGCACATGAACATCCATATCAAATTGATCATTTTGGGATACTAAAATTTAATTTAATTGTATCTCCATTTTATCTGAGCTCAACTTTTCTATTATCTGAATACTCACCGGTAGGCTCTGGAAAACTTTAAGTTATTTACAGTTAATGTTAAAGCTAAAAAGGTTGTCTAAAGAGTGACAGACTAAAAAAAAAAGTATGAGCAACTTACAATTTAAAACTTGAGTCCAAGTATATGGGAAAAACTCAAGAGCCTTTTAATAATTCAGGAATCCTATTTGTATTTTTTTATTCAGTTCTCTTTTGTTTCTTAGTATCTTAGTGACTTTTACACTGCATTTGAGTGGTGGCTCTTAGCTATTTTGTAGTTACAGATACCTCTGGAAAGATAATAAAAGTTATGATCTTTTCTAGCCGAACAGGCCTCAAAAATCTCACACACATTTTCAGGTATTTTGCTGAAGCTATTTAAGCCAATGTTTTGACACAAGGACCTGAGATTAAGAGGAGTATTTAAATATTTAAAAGTAAAAAGAAGATTAAAATTTTGCATATGTATATAAAAGAAGAAAATTTCTAAGATGTCTTCTTAGTAAACAGGCAGCAACATTAGGTTTTTTTTGGGGGGGGGTCCCTCCTAGGGAAAAACCTATGACAAATTTCATAAAGGGGTTGTAGGCTTTGGGGGTGAGTCTTTGGTTTTGTTTTTTTGTTTTTTTTGGTACCGGGGATCGAACTCAGGTCCTTGCACTTGCGCAGCAGGTGGCGAAACCACTGAGCCAAATCCCCAGCCCGGGAGTAAGTCTTTGGATCCATGGTTTTTTAGAACACTGTTAGGGTCTTAAAGACTAGTTGATTCATTATTGAACATGGCACTCGGAAAAAAGCTTCAACATTGCAGTGTCATTTAAAATATTCAAGCAGAAGGGGCTAGGGGTGTAGCTCAGTGGTACTGTAAAGTTAACCCACAGCATCACAAAAATAGAAGGATAAGTAAAATATTCAAGCAACAAACTCAGGTAAGTTCATATGAGAATGGCCATGACTTTCACTACTGGGAGCTCTTTTGAACTTAAAAAAAATTACTTTGCTTAAAAAGAATAAATCAGTCACTCTCAAATTAAAAACGAGTGTTAAAAGAAAGGAATGTTGCTTCCTGGAAATTAGCCTTCCTAGCAATTTGAATTTTGCTTTCTCTCTGCCTCTCTGTGTCTCTGTTTCTGTCTCTGTCTGTTTTTCTCTTTTTCTCTCTCTTCTCTCCCACACACATACCTAAATAGATATACTGTTTTCTCTACCTTTCAGAAAAGCTCTCATATAAGATGGTAAAGTACCAGAATGAAACTTTAGTCTCCTATTTAGAAATACTTTCAGCATTTCTCAGTAGAACAACCTGTGATACTAAAAATGCTCTATACTCTGCACCACCCTATATAGCAGCACTCAGTATATGGCTAGTGTGACTAAAGAACTGAGTATTTGCTTTAATTTTAAGTACTTTATTTCCTTAAATAATCACATGTGTCTAGTGGCTACTGAATCAGACAGCATAGTTTGAAACTGTGTAAGAGGAGTGTTAAGTGATGGACTGTCTGCTTCTTAGGCAACAAAATAAACCTTGAACTAAATGTTATTAAAGAGACAGGTAGCTTTGACAATATGAAGACCCCAGGCAGTTTCACATTCTTCGTATGTTCAACACCACCACACTCTCCTCTACTAAAGTGTATTGCAATTGCAGAAGTGCTTAGTAGAAATGAGTGACCTCACTTCCAAATACTTTGCCTTTCCCATTTTTCTTCAGGGTAGAAGGATTGAGATTACATTGTCAGGAAAGGGAAAGAAGGAAAACACACAGAGGTGACTGGGACAGCTCAGCAGTTGTAGCATGGACTCCCAGTAGGCAGAGAGTCTGCTTCTAGGTGTGGTGTGGACCAGTCAGTCCACTGGGTACCACAGCTAGGCAGAGGCTGCAGAAAGGGTGTCTGGGAAGGCTCACCGTGATGGAGGATTTCCCTGCTGTGTTCCCCTGCTTCAGCAAAGACTTGGAAAGCTTTCTCTGGGAGACAATCTGCACAAAAGGAAACAAGAGGAGGAGATAGTAGTCATATAACTACAGCTCTATTTTTAAACTTTTTCCTCTACAAAATTCTATATTCCACAGCTCTGCTTGAAAATATGACATCTATGTCTGTTTATATTCCAACATTCATCCATAGACCCTCTTAATACAGGTTATTCCCTCCTTTCCTCCCTCCTACAGTCTATGCCACAAGAAGATGATAATAATAACTCAGTCAATTCAATTAGGAGGTGGCTTAATTTTTGCTGAGGAATCTGTATCAAAATTAGATGGATAATGTTGAAATGCACATTAAGATAATGTAAATGAATCTTGGAATGATCTCAAATTATCACCAAAGCTTCTTGCAAAGTGGGGGATGGGAAAGGAGTCCAGTGTCTAAATATGCAGCTTCTATGTCTCCAAGTTCTAGAGTTCTATTTTTAATGTATTCATTAGGCGGCTATAAAGTAAGTCATCAAGAAACTGATGTTCAGACAAGCTGACAGGAGTAATTGGAGTCCTCTTCACAATCCACTGTCAGTGGATACATGCAATGACAACTTAAATCATTTTCACAGTGGAAACTGTTTTTAGCAGAATTTGCCCATCCCTTGGTTTCCTTCTTTCATCCCTTTTGAAAAAGAAGTTTGGCAAGGCACTGAAGTCCAGATGGGCATGCCATTCATGGTTCCCAAAGCAGGAAAGGGTTAAAAGAATCAAAGCCATGCTCATTCTTAGGGAACAACATAAATCACTGTGGTGGGTAGCTTCTAGATAAGACAGTGTCCAGTGATCCTAGCTTCCTGGAATTCATGCTATGGTATAAGTCCCTGCCCTTGAGTATGGGATAGACCCAGGGACTTGCTTCTAACAAGCACAATACCACCCAAATGATGAGATAGCCTTTCTAAGAGTAGGTTATGCAATGCCTTTCAGAATCCACATTGTCATTGCTCAAGAAAAAGCAAGGGATACTTACCCATGAGAACCTGGATAGTTTACTCTCTCCACTCTTATCTATCTGGAAACACCAGCATTTCCAATTGCAGGGTGTAAAGAGAATGCTACTATGTACCGACTCCTGCCTTTTGTAAATGCCAAGAATTATTCTCAGGAAATGGGCATTTGGTTATACAAGTGTCTAATCAAGTGCGCAACAAAACAAACTTGTTTTATACTTTCCACCCATCTCAGCTCCAAAGAATGAGTAAGAATTAGAGTTTCAAACTTTTCATTGTAATAATGATAGACAAGCAATGAGTTGTCATTGATGTTGCCATTCTTAGGACTACTCAGCAAAAATAGCAGGGATGCCCAGCTGGAGTGATGAGCTATAGAGAAAAGCCTATTTGTTGCAAACCTCACTTGTCATGTATGCTTTGTTGCTTCTGAAACAATTGCACCAGGGTGAGAATAACCTTAGGTCTTATCAGTGAATGAGGAAGTTGGAGTGACAAGGACTTATCCTGGCCTCAGCTGACATTTGAGACCAACAAATAGTAAGTTCTGCCCGACATTAAGACTAAAGGGCCTGCACTTGTCAGAAGTCCTCTAATTTAATTCATTTCACCCTATAGTCAGGTCACAGCTGCAAACTTTAGCATTCAACAAATGGGTGAATGTAGAGGGAGGAAATAGAAATTGGTACACTCTTTAGCAAGGTTAGGCCAGAGGAACATCAGGACCACTAGGAGTCTGATCTGCATCCACACATTGGCTTGGGGCAGGAAGCCTTGTTTCTCCTGCAAAGTGGACAATAGCTTCTAAAGGCAAAGGTTCCCATTTTTTCTCAGAATTTCATTTAAATGAGTGAAGAATAAAAACATTCAAGAAGTATACATTCAGATGAACTTTTCCCCAAAGTATTCCAAATAGGCATTTTGGAGATTAGATGGTCATTTTTCATAAAACTGTTAGTGAAAATATCTTCAGTTTTCTTTTTTTGGCGGGGTGGGGGGGGATTGCTTGAAACCTGTTGTAATAATAAATACTTACTGAACACTTTCTCTAGCCTAGGCACTCATTCTGCAGATATAGGGCTGAACAGAAACAGACTGAAAACTCTTTCACTTTATTTTACAGGCACATCTCTATTCACCTGAAAGGATAATACCCAAAGCATGTAATACAGAACTTGCATTTCTGAAAGAGGTAGGTATATATTAAGTTAAAAAGTCTGAATAAATTTTGAAGTCTAAGGATTAAAACAAGCTTAACATCTCAACTGCAGGATATCACAGAGCTTTTGTTGTGAATCCCCCAAATAATTTTTTTTTTATTAGGGATCGAATTCAGTACCTTGTACTTGCCAGGCAGGCACTGCACTGCTGAGCTACATCCTCAGCCCAGTGAATCCTCCAGGACAAGCATCTAGTATTCATTCCTTACACACATTTGGCCCCAGAATCCTTTGGTCAAGCAACATCTCTAGTGTTTTGAAAACTACTACTAAACATAGTGTGTCCACCATTACAGAGAACAACTAAGGTGCTCTGTTAGCTCACTGTAGTAGACAGCAACCTGACCAGAGCCCCATAAGCCTTCCTCCTACAGAGCTGCTCCAGCTTCCAACAGCCACATCCACCATCTCTTCATCTGAAGGTTTTCCTTGGTATCCATGCACAGCAAGCTGGAAGTAAGGAGAACCAACCCTCCTCAGGGAAGATCTCAACCAATGATTGATGAGTTTGGTGCATAAATCCCCTAGCTCCTTTGTCCTGGGGGCGAGGGGGGACTCAGAGGTGCTGGTTCCCCACCAATGTCTGAGTTTCTTGAGATGAAGCTCAAGTTGCTGCAGTAGTGATTAGTTAGAAAATGACCCTTTATTTTATTGTCTGTTTTCTCCTTTCCATCTCACTTCTCTTCTGTCTCCTGGGTTTTCTTTTGCCTCACAAATAATGGACTTATCCTCCAGTATCTGACTGTTTCTGGAAGAACACAACCAAGACCCTTACTGTGTCAGATAATATGTGGGACACACCACACGTTACCTCACTTCTTGTTATTGAATGCTCAAACTCTCTCTTGTCCCCAAGCAAATGGGATGAGGGAATCCAGCCTTTCAGACATTAAAGGGTTCAAGATAATAGTGCCGTGGACTGAATTGTGTCCTTCCCCAAATTCACATACTGAAGTTCTAACTCCCAGTGTGATTATTTGGAGATAAGGTGGCCATTAAGGAGATAATTAAGGTTAAGTGAGGGTATAAGGGTGGGGCCCCAATCTAATAGGACTAGTGTCCTTATAAGAAGAAAATGCTACTGATCTGTTATTACAAAATCTCAGGACTCATGTGCAGAACAGCTCGAAGCCCTGCACATGGAATTCTTGTGAGAACTCTAGTAGGTTTTTTTTGGCGGGGGGGGGG
>NW_004624730.1:7749348-7807219 GCF_000247695.1 Heterocephalus glaber
GGGGAGCTTCCTTCCAGGTGCTGGGACTGGCTCACCTTCTCTGCCCTAGGAGCTTGGGATGGTGGCAGGGGAGCTTCCTTCCAGGTGCTGGGACTGGCTCACCTTCTCTGCCCTAGGAGCTTGGGATGGTGTCCAAAACCCACTGATTTATCACAAAGTGCCAACACTGAAGTTAAACCTGAATACTGAAGTTTTAGTTTAGAAAAAACAATTCATACAATACCATCTTTTGTCTTAAAAGAAAAACAACACATATGTCATAGGTTCACCACCACTACCCTAAAGTTTCCTGATTCTCCCTTATAATAATTCCTTTTTCTCACTCACTTCTCACTTCTCAAGAAACTATTGTACTAGTTTGGTTTCTGTTTTTTTAAATTAGTTTGCATTCTCTATAATATTATATATGTGATATACAACATGGATGTCTAACATTTTGGCTTGCTGGTCCACACTGAATGAGGAGAAATTATCTTTGGCTGCATAAAAACATATAATATAGTTAATGTATTAAATAATAACATTTCCTTTTTTATATTTTAATTTCTTAAATTATTTTACAAAATAACAAAGCTTCATTTTAATAATTAAATAAGAAAACTTTGCTGAGTATCGATAAGCACCTGACTTCTTGCCACACACGTGTAGGCAGACTGAAATGCTACTATTTGTAATTGCTTATTTTACTCTCCACATCTCACAGTGGCTGACGACTGATGCACTGGAGTTTCAATTCAATTGTCTGTGTGTGGTGCATTCAGGAAGCAAAATGAGTTCTGCCCTGTGCCCTCTTCTACACAGAGTTTCACTGTCACTCAGTCCCTCTCTCACATGAGCACCACACAGTCAAGTCATGAATAGCAGTGCTAAAAATCATATAGTTCAAAGTTTACAATCTTATGGGGCAGCATTGCTAGCTGTCCATGGCTGCATGGGTTTTGGATTGGATACACCTGTACACTACGTGGACTTTTTTTGTCTTTTTTTTCTTTCATTTATCTTAAGTATTTACAGACATTCATTGTTGTTGTACTAAAGTTTTGTCTTTTTACTGCTGAGTAATAAATATTCTATGGATGGAAATTTTGTTTGTTTCCAATTTTGGTTTTCACACATAAAACTACCATATATATTCATGTACTAGATATATATGGACCTATATTCCCTTTTTTTCTTGGATAAATAACTAGGAGTAAAATAGGTGTGTTTAACTTCTAATAGGTATGTGGTGGTATCATTGTGGTTTATTAGAGATAAAATGGGGCCCTGGATATTTACCACAGAAACTGAATTGTGTGGGGGATAAGGTTAATGTGCCACCAACAAACAGTTCAAGATCAGGTACACAAAAGCCATCTACTCCTAGGACTTCTGAGGGCTAGAACTGCCACAGGCAAAGATGTGGGAGAGGTGCAGGCTGAACAATGCAATATTAGTGGGGAGAAGGTGAAGGCAGAAGCCAGAAATTGATGCCAGTCATTCAGAGTCCTGAGGTCTCCTGGAGAATTGCAGATCCTTATACCCAGAGTAACAGCTCCTGGTGAACAGTGGCATCACAGACCAGAGCAATTCACCAGGGACCCCAGGCTAGGGTTAAACTGATGTCTCTTCAAACTGATATTCCTTAAATATTTCCTCAACATTTATTTAGAGAGAATAGAGAGAAACTAATTTTCTCTGACTAAAGAATAAATAACATTTTCATGTTCAAAAATACAGGATTTATTACAAGCAATTCTTCAAAACCATATAACTTTGGAGAAGATATATTAAACAATATAAAATTTATATAATAAAACAAATGACTGGGCCACCAGAAATAACATTACACAGTTTCAGGATTTCAGCTGCTTGTGGCTCTACTGACATTTGTATTTCAGACTTTTAGCTTCCACAATGATAAGAGAATAAATTTCTATTGCTAAAGCCACAGGTTTGTGAGAATTAGTTATAGCAGCTCTAGCAAATGAATGCACCATTCTATCTCTCTCTAGAAACATCCCATCAGGCAGGCACCTCTCAGGGATTTATCTCCAAAAGGCATTCTTCACCCATCGAGCAGTAAAAGCTTCAACTCCTCTAGATTAAACTGCACAAGATTATGAGTGTCTGTCTCCCACTATCGATTCAGTGAGCTCTCCCTCCACCCTCCTGCCATGTACTTACCCTGGCTCTCAGTAACATGGCCTAGGTACTAGGAGAGTTTTTATTAAGGAGCCCTGGGGAATCACCCTCAAGCTAGACATTCTTTTCACCACTAAACACAGACTGGGGCTTGCATTGTTCAAAGCAGACAGGAGCTGCATCACTTTGCCCAGCAGTGTGGTTCAGAAGGTAATGAAATGAGCCTTCCCTACTGAGCCCTTCAGGGAGGTCCACAGTGCCAACAACAGATCCTAGGTCTTCCTCTTTCTTCCATTCCCTTCCTAGCCCCTTTGGGCTGATAGGTTCATTTATGCAGCTCCCAAGCCAATCCTGACTAGCCTGGCATATAGGCACAGGTCTCATATATGTCTTCAGGTGTCAAAAGCTTCATTCCTCCATAGCTCTTCCTTTATCCCACTGTGATTTCTCAGTTGCCATAAGTCAGTCATCCTCAACATACTCAAAATACTGAAAACATTCTCCCTCACTTTGAACACACTTTTCCCATCACTCTCGATAAAGTGTCTTTTAGTATGTTTTAAAAATAGTTTTGACACACATCATATTTTTCATCACTCCTTGCAGTTTCCTGATTTCTGCCTCCTGTCTCTTTGCTTTGAGCCCAGCCCACTTATAACACTGTACTACTGCTGTCTGATAGAACTTTCCGTGAACTTCTGCATGGTCCAACTAGCTATGTGTGGTTGTACAGCCTCAAAAGGCAGTTAGAATGAGAAACTGTATTTTATTCAAATTTAATTATTCTAAATATAAATAGCTACACATGGACTGCACTGTTCTAACCTGTGTCAGCTCTGTCATCATACAGATTAATGAAATCCTGTATGATACATACACACTTATTTAATTAGGCTGGTGATTCCTAGCTGATCTCAACATATACCAGGAATTAAAATCTCTGCGGGTGGAATATGGGGATCAGCAGTTTTTAAATCTACCCAGGTGATTCCAAGCCTTAATTCAGTCTTAAACTAGTAATATATTATGCCACAGCCTAGGTCCAAAGTGAATGGAGAACAGAAACCAGAGCAGTGTGTGACCTACCCTGAGCACCACACTCCGATCTCTGGATCAGACTGTACTTTTGTACATCACAATATCCTTGGAAAATGACATTTTGACTCACTGTAGAACTTGACTATTGAATGAAATAGCCACATGATGGAAAAAGTTGGTGTCTTTGGATGTTTTACTCAACTAACTAAGTACTCCATTAACTGGCACATGCCCTATTTGTGAAACAAGAGTTCATGAATGTGGTGGTCATTCTCCTTTACATCCCCAGACCTTTCTGCTCTGCTATGCCCCTGGGCACTGGCCTGCATGATTATTTTATTCAGGTTTCTCTGCCAGTTCACCTTCCTTCTGCCAATGGGAGGCACCAGCAGAAGATCAGAGAGTGGGTAAAAGAGAAGTTTGCATATTTGTTTTGCTCCCTCCCTTACAGCTATTGGAGTTTTGGCAGTGACTCTATCACTCCACCAACAGGCCCTTCCTAGCTGCCCTTCATGCAAAGTTCCAGCTCTCACTGAATTCCAGTAACATCACCATGCCTACTTTCCCACCAGGTCACACTAAAAATGATCTCCTATGATTGCTTGTCCTGGAGCATTTAGCACCCTGATGATTCCTTCAGTCTTGACCACACAGGTCTCCTGGGTCCATTCATTAACATCTCTTTAACTGTTAAAACCCTGACTGGTTCTATAATGCTCTTAAAATATCCCCAGATATTAATAAACTTGGAAAAGTCTTCAGAGTCTTGAGACAGGTGAAGTTATGTCCAGTCTGGTGGCTCATGATTAATGAATTATGTTGGCTTTTAAGATTACTTAGTATGCAGTAGGCATTATTCCAACCCCTTTACTTACCTTTTCTCATTTAATCATCCCAACAATATCTCTTGCCCTACACTAAAATCAAATAAAAATGGATCAAAGACCTAGATATAAAAACAGAAACACTGAATATGCTGGAAGTTAAAACAGGTAAAACTCTTGAAGACATAGTCATAGGTATGGACTTTCTGAACAGAACTCTAATAGCACAAGAAATAATACCAAGAATCAACAAGTGGGATTGTATTAAAAACTGTGTAGCAAAAGAAACAACAGAGTAATGAGACAACCTACAGAATGGGAAAATTTTTTGCCAGCTGATTTTCTGATAGAGGGCTAACATCTAGAACCTATAAAAACTAGAAAAAAATCAGACCCCCCCAAACAAATGACTCAATTAAATAATAGGCAAATTAACAAAGTACCATAGATACTTCTCAGAAGAATGCTAGTGGCCAATGTGTAAATGAAAAGATGTTCAGTATCTTTAACCATTAGGTAAATGCAAATTAAAAAAACAGTGAGATTCCATCTTATTCCTGTCAAAATGGCTATCATCAAGAACTTAAAAAAAAAGAAAAACCAAAAAGGATCAGTGCTTGATGTCATAAGCCTGTAATCCCAGAACTCAGGAGGCTCAAACAGGAGTGCTGGAAGTTCGAGGTCATCCTTGGTTACACAGTTGGTTCAAAACCAGCCTGAACTACATAGCAAGATTCTGTCTCAAAAAATAAAAACAAATGAACACACAACAACAACAAAAAAGAACTTAGGTTGTGAAGGAAAAAAACTCTTTCTACATTGTTGGTGAGAATGTAAACTAGTACAACTGCTATGGCAATCAGCATGGAGATTCCTAAAAGAAATTAAAAATAGAAATTCCATTTGACCCAACTACACCTTTCCTGGGTATCTTCCTGAAATAGATATCATACTACAGTGATACATGCATACTCATGTTTATAGAGCACAATTCAAAATAGCTAAGCTCTACACAGCCTAGATGCCTATCATCAGATGAATGGATAGAGAAAATGTGGTGTATATATACATAATGGGGTATTATTCAGCCATAAAGAAGGATGAATTCAAGTCATTTGTAGGAAAATGAATGGATCTTGAGACCATAATGTTAGGTGAAATAAATCAGATACAAAAGGTCAATATTGCATGGTTTCTCTTATATGAGAAACCCAAAACATAAATAAAGAGTAAAATAAAGGAGAGAGAGTAGGAAATAAGGAGGTAGACTTTTGGAGATTGGGAAGGGGACCATAGGAAAGGGGAAAAGTTAGGGTAGGAGAGGGAAAGGGATACTGAAAATGATCATGATATGGTATTTCTCTATATGTATATTTATTTATAGTATATAATATATATCAATTACCTAAAATAAATGTAATTATTATGTATTACAAACATACCTCAGTACAAAAAAGATTTTGACGTCTAGTGATCCACATATGATTCATGTGGTAAATTGCCCTTAGCAGCAGCACCCTACCGTGTTTAATAGTGGGTCAGAAGATACATCAATGAGCACTGAGAATGCACCAGTCATGCTGATCCCTTCACTTTACCCACTCAATAAATTCCAACAACCACAAATTGGCACTCTCACCATTTTACACATGAAGAAACTTAGGGTCAAAAGGGTTAACTTACTCAGCTAACAAGTGATGGAAACCTCCTGGGATTTCCCTTGAAGCTTTTTCCTAGGACATGATCTCTCTCTCTCTCTCTCTCTCTCTCAAGTTTTATTTTTTTCCAAAAAACTTAAAGCTATACCCAATTAATACACACCCTGTGTAAAAATGAAAACAGATAATTGCACATATTCATATAACTAAAATACATTTTTTACTCCATCCCCCTTTATTAGAATGTTCATTGGTTGCAGTTTTTGTTTTTTGCTTTAATGACAATGCTGATATGGATCCCACGCAGTCCATGGGAGGCTGGTTCTGAGACAGCCTGCACATACCAATATCTGCACATCCTCAGTCCCTTCATCATGTGATGTATTTTTTTTGCATAAAATCCATGCACATTCTCCTGTATACGTTATTTTTAAAATTAATTTTATTGGTACAATTAGATATATGTAATGATCACATGCATCATAGGGAACTTGTACCTATACACGATATGTCTTGATTCCTGTTTTTTTCCCATTCCCTTCCCCTCCCTTCAACTCCTCTTCCCTTCCTTATTACCCTTCTCCACTGTTAGTGGGAGTGTAGACTGGTACAACCAATGTGGAAATCAGTGTAGAGCTTCCTCAAAAAACTAGGGTTAGAGATCCCATTGGACCCAGTTATTCCCCTTCTTGTTATCTTTGTGAAGGAGTTGAAAGCATCATACTATAGCAATATATGAACACCCATTTATAGTGACACAGTTTGTAATAGTTAAATCTTACAAACAGCCCAAATGCTCATCAGCTGATGAGTGGATAGAAAAGATGGGTTCTTGTATACAATAGTGTACTACTCAGCCATAAAGAAGGATAAACTTGAGACATTTCTAGATAAATGGATGAACCTTGAGACCATATTCAAGTGAAATAAATTAGACAAGCATGTAACTATTACATGGTCTCTCTGCTGTGAGAAAGTGAAAGTGTAAATAAGGACCAAAATGTATAATATATATTGTGAAATAGAAAGAAATTGTTCAAAAAGAATGAAGAACTAGGGAGGAGGGGGGAGGAAAAGAAGGAAGGAAAAAGAAGAATAAAATGGAAGCACCTCTCTCTTGAAGAAAAAGCATTCAGAAACCATCTTGCTAAAATGGTTTGAAGTAGGGCTGGAGATTTAGCTCAGTGGTTCTGGTGCCTGCTGGGCAAGCGCAAGGTCCCAAGTTCTATCCCTGGTACAAAACAAACAAACAACTAAACTGGTTTGAAGCAAGGCAATTATGAACACTCAACTCTCCAAATGTTCTTAACACCCTCAGCAGGGCAACAAACCCTGAACAGTCTTTTAGTCTTCAAACTTTTTCTTCCTCCCTCCTGTTGTATTTTGTTTCTCAAGTTCTATCCACTTAGCTAGCAACCCTCTAGAATGGCTCAGGAGGAATACGGATGCTCCAAGCAGAGAAGGCAAGGGAATTCTACAACAAAAAGAGGATTCTGTTTTTCAGTCCTGAAGCAACCACTTATTTATTCCCCCCCAGTGCTAAAAGCAGGCAGAGCCCACCAGGATGAGGAGCAGGAAGATGATGTATTGCAGTCACTCCAAGTTGCAGTCACCACCAGATCCTCAGCATATGGGAGTGTGGAGGCTAATCCCACACAAGTGTAAAGCAATTTTCACTTCACTCAGATGTTAGTTATTAATAGGATGTTCCCACCATCACATCTCTCTGTTGCACCTGCAAATTCCTCCAGAGAGGTCATCCAAGGCTGGAGGGCCCTGGTTTTCTTATTAATTGATGTTCAAAAATAGTGCAGAGAGGCTCATCTGCAGGATTCTGCATATGCATTCTGAGTCTGGCATGCTCATCAGCCAGCAGATTATGAAGGGGAGCTAGTTAGGACTGTCTCAACCCTAATGATGATAAGTGTCCCCAAGTAGGGAGTGGCCCTGTAGCTTGGGCTCAGCATCCCTAGGTTCCTTTGGGATAATCAACATCTATTCTGCTTATGAGTCAATTCTTAATTATCCAAATTGTGAATCAGTCATAAGCTCTAAAGGGATCTTTTCCAGTGCAATAGGGCAGGAGTGAACACATAGGCCTTACGCCCACAATTCTTTCCCATAGCACTCTGTTATCAATCAGGAGGTGCTCATCTCTATCATGAAAGGGTAGGATCTCAAATATTGGCCATTGATAGCCAACATCTTAGGTTTTAAATTCTTAGAGTTCATCAAGGCTGGGAACAGCAGCAGGTTCTTCCTGCCTCTAAATTCTGAGTGATTGGTGAAACCACAGTGTCTTTGAATTTAGTGAAAAGAATGATTGCTTAGCAATAGCTGCCAAAGCAGGGCAGAGGCACCCGCAGAGGGCAAGGTGTTGTGGAGCAGCCTGAAGCTCGCACAGGTCCTGCCCCCGGACATGCTGCTCAACTGCACGGTCACTGTGTATGTGGGGAAGAAAATCCATAAAGCACCAGAAGAGCATGGTAAATGCTCTATCCCTGACTTACATGTGCAGCAAAATGAACTGAGAGGAGGGCAACCAAGGCCTTTTTGGAGCACAGTTGGTGAAACTGAGCCAATGCTGGCAAAAGGAGGAAGCAGACGGAAGCCATGGTAGTAGCACTTGAGCTCGTCCAGCACACTCGGTCTCACTGGCTTCTTTACTGCCACCAGGGCCTCTGGGCTCTAAACCCTCCTCCAGCTTTTTGTTCTTGACCTTCAGGGACTGGAGTCATGGATGAGAGTGGGCAACGAATGCTAGCCATGCACCGGAAGTTACCGGCCCTCCCGACGAACACACCGGCTCCAGAGGGAGTCCATGGCACTCCTGCCACCACACACAGTACTCAGGCCTCGGCGTCCAGTGGCTGCTGGGCTCAGCTCTGAGGCACAGCTACAACTGCTACTGTGATATTGAAGAAAACTTGTGAGAAGAGAAATCTTTGCCATATTTCTGATCTCAGCAAGAAAGATTTGTGCCTCTCACCATGCACAGCAGTGATGGCATCCATCAGTGTCTTGGAGATGTTCTTTCAAGGCATACTACTGAGAATGTCCATTAATGGAATGTTGCTCCAAGAATGATGCAGGCAGGGTCAGCTGAAGAAGCCACAATGCAACCAGACTCATGGTCCCTAATATTGAAGATATTCGAAGTCTTTATATTCTGAGATGGTTCCTTATGCAGTGATAATGGAACAAGGATGCTGATTTCTGTGACGACATCAGGATCTGGGAGAGAGGGGAGGACAAGGAGCTGTGCTGCCTCCTCTTGGACATCAGAGAGCCCCCGTGATGGAGGTGCAGAAGCCACACCAGCCCCATGCACAGGATCTTGCTATGTAGTTCAGGCTGGCCTTGAACACAGTATGTAGCTAAGGCCGACTTCAAATGCATATCCTCAGTCTCCTGGTGCTGGGATTACAAGCATCCTCCACCACATCTGGAAGCAGATAACAATTTGCTGGCAACATGTGACATGATACTCTCTTTCTGATAAACGCTGCTGCTCCCAGCTGGCCGCACAGTCATGAAGGGTAAACAAGCAGTGCTCCAAAGGGGACTGTCCTCTACAAGCTATCTTCTTCAGGTTCACCTCTTTGCAGATCCTGAAATCAAGATTTCAATAGCTCTATGTTGCTGGTATCAGGTTGACCCTCACATAGAAGAAATTTGTTATACAACTTTCTAGAGTGGGCCCAGGGACACCATAGCCACATAAAATCCTCAGATGCACTTCACAGTGAAAAACAGCAAAAAACTGGAGGAGCAGAGCCTCCCCCCACACCAGTGCCAAGGAGGTGAGCTGCAGGGGTGCCAGCAGCACCACTCTCCCCCCACCTGGGTGGCTGGGCTGAGACAGTATTTGGATCCACAGCACAGATGCACAGGGGGTCATAAAGGCCATTGTCCTGAGCTGCAGAAGATAGAGCAGAAGTGAGCAACAGAAAGAGGGCCTCTCTCAGGCTCCTTGATGAAAATGGAAGCCCACTGGAAAAAAGAAGAAAATTTGTGCAATAAAGGCACACCAGACCACTGTAGTTGCACACTGAATCAGGCAGGATGGTGTGTGACTGCAGTCCCAGCACTCTGGACAGCTGAGGTAAGATGGTCACATAGTGGAGGTCAGCCCAACCAATTTTCTGAGTTAGTGAGACCCTTAGTGGGTATCTGAAGTAAAATGTCTGAGGATAGAGTTCACTGAGGAGATGCAGAGTACAAACAAGCCCCAGTAATGCAAAAGTGAAAAACTAACAGATAAATAGATAAAAATATTCATAGATACTTAGATAAAAATAACAAAATAAGTGGCCACTGATTTATGTAGTATGAAGAAAAAATGGCTGTCACGGGTAGAGATGGGGAGAGTCCCCACAGTCCAGGGCCTGACTCTCCTGATGACGCAGAGGATGTGGAAGAATCAGATAGAGACCAAAAGCGTAGAAGCAAAGTTGTACTTTTATTCAGCAAGCATGCAAGAGTACAGGTGCCTTCTCACAGAGAGACAGGCAGGGGTGCCCAAAACTGAGCCACCATTGCAGGGGGGCTCAAGATGCTGGTTTTATAGTAGTTGGGGCCTATCCTGCCTCTGGGCTGAGGGCGCCCCTACTTGATTGTTTAATGATTAACTTAGCTCATTACTATGGACAACAGGTAAGGGTATTTTCAGGGGCCAATTACATCTTAGGGCCAAAGTTCTTTTACCTTTTGATCTTAGCAAACCAAGCTTTGCAGGGTACAGAGTGAAGAGGAGGTGCAGCCTCAGCAGACTGCCAGCTTTTTATGGGTGGTTAAGCCTGTTCTGCCAGCTATATGAACTCCTTTGGGGAGGGGCTCATCTCTCCCTGCCTAGGGGTTTCTATCCCTACAGGGCTATAGGCTTTTCTATTACATGGAGACTCAGGTTATGGACCCCCCAAGACATGAGCTCACTTCCTTGGCAACATCTCCAAACAGAACTTGGAACCCTTGCTAATGGGGTCACAATCTAGTAACAGCCATCTCCCAAACTCACTTGGCTAGAGAGGGTCAACAGCAAACATGCTGAGCTGCTTCTCCACTTTGAGAGGCCACCGCCTCAGGACCCCAGATAGAGAAAGTATCTGTGAAAGATTAAGAAGATGGCTGACTCCATCCAGATGCCGCAGGCCATGCTGCAGCAGCTGCATGACTGTCACAGACACACCAGGGATGGCCTCCGGGGGAGTGACCACCAGTGACCTACCAAAATCAAGGTACCCCAGTGAAGTCCCCCTAAGCCCAAATACCAATGGCACAGAAAATGGGAAGAGTGTGGGGCAACTATCACCAGGCCCAGAAACACCCAGAAGCTCTGGGCAGGCCTCCCCAGAGTGGGACACAGAAAACCTAGAGAGTGAAAGTCCAGCGGGGGAGACTGCAGTCACAGCCACCGGCCCCCAAGAGACACTGAGAAGCCTGGTGTACATCCATCCAGGCCTGGCTGCCGCTATTGGAAACAACTTCACAAAGAGCCTTGCAGAATTCCGGCCAGTGTGGTCCCTGCAGGCAGTCAGGCCACTCTCGTTGTCTGAGCCCTGCCTGCCTGTTTCCCTGGGCAGCCAATCTGTCTGTGGTCCCTTCTTCTCAGGCACCTCCACCACCTACACCTCTACCTGATCAGCCCTGATTTTGGGAAGAGACATCATGACAAGGTCTCTTGAGAATTCCATCCCATTTGAGGACCTGTGTGATAAAGATCAAGACATGTGGTGTTTGGACAATAAACAGCTTTTCACCACACACTGGGTAGAGGAGGAAGGAGACCTGTATACTGTGTCACCTCAGTTGGAGTTAGAAGAGGCCATTAGGCTTTCTGAGCTAAAGAAAGATTCTGAGCTCTTAATTCATTCATTGCCTTGTACACCAGAACATCCTAAAGTGCCTTGTCCAGGAGAAGAGAAATCTATCCACCACAGGGCTGCAGGCTGCTGGAGAAAGCTGTATTTTGCGAATGGCCACACTTTTCAGACCAAATGCTTCAGCAGGCGAGCTCACTGTGCTATCTGCACAGACTGTGTAGGAGGACTTGGCTGCCAGGTGTATAAGTGCACCAACTGTAAACTCTTGGTTCACAAGAAGTGTCACAAACTTGTCACAATTGAATGTGGGCATTGTTCTTTACCGTCAGAGCCCATGATGCCAGTCGATCCATCATCCATGGCTTTAGGCCCTGCACACACAGGAATCCCACATAACCTTTCAATGCATGAGGCTTTAGAACAAGTTGATGAAGAGAATGAGGCAGAGAACACCAGGGAAAGTGGCAAAGCTTCATCTTGTTTAGGTCTTGAGGACTTTGATTTGCTCCAAGTGATTGCCAGAGGAAGTTATGGGAAAATACTGTTAGTCCAACTGAAAGAATCAAATCATATGTATGCAATGAAAGCAGTGAAAAAAGAGCATGTCAACATTGATCAGATACAGAGAGAGAAGCACATTCTACAGCAGGCATCCAATTATCCTTTTCTGGTTGCACTGCATGCTTGCTTCCAGACAGAGCAGACTGTTCCTTGTTCTAGACTGTGTCAATGGGGGAGATCTACTGTTTCATGTGCAGCAACAAAGACAGCTTCCTGAAGAACATGCCAGGTTTTACTCTGCAGAAATCAGTTTAGCAGTCAACTACCTTCATCAGCAAGGAATACTTTACAGAATTTTAAAATTGGAAAATATATTACTGGACTCAGAAGGGCACATTAAACTAATCGATTTTTGCTTGTGTAAGAAAGGCTTACAGACAGGAGACATGACCCGCACTTTCTGTGGCACTCCTAATTTTGTGGCTCCAGAATTTATAAGAGGGGAAGATTACAGTTTCAGTGTGGACTGGTGGAATTATGGAGTAGTGATATACATCATGATGATCAGAGAGTCTCCATTCCATCTTGGTGAGAGCTCTGATAACCCTTATGAAAACTCAATTGAGTATGTCTTGCAAGTAATTTTGGAAAGAGACATTGTTATACCTCATTTTCTGTCTGTACAAGCTGCAAGTGTCCTACAGAGTTTTCTGAACAAGGACCCAAAAGAATGACTGGGTTGTCATAGGGGCTTTGCTGATATTCAGGAGCATCCATTCTTTCAAAATGTGGACTGGGACATAATGGAGCAAAAGCAGGTGGTCCCTCCCTTTAAACCAAATATCTCTGAGGGATTCAGTTTGGACAACTTTGATCCTGAATTTACTAATGAACCTGTCCAGCTCACCCCAGATGATAATGACATCATGAGGGATCTTGATGGATATGAATTTGCAGGTTTTGAGTATATCAATTGTCTTATGATGTATGAAGAAGAAGAAGGGGTCTGATCCTCATTTTTCAACTATGCATTTCACTTATGTTGCCATTTAATGCTTGGAAAAACTTGTTACCAGCCTAGATAAAATTAACCATTTCAGAGATGTGTGGAAGCTAATTTTAATTTATTGTTTTGAAGCTATATTTAGATGTAATACTTGATTCTTATAGTCTATAGTAGAGAATATGGATTTTTTTGTTCATAGATTAGTTTTTATGAACTGATTTAAATAACAGTGAGGCAATCGCTTGTTAATCACATTTATATATACATTCCATTTGTTGAGTAGGACATAATGCTTAATTTTTTTTTTTTTTACTTATGATACAAGAAAACAATTTGTCTTTTCAGTAAAATATCTTACCTCTGCTAGTTTCTCTCCAACTACACTTTTGAAACTGACCACCTTTTGTGGTCACTTTATGTAGTCTTCAGGAAAATTCAAAAAATACCAACAATTGTGAATAAAAACACATATACTTGTATCTTTTTTATATGGGGAGAATACAATATAAGACTAAAAGCTTTGGAGGGGTGGTAGTTCTCATGAAGCGGAGCATCTGAAAGGGATTGGAGGATGATTTATTGAATGTTTATAAATTTTGAATTATTCTAAATTTGGAACTGGATCATTGACTAAAATTAAATTAAACTGATTGTACCATTATAACTTATTTACATTTAGATGATGATGGTTACCTTTCACATCCTTGGCATAAAAATGATACTAAAATAGAAGGATGATATATAGCATCCTAATTTTGGTTAGTGATCTGGTTTTGGATTTAGAATGATTTGGAATTAGTAAACATTTAAGGAATTATCTTTTGACCATTTTTAGATGCCCCATTTCATGAGAAATGTTACTTTTCCAAGGCTTGTACTCATGTATTGTCTTTTCTTCATATAATCTAGTTTAAAACTAATGAAAATATCAAAGGAAAATATTTATAGACATTTACATATTCATTTCCAAGGCATGTATGTGTCTCTTAATGCCTGGAACTTGTTTTAAAACAAAAAGCAGTATTCACAACATAAACTTATAAAGAATCCTAACATCAGAAATATGTTTATGATTTTGCTTTTAAGTGTTGCTCTTTTCCATAGGGCATTTCGGAGTGTGGAATAATCACCCAGGATGTTTGTTTGCCATGTTTATTACTGAGCCCACATTAGAACTCTTTTGGACTTTTGAACCTCATTTTGAGAAACACTTTCTTCAAGATATTCTTTTGTCCTCCAGTTAAATAGTAGAAAGTGTGTCCATGGTACAATATTTTAAGATGTTACAAGCAGAAATTTACAATTTTATGAACATTTTTGAACAAATTTTACATGAATGACTTTATTAGATATCTTCCTTGTTCTCCCTCAACAAAATCTTACCAGTTTTCTGCCAATGATATCTGAATGATGAGCATTTTTCTTTGTTGAGGTTTTCACCACTATTCAGGGTGGTCTTTTGCTTTTCAATTTTTTAAGTAATAAGATTAACTGCATATTTTATAGAGAACTGCATTACAAATATGTTTTCAACTATTTTTGTAGTATTTAAGTGTTATGTCAGTTCTTTTCATGTCATATAGAAATTGTCTCAAAATACTCTTTAGGGGAATAAGTCACTTTATAGTCAGAATGGTTGACATTCTGGTGTTCTAAAAAAATTTATTTTGCACAATCCTGTAGTCAGATCATTTTATGCATATGCAGCTTGGATTAAATTTCAAGTACTGTGCTCAGCACTGGAATATTTACTGTATACATTTGTTTTGTTTGGATTTTTGTCATGTAGAGCACTGACTTAGTCATCATAATATAAAAAAAACCAATAGCTGCCATGGATATAGGCTCTAGTGTCACATGTGTGTCACTCTTGATCTACTGTGCTTCAACTTTTAAATAGAGAAAACTGAGGTCCACAGATGTTAAAATGATGACCTCATATTCTTGTAGCTGAACACACTGGCACTTGAGCTATAGATCTAGTTAGGTCCCCTGGTTCCTAGTGCCAGTCTCCATCTCACCACTCAAACTATGTATTTCACTACTTCCTACATAGGATTCTGAGAAGATCCAGGGTGCCAAGATTTAAACACACATTTTGGCACCAAGAATTTTGGTAGGTTTAAACACACACATACACTTATAGTACCTATATTCAAATTTTGTGCGTGTGTGTGTATGTGTGTGTGGTTTTGTCAATAAAGCCTAATCCCCTACAATGTCTGCACAAAATCCTTTTAAATTATTTTTAAAAGTCCCCTGAAGGAGGGAACACTATGGAAGTAGGTCATGCCAGGAGATGGGCTAGCCCTGGTGCCTTGCTACACAAGCACCATTGGAGAGGACCTCAAACCAAGCCAGACTAGGGTGGTCAGCTGACAGAGCAGTGCATGTTCAGACATCACTGGATGTCCTCTGAGTGGGATGATGACTGTTTTGAAGTACCATTTCCTTAAGTCCATGAACATTGGCTCTACAAGCAGTTCCTTAAAATATAGGTTTATAGTCAAATGAGTTTTGAAAGCCCTACCCACTGTACCCTTTTCTTAGAAAGTCATCATGCAGAATATAAAGTTTCATAGTAAATAAATGTGTTCACTATCCTAATATTTCCCAAAGTCAGCCCTCTTTTTCTCTTTCATGAAATATATACATTAATATCAACAAAAAACAGTTTGAGGAGTTTGCTTTAAAGTGTTAAAGAATCAGCTCCAATAAATGTCTTAGAGACATATTCTCTGAGAGCAATACATAGATAAATAAATAAATCAAACACAAATAGGGCAAGTAAACTTGCATACCTCACACTTGTCAAAGTGCCCCAAAGTTGTTTGTTCAATATTTCTATATAATTTAATAAACAAATGACATGTGTATAAATGCACTGAATATTTCAGTTTCCATTGGCCCCACCTCTAGTGTTCCTTGATGTCTCTCTTGACTAGCTTCCCTCCTTGACCTCCTCACTAAAATGCTAAACTTCTACTTGAAGCCAAATCCAAGTTACCACAAGTTCTTATTATCAGGAGAGTAGCTCAAAGTTAGAAGACACAATGGCAGAGACACCAAGTTTCTTAGCTTGCGGTGGGTCCTAATTTGTACCATATGCCCCACTGACTTCCCTGAACATCAAGTGAGATAGGATAGCTTTGTTGGGGGTATGCCACAGCCCTGACCAGAGACAAATCTGAGCCAATGCTTATTGTGCCAATCATTAAATTCATACCTGGACTTTCTTCCCATGGTGGTCCAGTAACCAACGCCCTCTTCCTTATGCTTCTTTTCCACATAGTTTACTTTTTGTTTTACTAGTTTCTGAAAGACTTCCCTTCGATGGTTAAGGGTTTGCAATGTTCTATTAAAGATGTTAATTTAAAAGTTGAACAGAATGTCACTCATTCTATTGTGCCTGAAAAAGTTTAATAAAAAGCATGGAGGGGGGAGTTGACATCCAGAATTTAGAAACCACATTCTCTTTCTTGAGTCCTTACTAGGCCTTGTGTCTATTCTGCAATAGGCTGAGTACTAGAATATTTTATATTTTTATAGATGATAATAACTTTCTCTCCACCTCCATGATTCAAGCTATTCCACACACCAGAAAGCTCTCAAAAAGCAGACTTTCCCCCACCTCTTTGTTTCTTCCCATGTAAACATCAAAGAGAGTTCCTGATAGATGAAAAGGATTGGTAATCAGAAAATTAACCTCAATAGATTGTCAATTCACAGACAACCACTTGGCTAGAATAAATCTTTATGGCAATTACCCTAAGACTGCCACAAGATATTATCTTTATTAGAAGAAATAAATAAAACCTTTTCTTTCTTTTTCTTGTTCTCATACTTAATTCTACTTCCCTGTCCTTAAAAACACATCCACATCCAACAACAGACTTATTTTTTGAAGTATTCTGTCTTTTAGAGTCATCTCCCACTGATACATGGCATCACTTTTGCTCATTTGTCATTTATTCCATTGGCCCACTGAACAGCTCACTTTGCTGGGTCCTTCATAAGGTATCAGATCTATTAGTGCATGAGGACAGTGGCATCTCTAAGTGGTGAAATGTCCCATCATACTGTCATCACCAATAACATCATTCATTGGTCATTAAGCAATCAATATTTATCACACACATACATTTCACAAGCAGGAGAAAAAGTCATGATTATAACAGACAACAAATCAACAATAGCTAGAGTCCTTTGGGAGCCTATCATGAGGTTTGTGCTAGATTCTTGATGCTTACTATTGTTTTGAAAAACATTCTATGTTGGCCCCTTGATGAACAGGTTAGTGATTTCAGAAAATGGGACCAAAATGTATTGCTTTCTTGTAACAACATCAATGACTTCAGTGCCTCCACTTGGTTTTCTAGAGAAATTTTTTTTCTTTTAATAATAACCAAAACCTTTTCTTGTATCTTATTTATTTAACTAAAGTGAATTCCTTGCAAAATGTTTTGATTGGCAACTTGTATCAATGTGCATGCATTCATTCATTCACTGAAGGGAGATAAGGACTGCCTGTTAATTCTCTAGCACTAGACTAGGCCCTCTGAGTTTAGCATTAAACCAGACACATTGTCACCCAACCCAAACATAGAGGCCAACATACAATAGATGCTCCCTACTCAGTGCTCCCTTTGTTCTGCTGAAAGCCTTAACCATGTAGGAAAGACCATCTTTGTGGTGGTGGGCACTGGCCACACTGTGGTGTCTTGCAGCAGAGGCACCTCGTGCACTAGCTCAGAGGGAAAAGAAAAAGATAGCAAACAAAATTTCCTAAGCAGCATCTTTAGATGCATAATGTGGTGACAAATACAAGTGGTTCTTCATTGTGGTCATAAATAGCAGTTCTGCAAAACCATTATATATAATTTATGTGATCTGGCAGCTGTTCTGGGAGCTTGGGCTGAGTGTTTTTAGTATCTGTACAAGACTTCAGGCTTTTAGGAATTAACAGGCAAAGACCAAAATTAAGCAGATTTTGGTCTCATAAAGAGTAGTCCTTTCTTACAATCAGAAAAAAAAACCAAAGAAAGAAAAAAATAACACCATTTAGCATGCATGAAGAACAAATTTAAGGAACAGATTGGTGGAGGGAGGATGAATAGATTAAATTCTGAAGGTATTAAGGTTTCTTTCAAATGTAGAATTGTAATTCTAGAAATAAATCCAAATATAAATTTTAAAAAACTGGCATGATAGCCAGAGAATTGACAGTTTTTAATTACTAAGGAGATATGTTTAGTGGTTATGGATTTTCTATGGTTTATTTCCAGCTCCCTGATTTTGTTTAATCCAATGTGAGGTCATTTTTCTTGATCCAATGTATGCATATAAACACATAAATAAAACAATATGTGCATTTATCATGTTTTTGTATTTTCTACATTTTTTAATGTCTTGGGGCCTGGTTGGCCTTGGACAGACTGCCCCTCTCAGAGCCAGCCAGTTCCTAAATAGCAGAAGTTTACCATTGCATTTACCTTTCATATATAATCCAACCAATCCAGAACCCATATTCCCACCCACTTCCTTTAACTGGCTCTTATATTGGAGGCAGTCATCTCCCTGCCCTTGTTGCTCTGTGCCTAGGTATCAGATAACTAGACACAGCCCTTTTGCCCTAGAGCCCTTTGAAATTATTCAAACCCCCTAATCTGCTTATGCTGCTCACCCATATTTTCACACAGAGACTATAAGAAAATCCTCACCTTCATTTCCCCTTTCCCTGACTGCTTCTGGGGCTTCCCTGAGGCCCTGGTGTGCCTTGGCCTGGCTCTTGTTTCTAGGGCTCTGTTGGTGTAAATTTCTTTAAGTCAGGTGTGGTGTCTCACAGTGGTAATCCCAACAGTGTGGGATGTTGAGGCCGGAGGAACAAGAACTCAAGCTCAGCTTGGGCAATTTAGTAATTTAACAGAGTGTCTCAAAATAAAAATTTTAAAAATTAAAAAAATTTTTTAAAGGCTGGGGATGTTGCTCACTGTAAAGGCCCTGGATTCCATCCCCAATACCAGAATGAACCAAAGCAAAGCAAAACAAAACAAAACACACACACACACACACACACAAATCCTTCTGTCATGGTAGTCATTTCTATGTCTACTTGACTTATCATATCTAACTAAAACAAATTCTAGTTATCCTTAGAGCAATGTGACTACAGGATGGGAGAAAATATGGTGGGGAGGGGACAACTACAATGAAAATGTGGGGATTAATTTTATGGATAAATTTTTTTTCCTTGCTCCCTATAGTTAGTATAGGAAAGCAGCTGGCATTTATTGAGCATCTACTACTCATCTACTACTACATCTACTACTAGATAATGCTATCTCAATTAGCTTATACTACTTACATCTTAGAATGCAATATCATTGCAAAATGTGTACAATCAATTTCTTCATTTTAAAAGTGAGGAAAATGACACATGAGGAAGTTATGAGACTTGGCCAAGGTGACACATTCAGCTTCTGGCTGTGCTGAATGTGAAGCCACACTTTCAGTTGCACCTTTTTATTTGTTTTATTCATCATACCCCAGTTAACCTCTCACTGCACCAGAATGACTGTCAAGCAACCTACCCTGTTTCTGCTTCAAGACAGAAAACAGAGACAGAATGAAAATCTTCCCATCTCCCACTCACAGAACCAAATTGATTCTTAAGACAGGGCATTTGCTAAACCTGCTGGATGGGAGAAGAGTTTATAATCAAGTGTTTCAGTTACAGGATAAGTTACATAAGGCAAGGAAGCTCAAACTGTGCACCTTCAGGTGGAGCTGAGCTGTGGCTGATAGAGCCAGATGTTCCTGGCCCAGGTCACAGATCAAAACTCCTCATCTGTGTATAGCTAACCCCCTTAGCTCAGCTCTACATATTGACACCATCCAAGATTCATTTCTTGGATTGCTTTGGTTTCTCTGTCTTGGCTCCCTAAGTCATCTTATTCCATACCATGGTTTAAAATAAAATGTACAAACTGATGATTTCCAAGCTGCTATCTCAGGCCCAGCTGTCTCCTCTGACCATCAGTCACACATACAGTATCTTCACAGAGCTGCCTTTCTTTTGCTCTTTCTTTTGGTCTGAGAAGTGGCACAGAGGTTCTGTCCAAGGGTAAAACAAACCAGAGGAAAGTTCTGTCTGAAAGGACTGATTTTACTCAGCATAAAGCCTGGAGAAGTTCTTATCTAAAAGCCTTGTCAAAACTCAGATCTTGGTGAAGAACAATTAGGAGTGGGCTGGTAGTCCCACAACACTAGTAACAACAGCAGCCAACAATACAACAAAGAGATCTAGGAAAGGGACAGCCAAGAAGAGCCCTCCAATCAGGAAGGCTGTATGCAGGTGCTAGGCTGAACTCAATTGGGAACAGTCAGAGGAGGACCTGGAGCAACCTCCAGAGCATTCCCCAAAGCACATAGAGATCTACCAGCAAAACCAGAAGCCTTAATAGCTCAGCTAACTCAGGAGAATTAAGCTGAACAATACCTACTGTGACCGAGGGATAGCTCCCAGGAAGCCACACTTTACAAATAAAATTACATTCATATCTGTTGGAAGGCACCCTCTCAGGGCTGCCTGGAGAGAGTTTACATCCCTTGCTCTACAGAATAGGTGTGGAGTTTCACACTTTCTTGTTCAGTGGAAAGTGTGAAATTCTACCTGGATGAGGAGTCTTAAGGATGCATTCAACTGTCCACTCTGTCTCTCAGACATTTCACAGGTACCTCAAGTGTTCTATATGGGAGGTCCCAATAGCCATTCCCTACCACACTAATACAGTGTTTACTCAGCCAAGTGGGTGGCCATACCATTCTTCTAGTGGCTCAAGCAAAAATATTACAGTTGCGCCGAACGCCTCCTTTCCTTACATACCCTGTTCAACCCATCAGTAAACCCTACTGTCCTATTTTCAAAACAGGTTCTAAGTCTATCCTGCCACTTAATTTACCCTGCCACTTAATTCCAAGCTCTTATTCGGTCTTGGATTATTAGGCTATTCAGGCAACTAGTATTTTACTTTTATCACTTGTTATGGTTTGTGTTTAGATGTCCCCCAAAAGCCTCATGCAGATGAGGTGGGATTTTCTTTCTCATAGGTATTTGAATCTGGAATGTGTGATGCTGGGGTTAAGGGTGTGTGATTACTAAACCACTACATGTGCGTGACTGGTTTGGTACCATCCTAATCCTGGTAGTCTGAATAAGATAAGAGGGGCAGAAAGATGCTGTTAAAACCCCTTGTTACCTTTCCTACCTTGTTCATGCCATGTTGTTTCTCCTCTGCCATGCCTGTTTGCCATGCCTACCTTGGAGCCAGCCAATTATGGACTAAAACCTCCATGAACAGTAAGCTAAATAAATCCCTTCCCCTCTAACTTTGGGTGTCAGGTATTTTGTCTCAGCAATGAGAGAAAAGTAACTAACACACCTCCTCTGTGCTCTTTAGTCTCAACACAGCAGACAAGATGAGCTTGATACAACTCAAGTCAGGTTATAATTCTTCTACTTCATTAAAATCTTCTGATGATCCCATTTTTATTCAAAATTCCCAAAATTATCTTTTCTAAAAATGTTGTTACTGAAAGTTAAGGACAGAGTGCACTGGCATGCGAAGGAGTTGGTATTTTATTATTGAGTAATAAAGGAATATCTGTCTAACTAGGAAAGCAAGAAAAGGTTTGGTAAACAGTCTAGGTTGTGTAGCCAGTGGCTAGTCACTCATTCTTGTTACGGGTGATCCAGGCTGCCACTCTAGAGGTGGAAATGCCAGCTATTTGCTACCCTAGCTTTCCTTCTAGCTAGGAACTTAGGAACTTTGTCCTGGCCAGTAGAATTGGAAGAAATAGGTATTGGAGGCTCCTGGGAACATATATTTCCTTCCCTGATGAAAAGACATGGGCAAGGGGGAACATTTTTGCCCTACATTGCTTTGGACATTGTTGTTGTCATGTTGACTATGTGATATTTGAAGGTGGTGCCATTATCTTGCAACCTTGAGAGGAGTGATGGTTAATTTTATGTTAATTTGACTAGGCTATATTTCGTTAAACATTTTTCTGGTGTGTCTGGAAGGGTATTTCTAGGGTGAGTAAAGGCAAATCTGTAGACTAAGAAAGCCAATTGCGCTCTCCAACGTGAGTGGGCCTCCTTCAATCAGCTGAATAGAACAAAAAGGCTGAGTAAGGGAGAATTCATTCTTTTTTTGTCTTCAAGTTAGCACATTGATCTTCTGGCCTCTGGACTCAGACTTGCACTGGAATTTATGTCACAAAATCTCTTGGTTCTTAGCACTTTGGGCTCTAGTTGCAGCTAGTGCCAGTGATTCTCCTGTCTCCCAGTTCTCTGAACTGGGACTGGAAGCATGCCTTCATCACTCCTGCATCTCCAAATGCCACTGCACATCTTGGGATTCTCAGCCTTCATAATTTCACGAGCCAATTCCTTGTAAATCCCTGAGTAGGTGCATACACATTCACATAATTACATATATCTATGTACATATATTCATACCACATATTCACAAACATACATATATCTATGTGTATCTATTCATGTATATATTATCCTCATTGAGTAGAAGTCTTTTTTATGTCTGTGAAATTAGGTGAATTAGCTTATTAGTCACTAAGTTAACCTTAATAAAATTTAAACAGTGTAAATTCTAAGAAGACACGTAATTTGAAAAAAGATAATAAAGAATTTAAAATGGTCAAGAATCTTACTTATTTTGAAAATTTAGAACAAAATTGCTTGAAACTTATTATGTTAAAGGAAAAATAAAAGGGAAATTTCAAACAATCTAGAAAGCAAAGAAAATAAGTCTTCTCATCAAAACCTATGGGTCTGAGTGAGAATTCTAACCTTTGGAAAGAGTCTTTACTACTAAAATATAAAAACTAAAAATATAGAAACTTAATATTTGCCTTAAGAAACTAAAGAAATAAAACAAATAAGAAGAAATTATGAGAAGGAATTAATAAGGAAAAAAATTTGTAGCAACAAAACAGAAGACAAACATATTTAAAAAAGTAAATTCAGGGGCTGGTTCTTTTGAAATAAAATAAAATTGACCAATACCTACCATTCTGATTATAGATAAAAAGAATGAACAATCATAGATGCAAAAAGGATTAAAAGATTATTATGTGCAAATTATTTTCCAAAAGGAAATGGGTTTTTAGCAAAATATAAATTACTCAAACTTATCTAAGAAGAAGGGGAAAACTCAAACCAACAATTGTAGACAAGCCTGGCAAGGTGATTAGATCTACTACTGAAAAGGCCACTAGGACCAGATGGATTCACAGCTGAGATTTGTCTAACCTTTCCAGAATGGATAATTATGATGCTGCTTCAACTGCTCCAGGACATAGGGAAAGCTAGACAGCTCACCAATTAATTTCATGGTAGAGCATAAATGTAATAGCAAAATTTGATAAAGTAAAGTAAAAAAAATTGTAAAGTGTACATTAACCTTATTTAGGAATATAGAGGCAAAAGTTCTAAATAAAACATTGGCCAAAAATCTGGCAGTGCATACAAAAACTGATCAGAGCTTATTCCAACGGTGTAAAGGGAATTAAATATTATAAAATTTCCACACGGTCCTATCTAGAGATGTTGAAAATAATACTAAATGCAACAGTGATGGCTGGAAACCACTTAAAATAACCAGGAGCAAATCATAAGAATAAATGAAATTAAAAAACCATTAAAATTAGAATTAGTAATTAGACAAAATGCCCAGTATTATCATTTCATATTGTCTAAAATATTGTTTGAAAGCAATGTTAGAAAAATTTTAAAAATAGCAGATACTTAGAAAAATGTAGCTACATGACTTCCTTAGCCTTTTCCTCTTCTTCTTTCTTCTTTTTCCTAATTATAGTATTGCTGTACTTTGATATAAAGTCTACCAATATTAATACAATCATTAGGTAAGATGCTTGAAAAGAAAATTTAATAATTAAATAAAGAATTTTAAAAGTCTATTAGCATTTCTTTGTTTTACTAATAAGTACTCAGAAATGAAAATAAGTACTCAGAAATAAATCTTCAAAACATCTTTCAAATAAATGTTTTTAATTTCTATTTTTTAATTATTAAACTTTTTTGACTGTAGATTTACATTTAGTCATGAGAAATAATACAAAGAAATCCCTATGTTCTTTTACTCAGTTTATCCCAACTTTAACAACCTGCTACACAGTGTTGCAACAATCCCGTGTGTGTGTGTGTGTGTGTGTGTGTTTCCTTCTATAGCCACATCCAGTTCCCTCATATCTTTACTCTCTTCTTAACTGCTGGGGCTTCCCCTAATTTGTTCTCCACTTCTATAATTTTGTTCCTTGTCAAGAATGTCATTAAATGGACTCATACAGCAAGGAAAGTTTGGGAAGCAGCTTTTTTCTCACACTGTGATTCCCTGGAGAACAAATCATCCAGATTGATGTATCAGCAGTTTGTTCTTCATTATCACTCAGAAGAATTCCATGATATGTACCACAGCTTGTTTAACCATTCACTTGTTGAGAAACACCTGTTTCCAGCTTTTGGCTATTATGGGGAAAGTGTTATAAACATTTGTGCACAGGTTTTTGTGCGAGGACAAATCTTAATTTCTCTGGGATAAATGCCCAGGAATGCAATTGCTGTCGGATGGTAGCTGCATGTTAGTTTTTACAAAAATTGACAAACTATTCTCAAGGATGGCTGTTTCATTTTACATTTTCATTAGCAAAGTATGAGTGGTCCAGTTTCTCCAAATCCTCTATAGCATTTGCTGTGTCATTATTTTTTATTTTAGCCATTCTGATTGGCACATAGTCATAACTTGCTGTGGCTTTTATTTTCCTGCTAGCTAATGATGTTCCCAATAGCCAGCATACTTTCATGTGCTTAATTGCCATCAGTATGTCATTTTGGGTGAAATGTTTCTTTGCATATTTTGCTCATTTTCTAATTGGAGTGTTGTTTACTGGTGAGATTTTAAATTTTAAATATTTATTCAGGATACTAGTCCTTTCTTGGATAGGTTATTTGCAAATCTTTTTTATCTTTTCTCATAGTTTGCAACTTACCTTCTCATCCTCTTAAAATTTTTGAGTCTTATGGAATCAGAATTTTTAATTTTGAGGAATTCCAGTTTATCATTGTTTTCTTTTATAGACTGTTCTTTGGGTGCCAAGTCTAAACTCTTTGTTCAACTTTAGATCTGAAAAATTTCCAGCTTTTTTCTAAAAACTTTATAGTTTTATGTTATATATTATATATTTGAAGTTTCATGTTAAGTCTGTGACTTATCATGAATTAATTTTTATAAGATATGAGAGTTGATCAAAGTTCTCCCTTTTTTGTCTATGCATGTCCAATTAAACTAGAAATACTGCTTAAATTGTTTTTGTACCTTTGTTAAAAGTTAGTTTCTGGGAGTGCTTCTGTGGGCATATTTTGGTCCTTTGTTCTGGTTCCATTGGGCTACATGCCTACATAACAGCTATATACTACTTGTATAATAAGATTTGAAATTGGGTAGACTAGTTCATCCTATTTTAGTCTTTTTTGTGGTTTTAGCTATTTTAGTTCTTTTACCATGTAGAACAATCTTGTCTTTATGCACAAAAATTCTTACTGGAATTATAAAAAGAATTTTGTTCAACCTGTTTAGCAATTTGGAGAGAACTGACACCTTTATTATGTTGAGTCTTTTAGTCCATGATCTTAGAATGTACCTCCATTTACTTAGATTTTCAATTTCTTTCATTTTTGTGTGATTTTTAGCATACAAGTCCTAGTCAGTTTTTTGTTAGAATTATACCTAAATATTTCAGGGGTTTTTTTCATGACTGTAAGTAGTATTATTTTTTTTAGTTTTAAATCAAGAGAGGAAAGAGACAGCCTACAGAATGGAAGAAAATCTTTGCCAGTCATTCATCTGACAGAGAACTAATATCTAGAATATTTTAAAAATTTCAAAAAATATATAACAACAAAAAACAAGTAATTCAATCAATAAACAACTAACAAATGAGCTGAATAGACAAAGTACAAATGGCAAGTAAATATATAAAAAATACTCAACATCTTTAGTCAACAGGGAAATGCAAATCAAAACAAAGCTGGGATTTCTTCTCACCCCAGTCAGAATGGCTATTATCATAAAGCAAACAAACAAACAATGAAAATACCAAAATAACAAATGGTGGCCAGGATGTGTGGAAAAGTGAACCCTCATATACAGTTGGTGGGAATGTATGCTACTACAGCCACTGTGGAAAACAGTATGAAGTTAAAAAACTAACAATAGACTTTTTCAAGAGGGGAGAGGACCCAGAGATGGAGGAAGGAGGGAGGGGAAGGGAAGTGAAGAGGATAAAAAAATAATTAAGATGTGTCATACTCTGTATTAAAATTACAAAGTATAGAGAGATTAATTCTTAACTGCAAAGAAAAGTAAGCCAATAAATATATTTCAAGAAAATCTGTGTAACTACACATTTAATCTAGTAAAGAAAAAGCATCTTCAAGACTATAAGACATTTTTAAAGTAAACATATTTGAATATATAAAAATTTATATGATCAGAAAATCATAACAAGTCAATAAAAATGATAGATTTAGAAGAAATGTAAATGCCACATAATAAAAGCTTATGCCAGTCATGTATAAAAAATGTTGCAAATTGTTAAGAGAAATCAAACAATACAGCAGAAAGCTGGAGGATGAACATAAACACATAATTCTCAGGAACAAAAATACAAATGGCCAACATATTTTAGAGTGCTCAAATTCAGCAGTGTTCAAGAAAATATAAAGTAAAATAACAACAACACTTGTTTTCCAGCACCTTGCTTAAGATTCAAAGAGTGATAATACCTACTCTGTTTAAAATGCAGCATCAAAGATCATTCATACATTGTTGGTGTGAAATGTGGATATAATGACCTTTGAAGCAAGACATTTAGTAACATCTGTTTAAAAATTTTCAAAATATAAATAGGCCCTTCAAGCTTGCAACTCTGAACAAAGATATTCTGTTGGGAGCAATGCTACATAATTCTAGGGAAAAATCATTTGAGTAGGCCTAGTTCTCCTGCCTACAGGCCAGCTACAACATTCCAGACATAATTGCATTTTGGGCTGGGGTCACAACTGAGACCTCAGTGATCCCAGGATGCTGTAATGCTCCAGGACAAGACCACACCTGTGGGAGATGCCAGGGAGGAACCAAATCTTCATCTGCATAGTTCCTCATTGTTCTTAGATTTCCACTGCCCCCCAGTCTTTTGTTACACCTTTGTTTATCCCAATGTGAAGTACTGAACTCTGTATTTCACTTGTTACATTTGTTTCCTCATGTACTGAATAAAAGGTGCTGCAAGCTAGGGGGTTTTTGTCTTTGCTGCCCAGAGCAGCACTGATCAGACCCAAAGCTCAGCTTCTTCTCAGTCTCATTTCTCTACCTTTCCTGTAATTCGCTGTGTGCTGCTGTGCCTCGCAGGAGACTAGGACTACTTACTGAAGAGGTTCTGGTAACATCCCCTTCCCCTGTTCCCTACATTTGGTGCCCAACGTGGATGTGAATCAGATCTACAAGTGAATTCGCCTGTGAGACAAAACTCGGAGAAAAAGAGACAACACACGGATCTCCCAGGATGATTTCTGGACTCGGACGAGGGACACTGGTGGTAAGAGTGTCCAGCTGGGGGTAATTTTCTATTTTGCTGAGTTATAACTATGGGTCAGTCTCTGTCATCAGAGCAGCATAACTTTGCCAAATTCCTTAAGTCACTGTTAAAGCAAGCTATATACCTAGTACCTAAGGATGCTGTGATAGATTTGTTAAAAGACATACAAATGTACATCCCATCTTTTCCCCAGGAAGAGACAACTAACTTAATACCACAGGAACGTGTAGGTACCATTCTCTGTGAGGCCTGGCGAAGGGGTGATCGTCTCTCTCCCCAAACGCTCCCCACTTGGGCCTTAGTCCACTCTGCTCAGAGGTCAGAGTTGCTAGCCATTTTATTTGTGATTGAAAACTTCCCTCCCCAACCTCTTAATATTTTAAGTGATTCCTCTTATGCAGTTTTGCTGACTCAAAGACTGGAAGAAGCTATGGTCTTCTCTACCTTAGAACCTAAATTATTAAACTTGTTTTTAAGATTACAAAAGGCCATATGTCAAAAAATTGCTCCTGCCTTAATAACTTGGGGGAGAGGTTTTGCCTGTGTCCTAACAGATGATGAGAAAACCTTGTGGCTGCCCTCCCAGAATGTGAGACTGCAGGTCACACTGGTGGAACCACCAACATCTCAAAGACCAGGGATAGCACCCCCGCTGAGAGCAATGAGCCAGCAGCACCTGAGTGACTCACCTCACCAGCGATGACCAACAAATCCACAGCAAAGGCAAAGACCCCCTAGCTTGCAGCACTTTTTATTCAGTACATGGGGAAAGAAATGTAACTAGTGAAAATGCAGAGTTCAGTACTTACATTGGGATAAACAAGGTGTAACAAAAGACTGGGGGGCAGTGGAAAGCTAAGAACAATGAGGAACTATGCAGATGAAGATTTGGTTCCTCCCTGGCATCTCCCACAGGTGTGGTCTTGTCCTGGAGCATTACAGCATCCTGGGATCACTGAGGTCTCAGTTGTGACCCCAGCCCAAAATGCAATTATGTTTGGAAAGTTGTAGCTGGCCTGTAGGCAGGAGAACTAGGCCTACTCAAATGATTTTTCCCTAGAATTATGTAGTATTGCTGCCAACAAAATTCCTTAGAAATAAAACCACTGATATGTAAGAAAATATGAAGAAAGGCATGGACTTCAATACTTTTTTTAGTACCAGACAAATTTGAAACATTATGATATCAACAAAATCATGGGCAAGAGAATGCATTGTGGTTTACCCACTGCTTGTGATATTATCAGACATGTGAAAGAATGCATTAGGCCTACATCAAGTGACTTGAAGGAATTTTCATGAGGTAGAAGAAATGATGTATAATGTGTGTCCTTTATGAAACTCAATAAGCAATATTGATAACATTGTGTATAGTGGTATCTGCATGAGATTCTATGAACAAAAATAAAAACCTAAAAGGTTATATTCCTGCTCATTTATACTGGAATGAAAATGATAACAAGAGAAAGATGAGAGTAGAACCAAGAAAATAAGTGTAAGAAAAAAGGTGATTGCTCTTAAAATAGATGATGAATCATACTTATACATGTATATATTTATATGCTTATTTTTGTGATATTTTGGAATTATTATTATATTTCCTTAAAAAGGTATTGTGATTACACTAGAAAATGTCCTTATTTTTAGGAGAGTCATACAGGTACTTAAGGGTAAAGTTATGATATGTTCTACTTATATTTTTACTTCATAAAAAAATGAAAGAAAGTTTCATAACAAAATAATGAGTAACAATAGTTAATACACTGTGTATTGTAATCTTAAAAGTAGTTATTCAGAGTACAAGAATATAGGGGCTGGGGATTTAGCTCAGTGGTTCCACCACCTGTCTCACAAGGGTAAGGTCCTGAGTTCAATCCCCGGTACCAAAAAAAAAAAAAAAAAAAGGACAGTACAAGACACAGTCAAGAAACGATTGTCTTTTAAGAGAAGAAACAAATAGATAATAGCTCAAAACCTTTGCAATGAAATAAGAGAAGCTAGTAATAAAAATGAATCAACTTAGCATATATATTAAAATATTTTTGAAAAAACAGAATAATTTGGGAAATTATTTGAACTTCTCCCTACCTACTTATCTCCTATTTTTCTCTTTATCTGAATATATTTTGAGATTCTCATATAAGAGAAACCATGTGATACTTAAGCTTGTGTCTGACTTACTTCACTTAATAGCATGTTCTCAAGTTGCATACATTCACCTACAAATGCCTCAAATTTATCTTTCTTAATGGCAGAGTAATATTCCATTGTTTATAAATACCAATTTTCTTTATCCATTTATCTGTTGGTGGACATACATATTGTTTCCACGATCTAACTACTATAAATTGTGCTGCTATAAACATGGGTATGCATGTATTCCTGTCACATGATGATTTTAGGTATTTTAGGGAGAAAACCAGAAGGGGGATGGCTGGGTCAAATGGAATTTCTATTTTTAGTATTTTAAGAAATCTCCACATTGGCTTCCAAAATGGTTATAATAGTTTATATTTCTGCCAACATTGTAGAAGAGTTCCTTTTCTCCACATTCTTGCTAGAATTTGTTATTATTAGATTTTTTTTGATGATAGCTGTTCTTTCTGGGCTAAGATAGTATTTCAATGTAGTTTTAATTTGCATTTCTCTAATGGCCAGTTACCATCAAACATTTTTTTCATGTATTTATTGGCCATTTGTATTTCTTCTGAGGAGTGTCTATTCACTGTGGTTGCCAGTTTTTTATTGGATCTATTTTGGGTGTCTAGTTTTTTTGAGTTCTTTATATATTCTAAATGATAGTTCTTTTGTCCTAGAAATAGCTGGCAATTTTACCCCATTCTATAAGTAGTCTCTTCACTCTGTTGGTTGTTTTCTTCACTGCGCATAAGATTTTTAATTTGATATGATCCCATTTGTTGATGTTTGGTATTATTTCTTGTGCTGTTTGGGTTTTATTCAGAAAGTCCTTACCTACACCAATGTCAATTTCAAGAGTTGTACCTATTTTACATTCTAGAAGATTAAGTGTTTCTGTTTAACATTTAGGTCTTTGATCCATTTTGATTTTATTTTAGTACAGTCTTCTGCATGTGGATATTCAACTTTCCCAGCTCCATTTATTAAAGAGGCTGTCTTTCTTCCAGTGTATGTTTTTGGCTCCTTTGTTAAAAAAAAAAAAAAAAAAAAAAAAAAGCTTTATATGTCTGGGCTTATTTCTACTTCCTCTATTCTGTTCCATTGATCCACATGCCTGCTTTTGTGCCACTACCATGCTGTTTTAATCACCATAGCTTTATAATATAACTTTAAGTCTGGGACTGCAATGGTACCTACTTTGTTTTTGCTATGAGGATTGCTTTTCCTATTCTGGATCTCTTCTCATTCCACATGAATTTTAGGATTGTTTTCTCTGGATCTGTGAGAAATGGCATTGATATTTTGATTGGGACTGCATTAAATCTGCATATCTGTTTTGGAAGTGTAGCCATTTTATTAGTGAATTTTGGTTCAGCCTATCAAGGAACAGGAGATATCTTTCCATTTTCTGATGTCCCCTTCGATTTCCTTCTTCAGAGTAATGTAATTTTCATTGTAGAGGTCTTTCACTTTCTTGGTTAGGTTAATTCCTAAATATTTAATCTTTTTGGATGCTATTACAAATGGTATTTTTTTCTAATTTCTTTTTCAGTGAGTTCATTGTTAGTGTATAGGAATGATATTGATTTGTGTGTTTAATTTATATCTTGCTACATTGCTGAACCTGATTATTAATTCTAGGAGTATTTTGGTGGAGTTTTTGGGTCTTGTTAGTATAGGATCCTGGCATCTACAAATAATTATATGGTATTCTCACTTCATCCTTTCCTATATGTATCCCTATTATTTCTTTCTCTTGCCTGATTGATCTGGCCAATGTTTTAAGGACTATGCTGCACAAGAGAGGTGAAACTGGAAATCCTTGTCTTTTTCCTGATTTTAGAGAGAAACTTTCAGTTTTTCCCCATTTAATATGACATTGTCAATAGGTTGGTCATAAATGGCTTTTATCAGATTAAGATAAGGTCTAGCTATACCTATTTTTTCAGGGTTTTTATCATGAATGAATCTTGGATTTTATCAAAGGTCTTTTCTGTCTATTGAGATGATCCCGTAATTTTCGTCCTTGCTTCTGTTTATGTGATGAATTACATTTGTTAATTTGTGCATGGTGAGCCATCCTCACATCCCTGAGATGAAGCCTGCATGTCATGGTGTGTGACTTTTTTGATGATTTGTTGAATTCTGTTTGCCAGTATCTTGTTAAGGATTTTTGTATCTGCTGCTATGTTCATTGGAGAGATAGGACTGAAATTCTTTTTTGTTTTATTAGTTGGATCTTTGTCTGGTTTGGGGATCAGGATAGTGCTAGCTTTTGGAAATGATTGTGGAAGTACTCCCTCCCTCTCAATTTCATTAGAGGGTCTGAGGATTATTGGTGTTAGATCTTCCTTGAAGTTCTGGTAGAATTCGGTTGTGAACTCATCAGGTTCTGGGCTTTTTTAGTTGGTAGCTTTTTAAAATTACTATTTCAGTTTTATTTCCTGTTATGGGATTATTCCAGATTTTTAAGTCTTCTTCCTTCAGTTTTGGCAATTCATATGTATTAGGAATCTTTTCATTTCAAGTGAGTTCTCCAATTTTTTGGCATATATGTTGGTAAAGTAGCTGGTAATATTTCTGGTTTTAGTGGTGTCACAATTACAGTACATGTTTATAAAACATGATGTAAAAGTATTATGTATTTTTTAAAAATTTAAATATTAAATACATACCTTAAATTACCACCAAATATAGACATTAATTCTAGTAAGTCCAAAACAAATAACTTTTCTTTCCATGGTGGAATAGATTCTGGTTCTTTGTGTGATGGCAAGTTTAATTAGTTGATATACATTTAGGGACCTAAGTGTTCTAAAAATATGTAACTTTGAAGACAAAGATAGCTTCCAGTAGCAAGAGTGTAAGCAAACTTATGTAAGTCAGTTGTTCCTAATACATGAAGCTATGGCCACAGCTCCAGAATGGGTACACAAAAATACCCCAGGACACCTCGGATATCTTCCAGGGAAAAACAAAGAGGTTTTGTATCTGCTGGACACCCTGGAAAATTCTAGCTTGAAGTAATTTACATTTTCAATATTAGGTCACTATACCACATTCCTTCTAATGTCATAGTATTGCTGTGAAACTAGGTTTTCTGCAGTTCCTTATATGTAGAACAGGAAGTGAGTGTCTTGGGGTCCAATATGACTTCAGGGTTTGAGAAGTTGTACAGTGCCCAACAGGCATACACATTCCTTTATTAAGTATGGTATTAATGAGCAAAATTTAATTGTAGGTTACAGTTACTTGACTTAACTATTTAGTAAATGGACTATTTAGGTATTTCTTTTAGTTAAATAGATGTAAGAAAATGACAGCACCTAATAGAGGCAAATGTATCATCTGGTATAGGATAATATAAACTACACCACTGTCTGGGAAAGAAGAGGTAACCTAACCTTCACTATGGAAGAGGCAATGGTTGTAACTACAATGAAACAAGGTATATGGGCCTGTAACATGATTATTGCATAAATAAAATAAACTCTTTCTTCCTTACATTTAATTATATATAAAACCTATCTATCTATCTATCTATCTATCTAATTATATATTACTAAGTTGCCCATGCTGGGCTTGAACTTTCAGTCCTCCTGTTTCAGTTTTCCATATGTAATTCCTTCTCTCCCCTCTCTTCTACCTTACTGTTTCTTCTCTCTTTGAAGAAAAAAGCAAATCTTATCTCAAGTCTCAGGCTAAACAGTACTATTCTTATTCCAGTTGTGACAAAGGAAGGAGTGTGTTTTCCCTCTGGGACTTCTTGATCCAAGAAAACCAAATCATCTCTTGAATCACCTTCTCTTGCTTAGATCAAGCTCATACTCCCAACTCATACACCATCTCTTTGACCCAATCACTAATCCAAGACATGAGTATGGGCAGAATCGATCATCTCAGTTTATAAAGGGTTGCTATTAGTCTACATTTCCAATAGTCCTCTTATTTATTTATTTATTTATTTATTTATTTATTTATTTTAATTCTTTTATTGGTACATTTCAGGTATACAATACGTTTACATTTATCATTGGGTGCTTGTACCTGTACATGATGTATCTTGGTTCTTATTTTTTTCCCCATTACCTGTGTGCCCTTCACACCCCCCACCACCATTCCCTATTTACATAGATTTTGTTTCCATTTTTTTCTTTTCTTATAATTTTTCCTTTCTCTTCCTTTCCCCTTTCCCTTCCACCACCCCGAGACCTTTGGACCTTTTCCTATTTCAAATTATCAATTATTTATTTTAAAAATAATTGTCACATATTAAACTTCACTGGAAATTAACTATTTGGCTGTTCATGGAGTATAAATGAGAACTTTCAAAGCTTGGCTTGGCAAATAATCCTTGAAGACAAAATGAGTTATCCCATCCTGTGGAATATGCCCATGAACATTACTCTGTGCTTTGAGAGTGACTCTTGATGTGAGGGAACAACAGAAGAAGGCCTGTTAAGGTTTGGGTCTAGATATCCCCCCAAAGCCTCTTATGGTCATAGGCTTGATCTAGAGTGTGTGAAGCTGGAATTGATTCATGGTGCAATGCTAGCCTCAAGGGCGCTAGGATTAAGGGTGTGAATGCTTCACATCCTAACTAGCCTAAATAAGATAAAAGAGGCAGAAAGATGCTGTTAAACTCTCTCTCTTATTACCTTCACTGCCTTGTGCATGCCGTGTTGTTTCTCCTCTGTGATGTCTGTTAGCCATTCCTGTCTTAGAGCCATTTGACTATGGACTGAAACCTCTATGAACTGTAAGCCAAATAAACACCTTCCCCTCCAACTTTGGGTGTTGGATATTTTGTCTCAGCAACAAGAGGAAAGTAACTAACACAAGACCCAAGCTTTCTGCTACGTTTGGAGCTACAGTGGTCACCTAAAGTAAAGCACAGATACACTCATTGCATTGGAAGTGTGATTGGTGAATGTGGAGCTGGCAACAGTTGTGGTTTATTGGTTGGTTTTTTTTTTTTAATAAACAGATTGCTTCACAGAAAGGAGTCAGATTCAAATACCAAATCAGCAACTCAATAGTAATGGCCTCTTAAACCAGTTATACACCTTCCATGTGCCTCTACTCCTTTATCTATGAACTAGTGAGAAGGATGCCCACTTTAGAGAGAAGCTGTGAGGATTAAGTTACAAAAACATGTAATGTCTCAAAAATGTCAGTTCTCTTTCCTTTCTTAAATCAGACAAAATTCTATAGTCATAACTTAGGCAAGCCTTGTAGTCCTGCATTTCATCTCAATAAATTGTTCTTGAGTTACAGCTATGGTGGCAGTTCCAGTATTAATTGAACTGATCTTTTTTTAAAAATTCACGCTGTTTGCACTCTGACCAAAATGCATCAAAATGTCAGTAAGATTCTTAGATGAGTGGGTATCAGAGCAGATGACAGAGACCAAGGCATTTTCCTTCTGATGGAAGAAGTTCTCTTTCAGAAATGGTGAAGTTATCAGGAGTAGGTTCTGTGAAATGGATGTCTGATAACATCACAATATTAATGACCTTTTTCCTTTCACAACACTTAAGGGACATAAAGTGCTGTCTGAAGGATAACGAGGTGCCTTATGGGCTTAGTCACATTTGCAGGAGGGATAATCTTGAAATTTTCCCATTTCTCATTAAAACTAACCACATAAAGACTTCCCTGTAAGCATATTTTTAAGAACTTAAAAATTTTCTTTAAGCCTTTATGTAATCTTCTACTCATGCTGGCAATAATGCAGCCGTTGACAAAGCATGATAAATATGATATTGATATTTCATTGCAGTTGCATATTTTTGTCCTCCCATCTTATTTTTTCTTATAAAATAACTTAAGGACCTAATCCAACTTCTTCCTTGCTTAAGTCAAGAATCCCATGTTCATTTGCTTATTTGAGTGGCAAGAAGATGAACAGTTGGCTCCACCATTAGGTAAATACTAGGACCACTACTCAACTGGGGCTCTGACAGAATGGCTATCTCTGCTAAGGTGGACCTTTCTTGCAATTTTTTGGGCAAAGTTGGCCACTGAAGCGACAAAATGCCTTGTGCCATTTGTCTTCTCCATCCTAAGGTAGAGCATGGGTGAGTGATAATGAAATTTACTTTTCTAGGTGAAGGCATCTTGGCATGATGGAGGAGGCAACAAAGTAAGAGAATCTCAGCCCTATAATGCTCAGACTCTGGCTCGGGATGGTGACATCTTCATCCAGATAGGGTCCTATGAGGGTATGGTCAACAATGAAGCTTTAGAATTCATGAGGTAAAGATAAGAGCCTGAGCTAAGAAAAAATCATGTTGAGAAAAATACAGCACCTGACAAGCAAGTGTTGAGAAGGTGAAATAGAATCCCATTAATTTTATGAGTTCATTAATTCTTAAGCACTAATGAAGACTTGAGGGCCTTATTACCAATACTATACCAACACTCCTGTATTTAGCAAGTGATACGTCAAATGTTTGAAATGCCAAAGCTTTTTGTCATTTTTACCCACTGTCTGTGGCCACCCATAAAACTCTAGCATAACACTTGGTACAGTGTCACTGCCCTGGGATGTATTCCTGGTGTCATGATAATTGGATTAAGAGCCCTTAGATGAGTTTATTGGCATTTTCGTAGAAGAAACTTTATGGACACACATCATAAAAATTGCTGTTGGATGTGCCAGTGGAGTTTGGCATTTTGAAATAGGACTGGCAAGTCTCCCTGGAAAATGCTGCAAAATACTAGCAACCCAAGCAGTCTCTAGAATAAGAATGCCTAATGGGATGGGACAGATGATACTAATATGATTTATTTAATAATAATATAATAAGGTAGACATGTGGGCTTTGTATTTCACAAGTCCCATACAAAACACACAAAGGAAGCAATCAATACTAGAATGGGCAAATTCTGACTGGAATTGATAACTGGCTTCCAAATATTAAAAAGTTGACAAACTTATTGTGTCTCTGAGTAAACCAGCTCTCAGATTTATTGCTCCTTGAAAACCCAATGTAACAGTAATCTATTTGTAATTGTTTTGTGTTCTTTCATCCCTGTAGGTTATAGTGGAGGCAGTGGGTGGAATATAAATTAGCTCCTTGGGGGTAAATATGAATAAAGTCAGTGGTAGTGTTATATAATTATCTCAAATAAAAAATTAAAAAGGGCCGGGGATATACCTCAGTGTGAAGGCCTTGGGTTCAATACCCAGTACTGAAAAAAATAAATTAAAAAAAAAAGAAAGAAGGAAAGGCCTCTTCCACCTCATTCCCTACACCAATTTAATCAGGTTAACTAAAGTCACAGAACACTTAAGAAAAATGTAATGTTTTAAATGAAAACTCATGAAAGAATTGACCATGTTGTCTGGAATGAAAGATTGGTCATACAAGAAAGAGACCAGGGATCACAAAGGCACAGGTGCACAAGACAGTATGCTTCAGAGAACTCTTTTTAATTGGCAGGTGGCAAGGATGGCTCTAGACTCCCATAGGCCACAAGATGGTTTGGACATGTTCAACCAGCTATCTGAGGCAGGTGACATCTGCTCTTAGCAGCAATTCTGTGTTGTTGTGGGGGTTTTTTCATAATGTTGGCTTCTTTGGGAACTCTAGACTTTTTATCACTCTACAACAATGTCTTGGGTTAATTCTCAATAACACTGTGAAGAGCCAGAAGCAAAAACATAGTAGGAATGGAAGACTGTAGGATGTCTAATGTTTCTGAAAGAAAAAACAAAACAAAACAGGATGCTTTAGCTGAGAGGAAGTGAAATCTGCATTAGCATTGCTTTAACCCTCAAATGAACAAATTAGGAAGCCTTCTTGAGAAGAAATAAAATACTGGATTACTTTTTATATTTAATTAGGGAGAAAATGATAGCACTCAAACGAGGTTTCCCTGCTTAGTGAAACATAAACAGTGATCTATCACGATGTTCATTGTAGTAAGGATCACTACTTTTGTTCACTTCAAAAGGAAACTTCTGCCCTTTCAGGCAAACCCTCACCCTCCCTTACTAGGTAAAGAAACCTTAGCTTGAAGTTGTTCTTTCCCTCCAGGTGTAAGAAAATTAAGGGATGTCCAAGAAGACAGTACCTAAATCTGTTTCATGACCTTTATGAGATCCACTTAAGTGAATCTGGTGGACACTCTAATAGCTACTAGTTATTTGCCAGGTTTTAAGCATTTAAAAACTTGATCTCATTTAGTCATCGTAAAGGCCTTAGAATGAATGCAGTTTTATTCCCCTTTTGCAGATGAAGAAACTGAAGGTCATACTGGTTAACTTACCCAATGCATTCATTCACTTGTTCTTTCAATAATTATTTATAGAGGCCCTACTATGTGTCAAGCACCATTCTTGTTGCTGAGATACAACATTGAATGTAATAGAAAAAGTCCCTAGATTCATGGAATTTATACCTGAGTGGGACCTCTAGACAATAAACTAAATGTGGAAGATATATGTCAAGTGATTACATTATTATAGAGAAAAATAAAGCAAAAATAGAGAATAAAAAGCATTAGATGAATAGGATAGGCAAGACCTTACTGAGACATGTGATAGGTCAAAGATAACATAGATTCTTAACATTCCTATTAAAAGAAGGGGTCTATTTAAATTTGACAGAACTTATACTATAAGTACTTGCAGGTCTAGGTTTAAGAGAACTGGAAACTTCTGTGTTGGTTATTCTGAGCCACCATGAAAGAAATCTTACTACTTTGATTGAGCATGCCATGCTTGGAGGAAGCCGAAGCTATACACAGCAAGAAGTGGAGGGAGAGGGAGAGGAACACAGAGAGAGAGAGAGAGAGAGAGAGAGAGAGAGAGAGAGGCTGATTCTGTTTTAGTTCACATCAGCCCAGCTGAGGTCTCAGACTTTAGGGTGCATAGACAAGCTATTTTCTCTATGTCTGGTCTCATTTCCTGATCCACAGAATCATAAAGTATAATAGTAAGTTATTATTTAAACCACTGATATTTGAGGCAGCTCATTACAGTCAGAGATAACCAGAATAGAAGGTAGCTTTTGAGTAATACAGAGGTTAGAGAGTGAGCTATTTAAGCAGAGCCCTATAGGCAAAGGAAATAGCACTTGCAAAGGACCTTGTGACTATTAATCATGGTATGTCTATTTGAATGAAGAAGAAACACCTAGCAGATTAGTGGAGCACAATTCTTGGTGTGTCTGTGGATGACTGACTAGCATGAGGGGAAGACCTACCTTAGATGAGGTGGCATCAACCAATAGGCCTGTAGCCTAGACAGGATAAAAAATGAAAGATGAAGAAGTAATCCATTTTGGACAAGCTCCATTCTTCATCCCCTTTGGACATTATTTTCCAGTTTCTTCAGTCTTCCAGTGCAGTTTCACACCAGTGACTCTGTAGTAAGCTTCCATGCCTTTGGCCTTAGACTAGTGCAGCATCCTTGATTCCTCTCGTTCTGTGACTTCTATCTTCTTGGACCATACATGGTGTCCAAGAATGCACCTCCATAACCCATCTAAACATACTCAAGAGTGTGCTTTACTAATCCATTGCGCATTTCTTAATCCATTGAAGTTGAAAAATCAGGATTATGCCCACAGAATATCAAAAGGTTTCCCCCTTATTTTATGTATACCATATATATTATTTTTTCCTTGACCCAGTTATAATAAAGCAAAGACTTATTATAGTCTTTTGCTAATACAATTAAAGCTTGTGCATGTCAAGGTAGGACAAAAAGCCACACACAAGAGAAGTGACTAGAACTACCAAATTGAGATTTCTATGAGGGAGAACATAAGAGAAGAAAATATATATATATATATATATATATATATATATTACTATATATATATTTTCAAAATTGTTTCACTTAGGAAAACAATCTTTTTAATATAAAATGTGACTAGTTAGGAATCTCCACTTGATCTTAGCCAAAAGACCAAGAAGCAATAGTTAGCATCTCCATTAGAAAGAATAGCATACATTCACCCAAGAAGTTCTGGGTTGTTGCATGTGTCTTTAATTATGACAAAACAGCCAGCATCTAATTCTCTTGCACAATGAGTTTTTCCACGTTAAACTGGACAAGTAATAAAGTATCATGATGAATGTGATTTAGCAACAGACTTAATAACTGAGATGACATGGACCACAGCTGCTGCACTTAAACAGCCTTCATTTGAGGCTGCTAATTTGCAGCATGGCCTGCATGTATGCTATGATAAACCTGTCTGGTGCTCCTTGTGCTCTTGTGTGGTTATAATTAATTAGATTGTTATTCTCCCTAATCTTCCATTTATTTCTGAAGATGTCTCAATGTAATTTATCTCAAGTTAATGGTAACCCTAAATACAATATTACCAGTTATTATTTCTCACTTTAAAATAGTGCCTAAGTGGCTAATGTTCCCTTGTATAGATAAAGTCTTAGGCCAGATAATGATATTATGATGAGGAGAACAAAGATGCCACAGGAAATTGTGCCTCTGGCTCTCTGATAAGATCATATTTACCTCCCAGCCTTCACCTGTCTCAGGCATGCAAAGGGCCTAAAGGAAATTAGTTGCTAATATTAAGGAAGAAACAGCACTCTTCTATATTGCATATGGGATATAGCATTTGGAGGAAAATTTAATGATATGTAATAAAAGTCTTAAAGTGTTATATGTGCTTTTAAATTTAATATTAAGGAATTTATCTTTAAAATGTTCAAAGCAAAACATTTTTTGTATTACAGGAAAAGGAAGCTACCAAAATGTTCAGTAATATGGGTTTCATTAAATAATAATAGTACACCCAATATTGTTCCTAATAAACATTCACATGATACAACCTATGTGTCAAACTAAGATGTACTAATTTTAAATTGTTTAATATTTCTAACCCTATCAAACAATAATGTTTTGATCTTTATTTCACAGATGAGTAAAATAAGCCACAGGGAGACAATCACTTGCCCAGTCACACGGCTATTACATGGCAGACCTGGGATTTGATCAGGCATTGAAACCTAGTAGTTGGATCCATAGTCAGTGTTCATAATCTTTATTTCTGATGTCTCACATTAGTATGACTGATGGTGGTGGTACACATTATTTCATGTAAAAAATTCCAAAATAACTGGGTGACTGAGAAAAAAGCAGGTGATAAAATAGGTTGATCATGTTTTTACTGAAAAATAAGTCTGTTTACATTCTTCCTCTCCTGCCTTCTTCTCCAGTTTACCAAAGCTTTAGTGATTGTCCTTTGTCCTCCAGCTTTGCCTCTACTTCATTTCTCTTCATTTATCTCTGTGTTCTGTCCCCTATTCCTCTTAACCCTCCCCCACCAGGGTAAAATCATTACACTAAGGGGAAACTCACTGCATACAGGTTCCCGGTTTATGTTGGATTTTGTTATATAACTGTATATCTTGCTCCTATGGTTAAAGATACCAAATTAATAGATAACACAGTTTGTCAGTTTCTAGGCTGTGCTTGACTCTATTATTATTGCTAATTGTTCTACTTTAGCCAGGATATTATACCTGTTATAATCAGTAGTTCTCCATTGTATGAAAATATTGTGATTGTCTGGGCTCATAACCACCACCATAGTCCAGTACAAAAGGACTGGATGCTGAGCCAAATAGCAACTACTCATCCTTAATAAATTGGGAAGGTAGGATCTTGGGGAAGACAAAAAACCAAGAACAACCTATGACCAAAGACATACTCACGTTCTCTGAGGAATACATGTTTCCTAGGAAGCCTCAATACTAGTGATAAAGCTCTCTGCCATAAGAAATTAATAAGCATCAAAACTAAATAAAATTTAAAAATAGAAAATGACAAGACATAGAAGCAAAAAGCAACCCCAGACCTCCAGCTCACCTAGGACAAGTCCAGTAGATAAGATAGAAGAAATTGAACTCTACCTACCTGAATTTTCTGAAATGATAGCAACAGAAGTAAAAAAACAAGATGAATGAGGCTACAGAGAAAATAATCTCTCAGGTAAAAAATAAAATAATGATAAAAATGGAGGACATGTTCAATGAATCTAGAGTACACACAGATAAAAAGTAGAGGAGCTGGGCTGGGGATTTAGCTCAGTGGTTCCTCTGCCTGCCTTGCAAGGGCAAGGACTGGAGTTTGATCCCTGGTACCAAAAAATAAATACAAAATAAAAAAGTAGAAAAGCTTAGGAAAATTATGGAAACCACGAATGCCCAACATAGGAAAGAAAAGGAAACCATGAAAAAAAGTCAAATAGATATCTAGGAGATTAAAAATTCCATTGAAAGTATACATAACTGATTGAATGAAGCCAAGGACAGGATATCATATCTAAGAAACAATACTGCAGTTAGTAACAATGAAAAGAAAGATATCTTAAAAATTGAAAGGGATCATGAAAAATGAATCCAACATCTGAAAGATGATGCAAAGAAGAACAACATAAGATTGATCAAAGTTAAAGAGAAAGTCAGAGATGATGTAAATGCCATCAAAAAACCTGTTCACAGAAGTAATGTGGAAAACTTCCCAAACATGGGGGAAAAAATTGCCAAAAATAAGTGAGACATATACAACTCCAATTAATCATGACCAAAATAAGTCTACACCAAGGCATATAATAACCAAGATTCCATAAATACAGCACAAGAACAGAATGTTAAAAGCTGTTTAAAAAAAGAAACAAATCACCTGTAAAGGAAAGCCCATCAGAATCACAGCAGACTTCTCAACACAAACCCTTAAGTCAAGGGAGCTTGGAGTGAAGTGCTTCAAGTGCTGAAAGAAAACAACCTCCAACCCAGATTGATGTACCCTGCAAAATTATCTTTCAAAATCCATGGAGAAATAAAATAGTTTCATGGCAAAGAACAAATTAAGAAATTCATGAACACCATACCAGCTCTACAAAATGTTCTGAAGGATATTTTAGAAAGAGAGAAAGAAGATCATAATTCCAAGAACACCAATAGAAAGAAGCCACTAGACAGGTCAAGCAATTAAACAGAGGAAAAAGACTGGGAACCAACAGCAGGAAAACAATAAGACAAGGATAAGCCAATACATATCAGTTATAACCATGAATGTAAATGGTATCAATTCACCAATCAAAAGAAACAGACTGGCAGAATGGATCAAGGAACAAGACCCAACAATATCCTGCATACAAGAAGCACATTTAACTCAAAAAGAAATTCATATACTGAAACTTAAAGGATGGAAAACAATAGTTCATGTAAAAGGAACCCAGAAAAAAGCAGGGGTAGCTATTCTGTTTGGAGACAATATGAACTTCAAGCCAAGACTGATCAAAAGAGACAAAGAAGGTGACTACATACTTGTTAAGGGAAAACTCCAAGAAGAGATAACATCTCTCTATAAATGCACAAAATATATAAAATGAATATATATAAAACTATAAAATGAATATTAATGTAGATGAAAAATCTAATAAGCACTAACACAATTGTAATAGGGGACATTAATACTCCACTGTCCCAAATAGATCAACTAGCAAAAAATCAACAAAGAAATATCAGAACTGAACCAAACCTGTGAACAAATGGACTTAGTAGATGCCTACAGAGTGTTCTATTTCATAACAGAATACACATTTTTCTCGGCTACATATGGAACAATCTCCAAAATAGACCACATAGTAGCCCATAGTACATAAATGCCAGGGAATTGAAATTATCTCATTCATATTATCTGACCATAGTGCAATGAAATTGGAAATCAACATCAAAAGAAACCACAAAAACTCCATAAACACATGGAAATTAAATAACACCCTCCTGAACAAGAAATGGGTCACAGATGAAATTAAAGAAGAAATTAAACAGTATCTACAATTAAATGATAATGTGATATAACATACCAGAATTTATGGGACACAATGAAAGAAATCCTAAGAGGAAAGTTTATTGTGGTGAATTCTCACATCAGGAAACAGAATGAGCTAAAATAAAGAATTTAATGTTGAACCTCAAACATCTAGAAATAGAAGAACAAGTCAACCCCAAAGTAAGTACAAGGGAGGAAATTACAAACATCAAAGCAGAAATTAATGCAATTGAGACTAAGAAACTAATAGAATCAATTAATCAAAAAGTTGGTTCTTTGAAAGATTAAATAAAATTGATAAGCCTTTTGCCAATCTTACCAAAAAAAGGAAAGAAAAGACCCAAATTCATGCAATTAGGAATGAAAAGGGTGAAATTACAATGGACCCAGCAGAAATCTAGAGGATCATCAGTACCTACTTTGAGAACTTATATGCCAATAAGATGGAAAGCACAGAAGAAATGGACAGATTCCTAGATACATATGAATTACCAATGCTGAATCAAGAAGATATAAATATTCTAAATAACCAAATATCATTCAATGAAAGTGAAAATGTAATTGAAAACTTACCAACAAAGAAAAGCACAGGTCCTGAGGGTTTCACTGCTGAATTCTACAAGAAATTTAGAGAGGATCTAATGCCACTATACTTCAGCTCTTTAATGAAATTAAAAGGGAAACAATGCTACTAAAATCATTTCTGGAATCAAGTATTACCCAGATACCAAAACCAGAGAAGGATGTAACCAAGAAGGAGAACTATAGGCCAATCTCCCTAATGAATATAAATGCAAAAATCCTCAATAAGATACTGGGAAAGAGAATGCAGCAAATCATCAAGAAGATTATACACCATGACCAAATAGAATTCATCCCAGGGATTCAAGGATGGTTCAACATATGCAAATCAATAAATGTAATATACCACCAAGCCAAAGACAAAAATCACATGATCATCTCAATAGATGAAGAAAAATCTTGACAAAGTCCAACACCCATTCATGACAAAATTGTACCAAAAATTGGAATAGATGCTTTTTATCTCCATCTGATAAAAGCCATCTATGGGCAGGGGATTTAGCTCAAGTGGTTTCACAACCTGCTGCACAAGCACAAGGACCCGAGTTCAATCCCCGGTACCAAAAAAAAAGTAGAAATGATAAAAGCCATCTATGACAAACCACAGCCAACATCATACTAAATGATCAAAAATTGAAAGTTTTCACTCTAAAATCAGGAACAAGACAAGGATGTCCACTATCACCACTCCTCTTCAATATAGTTCTGGAAACATTAGCTGGAACAATTAGACAAGAGAAAAAAATAAAAGGAATAAACATAGGAAAGAAAAGTTAAATTATCATTTTTTGCAGATGACATGATACTCTACATAGAAGCCCCCCCAAAATTCCATGATAAGACTTCTAGATTTAATAACCAAATTCAGTAGTATAGCTGGATACAAAGTCAACACTCAAAAATCAATAGCTTTCCTGTACACAAATAACAAACTCACTGAGAGAGGAATTAAGGAAACAACAACTTTCACAATAGCATTGAAAAAAAAATGATATACTTAGGAATTGATGTAACAAAGGAAGTAAAAGATCTTTACATTGAAAATTACAGTACTCTGAAAAAGGAGATTGAAGAAGATATCAAAAAATGAAAAGATATACCTTCCTCTTAGGTAGGAAGAAACAACATAATGAATATGGCCATACTCCAAAAATTGTTATACAGATTTAATGCAATCCTAATTAAAATACCATTGGCAGGGCCAGGGATTTAGCTCAGTGGTTCTGGCACCTGCCTCACAAGCACAAGGTCCCAAGTTCAATCCCTGGTACCAAAGGAAAAAAAAAAAACAGCATACCTCAGAGAACTAGAGAAAACATTCATAAAATTCATTTGGAACCAGAAGAGACCTAGAATAGCAACAACTATTCTGGGCAACAAAGGCAAGGCAGGGGGCATCACAATCCCTGACTTGAAATTATAGTACAGAGCTACAATGATTAAAAACAGCATGGTAGAGGCAAAAAAAAAAACAGACCTGAGGTTCAATGGAACACATTAGAAGATTCAGAAACAATCCTAAACACACTCAGCCACCTTATCTTTGACAAAGGGGCCAAACACATTCACTGGAAGAAAGAGCCTCTTTAATAAATGGTGCTCAAAAAACTTTCCATATGCCAAAGACTAAAACTAGTCCCATGTCTCTCAGCAGGCACTAAACTAAAATAAAAATGGATCAAAGATCTAAATATTAAAACAGAAATGTTAAATCTGCTGGAAGAGAGAATAAGTGGAACTCTTGAAGACATAGGTGTAGGCAATGACTTTATGAACAAAACCCTGATCACATGGGAAATACTACAAAGAATCAACAATTTGGGGCTCATCTTACTAAAAAGCTTTTGCATGGCCAAAAAAAAAAAAAAATCACCAACAGAGTGAAAAGACAACCCAGAGAGTGGGAAAAATTTATAGGCAGTTGTTCCTCAGAAAAAGGACTGATACCTAGAAAATATGAAGAATTGAAAAAAATCAGACCCCTTAAATTTAATGACCCAATCCAAAAATAGGCATCTGAGATGAATAAACACTTCTCAAATGAAGAAGTACAAATTGCAAATAAATATATGAGAAAATGTTCAACATCACTAGTCATTGGAGAAATGTAAATTAAAGCAATCCTGAGATTTCATCTCACTCCAGAAAGAATGGCTACTATCAAGAAATCAACCAACAACAAATTCTGGTGGGGCTGTGGGGAAAAAGGAATCCTTCTCCACTGTTGGTAGGAGCATAGACTGGTGCAACCACTATGGAAATCAGTGTGTAGATTCCTCAAAAACTAGGATTAGAGGTCCCATTTGACCCAGCTATTCCCCTTCTGAGTATCTTCCCAAAGAATTAAAAGGATCATACCACAGCAATATATGTACACCCATGTTTATAGCAGTACAATTTGTAATAGCTAAATCTTGGATACAAAGCAAATGCCCATCAACCAACGAATGGATATAAAAGATATGTTTTTGAATACATGAAGTACTACTCAGCCATAAAGAAGGATAAACATGAGACATTCCTAGGTAAATGAATGCATCTAGAGTCCATATCCTTAAGTGAAAAAAATCAAATACACATGTGTAAATATTGCATTGTTTGGTGTAAATCTCAGGATAAGTCTAGATTCAGGGACCCAACTGTCTGCAGCAGGGAGATGACTCAGCATATGCCTGGTGTCATCACCATCTCCCTTCATGGGCCTGAGGTAAAGCCTCTCTTTGAGGGTCCCATGGGAAGCTGGGAGGGTAAAAAGACTAAAGGAGCTATGACACAAGTGTACTTGTGAGAAACAAAGGGATCAAGGCCCTTCTGTCTGGGAACTCATGAGCATCAGTGGAGAAAGAGTTCCCTCCTCCTGAGCACTGTACTTTTCTCTCTGTGATAAACAATACTGGGACCAAGGACCAAGCATTTCCTCTTTCTGAACAAACAAAAGTAATTTTGTTAATCACCCTAGGAAATATTTGTCAGATAAGGCCCGGCACTGATATAATAGCTTGTTAATGAAGATAACAGCTTGCTCATCAGTAATTATTTTGGTCCACTCACCTGACTGGGTCCACCATAAAAATTAATGTATCATAAACTCTCCCCAACCCCAACCACTTCCCTGTTTTATAAGACTTATCTTAAATCACCTCATCCAGACCCTAAGGATGCTCCCTCCACACACCACCTGTTGAGGACATGGCTAGACTGTCCAGGTGGTATTGCCCACCCTCTGTACAACAGATCTGGTCAGCTTTGCTTGGTCAGTGTGCTCGCTGCCATTCTCCTGGAGAAGCAGCAGTTGCCCTCTCTCAAGGCTAAGGAACAGAAGAAAAAGAAAGAGAAAGGCAGGAATGAGGTGCTGCAAGGCTAAGGCGCATCAAGAATTTCATGAAGGACAGTGAGGCAGCAAAAAAGAAAAACTGAGAAAGCAGTACTGAAGACATTTGTGGAGGAGGAAGCACCACCAGTTCACTGACTGCTATGGTGTAGATGTGGTTTGTGTCCTCCAAAGATTTGAAAATTATTCCCCATTGTGGCAGTGGGAGGTGGTGTGAAAACTTTAAGAGCTGTGGCTAGGGGAAGCTTTTGGGAAATAGGAGGTATGCCCTGGGAAGGGAGTGTGTGAGCCCAGCATCTCCAGCTTCCTGTTTGGTGGTGTGATTTCTCCCAGTGTGTGCTTCTGCTATTCTATACACCAGGAGGTGACACAGTGGGGTGGGAGCTTGGAAGAACTTGTGCCATGCTGCGTGGACTTTCAGCCTCTGAACCTGTGAGCTAAATAAACCTCTTTCTTTTTTACTAAAAAATAAAGTTGGCTTATTTCAGGTATTTATTACAGTAGTGGAAAACTGATAGTTAAAAGTATAAGGTACAAGGGAAATAGATTAAGTGGGACAAGCATTAGCAGCTTCAAGATTTCCAAGCTCCAAGGTGGCCAAGCAGAATATGGGAATCTCCTAGGCTTATGATAGGAAAGAGTGGGTTTTGGAAGCCTGGGGATTCAGAGAGTCCATCTGTTGAGCCTCAGAGCTGGAGGTCTACATACACTGCACTGTGGTTCAGAAGATAAACCTTGGACTAAAGAGCATCTTCATTCAGATCCTGGCCCCACCACTCACTAGTGGTGTAGCTCTGGACTAATTCCCTGACTTGGCCCAATGATTCTTGGCCTTAATTTTCTCATTTGTAAAATGAAATTACAAATAACACAGTTTGCAACATTGTTTTGAGGATCCAATGAGACAGAGGGTGGTATTTAAGAAGTGTTAGCTTTAGTTTATTATTAGTTCATTATCATTATTCCTATCGTGGAATTCTTCTAGGTGCCAAAAGGGGGAAAATTGGAAAGTGTAGTCAAAAATATTCATTTTGGTATTATTTGTAACAGCAAAAAGTTTAGAAATAGGCAATAAAGTGATGGCAAATTTGTAACATTTGCCAACTTTCTTGGTCATCATAGCCAATTTCCAGGTACCAGTTTGAAGTCACTGAACTCAGAACAGGGAAGAGGCATGCACATTTGGCTTCCAAGAGTTGGTACAAGCTGGCTCCAGCATACCACTAGGAGGAGGCGTATATCTGCCAAAGCAAAACGACCAGCAGATGTCCTTTGATAATGTAAAATGATATCATAAAAATTAGAATTATAAAGACTAGATACAGCCTTATACAGTGCTTATAATAACAGAAAAATCAAGAAGCCAGTTATGGTAGTGTACATCTATAACCCCAGCAGTCTAGCAGGCTGAGGCAGGAGCATGCCAAGTTCAAGCCTATCCCAGGCAATTCAGTGACTTAAGTTTCATAAAGGGGGGAACTGGGAGGACTCATTGTGAAGGCTCACAGTTCAATTCCCTAGTAACACACACACACACACACACACACACACACACACACACACAGAAAAGAGAACAATATTCTGATGAGATGTAAGTCAGATGTTCCTTTGATTTTAAGATGCAGTTTTCAGTTTTGCTCATTTGCTGTACTCATAATTCATTTCCCATTACATTATTGTTTTGTCTCATTTTTTTGTCCTGAAAAGCTGTTAATAAATCAGTGATGTTCATTATAGCAGTGCTGTTCTAAATTCAAGGAGAAAGAGCAGATAAAAGGATGCTAACATTGGGACGGGTCAGTTAAGGAGCAGTGCAAAGTGACAGTTTGATCTGATGTTGAAGCTGGGCTGTAAGTAAATGTTTCGCTCTTGTTTGTATCAATCTTAATGTTGTATGTACAATAAATCATAACAGAAACATCAAGTTGGAATGTAAACCTAGGGATTAATACACATATGCAAAGAAGGGGGAGAGTGTCTCCCTGTCTCTGTGTCTGTCTGTCTCCTGCTTTGATCTTTGGTCTGTAAATCCTCTAACATTCTGATTATGAGGTAGGCACACAGAGTGGAAGGTGCTTAGTATGTCTCTCTGTGTGTGGTGTTCATGTGCATCATGATTGGATATTTATGAAAAGATCCTTCATCATTGTGTTCACCCTCTACCGAGAAATGGTTAATGACATTGCAGCTGGCCTTTTATGGAAACCTAGTTCAGACTGGCTATGAAAAACAAGCAGGACTCAGAAGAAAGGGCTGGACTTGCCTGGGGCCTGGGACTGGTATTTTTTCATACCCAGTTAGCTTCCTGCAGCCTGACTAGGCACTGATGGTGCAGCTGGGAGAGAGCTGTGACCCCTTCCCTTCTGGGAAAGAAGAGGGCACCATTCCCACTTTGTCAACTAGAAAGGGAAAAAGTCACAGCAACAATTTTTGTCTCTGTTGCCTCAGTGATGGTTTTTTCAGAACAACAGCTTCAGACCCAATCTGCCTCCCCAAAGGATCACTTAGAGCTTCAAAGATTCCTCTTCAAATTCCCAAATCCTTTCTCTCCAAACACACTCAATTTCTTCTTTTCTTCTTTCTTTCTTTCTCCCTTTCTCCCTTTCTTTCTCTCTCTCTTTCTTTCTCTCTTTCTTTCTTCTTTCTTTCTTTCCTTTCTCTTCCTCTCTATACCCTCCCTCCTTCCTTCCTTCCATCCCACCCTCCCTTTCTTCCTTCTTCTGCTCCCTCCTTCCTTCCCTTCCCTCCCTCCTCCCCTTCCCTTCCCCTACCTTCCTTCCTTCCTTCCTTCCTTCCTTCCTTCCTTTCCTTTCCTTTCCTTTCCTTTCCTTTCCTTTCCTTTCCTTTTTAGGACAAACAGGTCTCCAGTATTTTCACATGGAAAATCGTGTAACCTTACCAAACAGGACCTGCACTCTATCTTCTTTCTGGGATCCATGCTTCCAGTTTGTGGACTATCTGCAGCTCCAGCTTTTCTGATATCTTGCAGCATTATTTCTTCACTAAAGTCTACTTAAGAGGAATATAGAGAAAGAAAATCAGCTCGGTGGAGCCATTGGCTGGGATTGCTAGTTTCCAAATGCTTCATGGAAGAAGAGATTTACTTTCATAATTGTAATGAGGCTTAACCAATTTTTCATGTATAAAAAGTTTTAAATGCTCTTATCTGTAGAAAACTATTCCTATAGAAGGCTAAGAACTTGTTTTCAGAAAAATTTATACTCACTCATTCTAGAATGCTTCCTAACTTCCAGTGGTTTGTACAAGTCACCAAAGGATGCCCAGAAAGATTCTGTCAAAGCCCTAGAATTTCAATTTCTCATGTTGTAAAGAGAGATGGAAATGAAAACAGACTCTTAGACAGGCTAAAATGGATACACCAGAGACACACAAAAAAAATCTTAGCATAAATGTAATATCCTGATCCCACAATGAATCCATCCATCAGAATAGAAATTGAACCAAAAATCCTCCTTTGTATAAATGCCCTTCATGGATCTTTTCTTTCCATCTAGTGCTGTTTTGGTATCAAACAGAATCTCTCAATTTGGAGAAATCACAGCACTTAAAGGCCCTTGTCCTGGCTGAAACTCCACTAACACTGTGCAAAAAATACTTTTATCAGAAGAGTGTAGAGGAATGTTTGCAGAATAACTTCATCTCAAAATAGGAATGGCTCCCTCTGATCATCTGTCTGGGAAAAACAGACTTGATTTCTTTCTGCTGTTGTGGATGTTTTCCTTCTGCTGTTTTGTCTTGTATTTTTTTATTCTCTGCACCAGGAATTCAATGTCACACTTCCCTGCAGAGCAACCAGATTGGACATGAATACTGAATGAGACCCCTGGAAAGAAACGTAAGCCCCAAATTAGGCCATGGTTTAAAATAAAGGCTACCTCTAACCTTCTCAAAGCAATTTAATTCAAAGAAAATTCCAAATTTGTTTCAGCTTAAACATGCTAGAAAAATACATTTCAAGTATTTCATAGGCCTGAAAACCAGCCAGAGAAAACTTATTCTAAATTATAAAATGATATTAAAATTATGGCTCTAGGATGTGGATTTTCACTAAATATTTGTAAGCCCTGATCTCATCAAAGCTTGTGCTCATCCACTGATACTATCAGAAATTCTCCCATTCTGTTCCTGTGGAATAGTTCATGGATTCCCTAGGAGTAGGTGAGATAACTTATTCACTTCAAGATCTCTTCAATATGCATCATTGGAGGGCAAGCTCCGGGATGGGGGATGGGGAGCTCTGAAATCAACTTGCTACACGAGTGTGAAAATAGAGAAAAGCTACTGGTGGTTGTTTCCCTCTGGGTTGTGGGAAAATGTGAAGAAAACTCAAGTGTTGAGTTCCCTTCCTCTGACAAACTGTGAGACATGACCATCTGTGAGTGAGGCTGCACACTCATGTGAAGGATGTGTGTGCCCTAAATCTAAGAGTGACTTTAGTAAACAACATGGTTAACAGTTGATTAGTCTCAACTGAAAAGGGAATACTCAAGCTTTTTCTTATAAATGAGGAACTTAGATCTGAAGTACATCTAGCGAGAAGTAGTTTCTTGAGATTCCAAGCCACACACTGATAACCTGTCTTAGGAGAAGGGATAAAATCCTGCTCCTAACATGGTCATGGCAAGCTGAAAGGAAACAGGCCAGGCAAGACTGTAAATCTTAGAAGCCTCTGTTCCTATCTGCTCAATTCCTCCTGGAAGAGCAATCGCACTGCCCTAGAATTTATATGGCAACTACTGATTGAGGGAAGTGGATTTTCTCTCTTTTTCTACTTTGAGTTGAACTATCAACAATTATTTTCTTATCCTACCTTGAAATAACATTCTATAAAATTCAAGTAACTATAATTGCATTATGAGATGAGAATTGTGCTTATTCTATCTTATTTATTTTAGATATCAGGACGAAGGCTAAAGTTTTAGTTTATTCTTGGAGTTTATTACTCTTGTCCTCAGCCCCAAAACACTCAGGAAGAGTTTACACAGTTTATGATGCATAGACTTCAATAACAAAAAAGAACCTCAAGCTTTTAAATGATGGCAGGCTATTCAGTGTCTGCACATTTGAAGTTGTTTTCATACCACAAAGTGTATTCTGTGCACTGATCCAGCCAGCATGTAGATTCATAAGCAGTTGTTGAAATCCTAGATTTGGGCTAGTGCATTACAATTGTGAAAGAATTTTGAATGGGCCCTTTCTGTCACTCTGGAATTATTTAAAGCTGAAGTCACAAATGTGAAGAAATCCATGTTTTAAAAGGAGGAGTAAGTTAGAATACAGGTACCCTTTGGAGGGGACAACCAAATCTATAACTATCACTACCTCCAATAAGAGCTAAAGATTGGGGGAAGGAAGGGGAGTAGAGCAAGCTTTCCCTGGGCTTTCTGGCTAATGGGGAATCTGCTATGGTGACTTCGCACTCCCCTCACAGGAAGGTAGAGCTCATCCTCCAAAACTCCAGTGGACTTTAGGAGAGCTCTCAGCAGAGACTGGTGGACTGGCAAGAAGGGGAGACAAAGTATCACAATCATCGGTTGGACTCCTGCTTATGCAGTGAGCTTGCTATCTGAGCAGTAAAGGAAGGAGTCGGATGGAGATTCAGAGCATAGAAGACAGCCAAGATTGCACAAAGATGGCAGCAATGACTTTCCCATCGGCCAAGTGACTGTCCTAGGAGGCAGACAGCATTGATCTACCATATGTGTATCCCACACTTGAGGAAGCTCCAGGAGGGGCATGGGATTCACAAGGGTGTTCTTCTAGAGCCTGAAGGGAAAGTCAGATTAAGCTCAAGCTCTGCTTCAGCAGGGCTGGCTCCTTTACATAAGGATTATGTCCACTTGATTATCTGTAAGCCTGCAAAGAGCAATTTCCAAAGCTGTTATCTCAAGATTTCTGCCATCTTAGGAACAGTTTTGCCGTGTTCTTGCCACCAAAAGTTATCAGACTGGGAAAGCCCCTGACCTGCATACCTAACTGGATTAAATATCATAATTTAGGCCTCTAAATAGAAACTGCTAAAGAACTCACAGCACTCAAATGCCCAATACTAGAGTTTTCTGTCTAAAAAATATGAGATCACATATCTTTCCAGAAGTTGGTATTTCATTTTATTGATAAACCAGAATATATAAAAATGTTTAAAAAAGGTAATGGCTAAAAGTAATTTCTGATGGCCATTATAGCCCTTTTCTTGATCATAATCTCTTATTTAAAATAGTGTTCAAGTTTTGCCCCTATCATATTTTAAGTTCCACGATAATGGGAAGCATATCCGACTTTTGTATGCTACTGTTCTATCTTTAGTGTCTAGTGGAGAGTCTGTCACATAGTAGCTAATCAATAAATATTTGTTGAAGAAACAACAAATAGATCTCTAAAATGCTGGAAATAGTTATGCATGGTGGTACATGACTGTAATGCCAGTACTGAGGGACTGAGGCAGGAGGATGGTCTCAAGTTAGAGGCCAGCCTGAACTACATAGTGAGATCCTGTCTCAAAAATAAATAAATAAAATTAAATGCTAGAAATGAACATATGGATGTTATAAGGCATACATTTACTTATTTATAGCCAAGGATGAAGAAACTTGAATGCAGAATCTCTATTAATTATTAAAAGTCTGCATTTTGACCCTTTCTGAAAACAGCTTCCTGAGCTCCTCATACCATCTCAGACTCCTGCTGCAGTTAGAGGTCAGTAATGAGTTTTTAATTTTTTCCCAGCACATGTGCATTTTCAGATATGATCATTTTTGTCCACGAGGCTACAATAAGTTACTCTGATTTTACAGGAGTTAGAGCCCTGTCCTCAGCTGTCACCAGCACTGCTCATCATCGCTGAGCAGCTGACCAGGCAATGGATGGAGTGAGGCTTCAATGAAGTTCCTAAGGAGAGATATAGCCCAGGAGGTTTACCAGGTATCTGATCCCCCAAAGCCATATCCCTTGCTCTCTCACAGGAGTTGGACCACTAAAGGTGGCGACATGACAAGGGATAGCTGGATCATTTCCATCATAATCAAGAAGAAGGAATGTGCCCCTGGTGCTTGGGTTCGGAGGATCACCCAGCCTGGGCCACTTAGCACTTGTTTTAAAATAACAAATAAAAAAGGCTGGGGATGTAGCTAAGGGCAAAGTCCCTGGCTTCAATCCCTAGTAAAGAAAAAAAGAAAAAGGGAAGGAATGATAAAGAAAGATGGCTACCTATCTCACATCTATATCACACTAAGAAAGTGCCTAGCATATAGTAGGTACTCAACAAACATGCAAGTGAACGGAGGGGATATGTTTTATTCCAAGTATTACTGGAGCTACTGAGTGAGATTGACAGAATCTTTCCAGAGTAAATATAGTTACAGAACTTTTCGTCAGACAGTGTCTACAGAGTGTGAGCTACAAGGCCCCATCTCTGTATCAGTCATAGGCAAGGACATTCAGCTTAGGGTTCCTGAACAGTACCAGAATCACGAAATGCATTCTCTCCTCCAGCAGACACATAAGAGAGCCCCATGTTATAAATTCCTCCTGAAATAGAAATTATTAATGTGAAGGCACCTGGTCTTCTACTCCATTGGGTGCAACACAGATGGCCTGGTAATGCCCTGTCAGTCAGAAGGAATGAGTGCACTGGGCAAGAATGTTTAACCAGACCTCACTGTGTGTGATGGATTCGCATAGCTCTCTATTTGTGTTCTTCTTGGCATTCTGAGATATGTACTTGAGATATGTAGCACGCATCATTAATGTATGTGGGGAAAGCCTGGACCTGGTACCCAGAGAGCACTGTTCATAGAAGGTGGGCTCCCAGAGAGGTGCATGTTCTTACATACATCATAACAGAGCAAGGGGGACAATGTTTCCTTGAGACTGACAAAGGAACTAAAACATACTTAAACGTTTTCAGAATATGCTCATATTTTGTTTTTTTAATTTCTATTTTTTATTACTACATGGTTGTAGTACATGATGATCACATTCCTAGTGGGGAATCGGTATGTGTACATAAAACATCTTAATTCTTTTTTCATCCTCTTCCCCTCCTTTGCCTTTCCATTACCTCCATCTCTTGATCCCCTTCCCTTTGAAAAGAGACTATTGCACTACTTCTTATTTTCTATTTTTTGTTTTGCTCTTTCTTTATATTTGGAGTTTCTTATAAAAAAGGAACCATGCAATATTTAAGTTTATGTGTCTGATTTATTTCACTTAACATAACTGCTTCAGAGTGCATGCATTTTTCTACATATTATTCAAGTTTATCCTTCTATATGGCAAAGTGATATTCCACTGTGTATGAATATATTTTCTTTATCCTTTCATCTGTTGATGGACATGGTGGCTGCTTCCAAGATTTAGTTATTACACATTGTGCTGCTATAAACATAGGTATGCATGTATCACTATAATATATCTTCTACTCTTTGGGGAAGTTACGTAGAAGGGGAATACCTGGGTCAAATGGAACTTTTATTTCTAGGTTTTTGAGGAATCTCCACGCTGATTTCCATAGTGGTTATACATTAGTTTACCCACCAAAAATGTATAAGGGTTCCATTTTCCCTACAACCTCACCAGCAGTTTTTATTATTGGATTTCTTGATGATAACCATTCTTTCTGGAGTAAGATGGAAAGTCACTGTTGTTTTAATTTGCATTTCTGTATTGGCCAGAGATGTTGAATATGTTTTTACATATTTATTGTCTATTTGTACTTCTTCTGAAGTACATTGGCTCTTCATTTCTGCTGTCTCTTTATGTTATCATTTATTTACCTTGCTCTGCAGAAGATTTTTAATTTGATATGATCCAATTTGTTGTTTGTTGATGTCTTGTGCAATTGGAGTTCAGTTCAATTGCCTATCCTTGCCTATCCCTATGACCTCAAGAATTTTACTGATTTTATCTTCTAATAGATTAAATGATTCCTATTTTAACATTTAGATCTTTGATACATTTTGATTTTAGCATAGGACATAGAGAAAGATATGGGTGTAGAGTCAATCTTCTCCCTGTGGATAGCTAGTTTTCCCACCACCATCTTGTTAAAGACGTTATCTTTCCTTCAGCATATGTTTTTGGCCCCTTCATCAAAGATCTGCATGTTCCTAGAGTTGTTTCTGCATCCTCTATTTGGTTCCATTTTCTCTATTTTGTTCCACTACTCTATATGTCTATTTTTTATTTTGTTTTGGTTTTGGTTTTCTTTGCTAATACTGTACTGTTTTTTTTATCACTGTAGCTTTGTAGTATAACTTGAAGTTTGGGATTGTGATGTCTCCTGCTTTGCTGTTGTTGCCCAGGATTGCTTTTGCTATTCTAGGTCTCTTCTAGTTCCATATAAATTTTAGGGTTGTTTGCTCTAGTTCTGTGAGGAATGCTATTTGTATTTTAATTGGGACTACATTTAATCTGTGCATCAGTTTTGGAACTATAGGCATTTTACCAATATTGGTTCAGCCTATCCAGGAACAGGGGATGTTTTTTCTTCTTCAGTTTTTTGAGACAAGGTCTCACTATGTAGTCCAGACTGGCCTTGAACTCAACAGGTAGGCCAGGCTGGCCTTGAACTTGCCTTGCTGCAATCCTTCTGCCTCTGCCTCCTGAGTGCTGAAGTTACAGGGGTGTACCACCATGCCATGCCCGGCAGGCTTTCCATTGTCTTGATTCCGCTTTGATCTCCTTTTCCAAACTACAATAGTTTTTGTTGTAGAGATTTTTCACTTCTTTGGTTAGGTTAATTCTTAAGTATTTAATTTTTCTTGATGCTATTGGGAAAGGTATTGTTTTCCTAATTTCTTTTTCAGTGAGCTCATTTTATTGGTACAGGAATGCTATTGATTTTTGTGGGTTGACTTTTGTATCCTGCTATGCTATTGAATATGGTTATTAATGTCCTGTGCTAAGAATCAAAATGGATCAAAGATCTAAATGCTAAAATGATCACAATCTATTAGAAGATAAAATAGGTAAAATTCTTGATGTCATGGGCATAAGCAAGGACTTTCTGAAACAAACTTCTAAGAGTATTTTGGGAGAATTTTTTGCATCTTCTATGTAGAAGATTGTGTCATCTGGAAATAATAGTAATTTCACTTATTTGCTTATTATATATGTCACTTATATTTCTTTCTCTTAATTGCTCTGGTTAATGATTTTTTTTCTTAAATTCTTTTATTGGTACATTTTAGCTATACAACACAATTACATTTCTCATTGGGAACTGTACCTTTATATAATGCATCTTGGTTCTTATGTTTTCCCCATTCCTAGCCCTCCCTTCACCCCCTCCACCCTTCCC
>NW_004624730.1:7814449-7926952 GCF_000247695.1 Heterocephalus glaber
AGTTTTAGCTATCACAAACTGTGCTGCTATGAACATATTCTGTATTTACACATGTGTGTCCTATTTATTTCACTTAAGAGTATCGCCTCAATGTGCATCCATTTAGCAATAAATGTTTCTAATTTCTCGTTTTTGATGGCTGAATAGTACTCCATCTTATTTTTAAAAAACCCCACATTTTTGTTATTCAGTCTCCAGTTGATGGGCATTTGGGCTGTTTTGAACATGGGTGCCTGTGTATCAATGTGGTATGATTCTTTTAATTCTTTGGGGAAGATACCCAGCAAGGAAATAGCTGGGTCAGATGGGATTTCCATTGCTAGTTTTTTGAGGTATCTGCATACTGATTTCCACAGTGGTTGAATGTTGCCTTTTTTTAAAAGAACAGGGTAAACACATACTTTCATGTCCAACATTTTCCAACATTTTGGGATAATTTCATTAGAATGATTTGCAGAGCATAATTTTTGCTCAGATATGTAGCCAAACTACTTTTGAAACAGTCACATGGTTAACATACGTACAGGAAAACCTTGGATTGCAAACAACTTGCTCTGGAAGTGTTTTGCAAGATATGCAAACATTTCTAACACATTTTAACTTGACAAATGAGCTATGTCTTCCAATACAAGTAGTACATGATGCTGAATGTCACATGATCACAACTGAGCAAATGTTCTCTCTGTCTCTTCCCCTCTCCCTCTCTCTCTCTCCCCCTCATTTTCTCTCACTGCAGGATGGATGACCATCTCCCAACAGCAAGAGGTTATTGAGGAGATCTCTATATGGAGTTTCATTGCAGAAGATCCCATACCATACAAGAAAGAGGCACTTGGATTTTATGCACAAAGACTCCAGTTGTTACTTAATCTACTGAGCAATTCAAGGGAAATGATATCTAAAAATATCCCTTTAAAAAATCTTACTGACTTTATCTTGTTTTGCACTTTACAACAATCTTGTAAGAGAGGTTTGGATCTCTTGGTTGTTCAGATAAAGAAACTGGGGCTCAGTATCACCAGACACTGAATGTCTGTGGAATAGCCATTCTCCCCCCTTCCTTGCTAACAGGGCTCCAGCTGTATTCAGAAGGCAGGGTCCATATGGAAGGTTGCTGCCCCGCCCCCCCCAACACCAGAGGTGAACAATGATTTGCCAAAACTCTAAGTGGTAATCTCATTCTCTTTAGTCAGTGATTTGTTCAGATGTTCAGAGGTGAGGCCCTGTCTAGTTCCAAATAAAAATACAGCTGGGGTAGTCTGTTGAGGAGCTTCTGCAATACATTTTTCACTCCCCCCAAAACTAAGCCAATAAGACCTCTTTTCTTCAGATGGACACAGGACAGTGAGGATATAATGCCTTGTGCTGTGGCCACCATTTTACTACAATGGGGAACCAGCTTGAATGTGAAATCCAGAACGCTTTGGATGGAGGACCAAAAGAATGAAAATACCTGGCTCCTAGGAACATTAATTATTAATGTTAGTAAACTATTGAATATTCTATTACATACAGTCAAAAGTATTCTAACTGGTGGAGTAATAGAGAGAAGATTTAAAACTCAAGCCTGATCAACCAGCAAGATCATGAAATTACCATGGCAATGTGATCTGTTGGCCCCTGGTTTCCTTCTCTTTGGTGCTTGAGGGGCTGCTACCAAGACTATGGGGAAGATAAGCTGGTGGAACTTGTCCTGTGCCCCATGGGTCCCACTATTGCCACCATCCCTGCTTCAGCTCACAGAGGTCCTGAGTTAGACATTGCTTTTAACATGGTTCTGGGTTAAAAATAACAGAAAATGGATATTTTTCAGCCAACCCTAAGCAAACAGCTCTTTTTGTTTCGTTTGAGAAGACCTCTCCTAAAAGCTCAGTTTAATGCTTGCCTCAATGATTTTTGGTTAATAAGTAATGGAGTAAAAAGGAAGGAAAAGTGAAGCCCAAATGCAATTCAGAAACTGCCCTTTACTTGACTAGTCTAACCCATCATTTCTTACCTAGATCTCTGCTTCCCCAGGTTCTAAAATAAACAGCAAAATCAATTTTTTAAAATCCTAATCTCTCTCTTTTCATTTTCTTTTTTTCAGTTCTAGAAAGGCTTTGATGACACATGGAATGGCTCTGGGTCCTAGAGGAGGGGAGAGAAAAGGGAAAGATCCCAGGAATGTGAGATGGTGGAATTTGCACTGTGGCATTTAGTTCAGGGTATAAATTCTTTAGAGCTTTTGATTCTTTTTGACATAGGTCTCAGTGTCATTTTCTTTTGTTCCAGGAAATTAACATTTCTTAGTGGGGAAGAATTTTAATGCAAACTGGACAAAAGATGCTAGAGAATGAGAATGGGGAGAGGAAAAAGAAGGAAGGGAGGAGCAAGGAGAGTGTTGTAACCTTTCCTTTGATGCATACTTCAGTATAGTTACATGGAAAGCTCTAACCTGACTTACAGGTTAGCAGTCTGGATTACAGGTGAGAGATACAGAGGGCAGACAGAAATGACAGCAGAAACTTAAGGTCCTACTTTATTGAGTGTAAAAGTTCTCACTTGGCAATTCACACAGAGCTAGAGAGCAAGTTGGAAAAAAAATCCATTATCCTTTTCCTATTTGTCTCAGTCTTCTAGGTTCAGAACTAAAGAGGTAAGGAAACTGCAAATGCCATGGCTTCCCTGCACTTGGGAGAAGACTAGAATCTGCTGGTCAGAGATGCTTTGGTGGTGGGCAAAGCATGTCATAAAAATAAATGGGTAATAAAAGCATCATTTAAATAGACTCCTAAGCTTTCTAATCTCTCATATACAAATGTGATTCAAGGTAGATACAGTAATGTAAGGCACCATGTACATCCAGGTTCTGGGTCCAAGTAGCCTTCTTTTGGCTTGAATATTATTTTTCATGCTTACTTCTTTTCCCTGGAGTATCATCTGACCTAGTTGCTGTCCCACTCCCATTCCTACTGGATTCCCCTGGGTTTCCAATAAATTTCCCAAACCAATGAAGTATCTTACATAACGATGGTAGATTGACTCTTAATATATTTATCATAGACCTGATATCAATATTTCCTTCAATAAGATTGTCTTCCGACTCACAGGTCAGGAAGCTAAGGTACAAAGATTTTAAGAAAGTTTCTCAGGGCCGGGGATTTAGCTCAGTGGTTCTGGTGCCTGCCTTGCAAGCGCAAGGTCCCAAGTTTGATCCCTGGTACCAAAAAAAAAAAAAAAAAAATTAGAAAAATTGTTTAAAAAAATAAAAGAAAAAAAAGAAAGTTTCTCAGCATTTCCCTGGGATCAAGTGGCAGATTAGGAATTTCTGTGGGAGCAAGTGGCAGACCAGGATTCCATTGGTGGAGTCCAACACCTGGGATCTTTTCATAGCTAAGGACCTTTCAGAGTGTTGATCAGAGGCTCTGAGACCCAGAGCTTGCAATGGGAGAGGAAGAAGGCTGATAGCATCTTTGCTGAATGGTCACCTCAGAATCTTATTACCACCCACAAGAGACAGTGTGATAATTGGAGCTTTATTTCAGACAAAACCATTCCAGTCAGCTTCAAATTGATGTACTGAAGCCAAGCAAGAGAAATACCCCTAGAGATAACTCAGATGGCAGTTTGGAGAGGGTCCTGAACAAAAACACTTGGACTGGAAGTAATCAGCATTTCCAAAAGCCGACATTTTTTAGACAAACCATTGAAAATGGGGCTGCCCCACATAACATACTACATCTATTGCATCTTGCTGGACAATAGTCTTTTGTTCATCTGGAGCTGACAGTTGATTAAAGGCCTTCAGGGAGAAAATAGCTACCCTCCTCCCCCTCCACCTGCTGCCACACAGATATTTAGGGACTTGTGGTAAACAGTCAGAAACACATTGAGGCAAGTGTATAGACTGAATTAAGGAATGACAGTAATTTATTAACTTTTATATCAATTAGTGCTACTCCTGTTGCCTACTTGCTCATATAGACTGGCTAGAATCTGGGATATTTTCTTATTTCTAACTAGGGAAACATATTCCTCTTGTCCTCAGAGATACAGCCATTGAACTGTACTCCCCATTCACTTTGTCTCAACCAACATCCATTCTAAAATGAATGTATTCATCTTCCTGAAACAAGGTTCATATTACAGATCAGATGCATGTTTAATGTGGAACTGTTTCAATTTTTTCAAACTTGAGGGTGGGCACTGAGGTGGTATTATAGTAACCCATCTGTCTTCCCTCTGTCATGACTTGAATATAACCTCTTCCCAGTACTCACAATGGAGGTAGGGCTATCACTGTAGAAAAGCAAACAAATGTCAGATGTGTTTAGCTTTCAGTTTGTAAGTAGATTTTAAATCAGGGAAAACAGTATTTCAGAATATTCTTTTTTTTTTTTTTTTTTTTAAGTAAAGCACTAGGAAAGAATAGCCAAAGAGTAGAAATACCTTCCAAGAAGTAGCTAAGGGGTGTTCTGCTGTAGGGTGAATTACATTAGAAAGCCAGGACCAGAGAAGCCCAGGAGAACACTTAGTGCCTCTCTAGGGGACCCTATTCATCAGGAAGGAGGGTGCATGCCCTCCTGGGAGAATGGTTATTATCAGAAACATGGAGATTCCATACATACTCCAAAGCTATATGCACTGCCATTGTCGCTGTCCTTTATAGTAACACTCATCCATGGAGAACCTTGTCCCTTCCAGATGAAGAGAGGTCTTCAGGCATGTGAATGGAGCATGGGGATGTGGAAGAGAAGGCATTCAGCTCTGGCTTGGGTGAGGCTGAAAGTTATGGCATGGAGTTCTCTTCTTAAGCAGGAGGGGATGAAGCCCCCACCCCCCCTTTTACTGTAGCACACGGAATCCTCAGTTCAGCGTCAGTGTGATGATGGAGCATTGAGGGAATTTCAAAGCTCTGTCTTCAGAAAAGGGATTTATAGTATGATGCTCAGGCAGTTGCCAAAACAACTAAGTCTTCAAGCAAGGTTGTGTTTTCTCGCCAGTGATTGTGTTGTCCCTCTTCACAAACTGCTGTTTGCAAAAGGATCCTGCACAGGTCTTGCCTGTCCTCTGGGTTAGGATCCAAGTCTGAACTCCAACATCTGCCAGCCTTCTCTGTAAGCATTAGAGTTCCTCACATGAATACTTCTCCCCTCTGACCATGCTGGACCTTCATAAAGCCCCAGCTCCCTGCCTGAAGTGGGAATGGAGAGGGAGCAATTCATCCCTGGCTGTTGGATGAAATGAAATTGAGTCTAACTTTGGTTTCTCTCTTACTGAGAACTCCAAGTTCCTGAGTGAGCAGAAAAGACAATACTGTCCCCAGTGTTTTACATAAATTGTCTAGCTATGGCTAGAAGAAGGCAATTTTCAAAATGAACATGCTAACAGGGCAGAAAACTTTTCAGAAGTGAAATGTCCACGTTGCCTTCTGTAAGAATAAAGATATCATAAGTCTGGAGCCCACACTGTGTTTAATGGAGTTAAAGACCTTCAAACCTTTTCCTGGGTTTTCAGATATTTTAAATATAAAAGACCAGAAGTGAACAAATAATCAATGAAAAATAAATAAGCAAAAGTCATTCAGAACTTAACGGCAGAGAAATTAATGGGCTCTTTCTAAATAAAGACTAAAAAGTGACTGAAACTTAGAGTGTCTGCAACTAAGATATGAAGAAGAATCCAAACTCAAGTTGAACAAAGCCAAAGGAACCCATTCATCCAGGGAGGAAATACAAGTAGAAACTTACTTCATGTTCTCATCTCTTTATATTTCCCTCTGGCTCAGAAATTAATGCAGACTCTTGTGAAATGTACTGTCTTAAAAACTTTAGGCATCTCATTTAAGAGGATTTGGTTAAAATTTTAACCTTTTCAGACATGCATGACAGTTCTTTTCATAAGTGGTTTAAATGGGTTAAATGTGTGTGTGTGCACGTGTGCATGTGTGTGTAGTGTGTGTGGTACTGGGGATTCAACCCAGGGCCTTAATACTGAACTACAACCCTAGCCATTCTTCCTCTTTTTCTGGAGACAGGATCTCACCAAGACACCCAGGCTGGGCTCGAACTTTTGATTATGTCTCAAGATCCATCCAGTTCCCTATTGATTCATACCACATTTTCTTTATTATCTGTTGATGTGCATGTAGGTTGCTTTCATAATTTAGCTATTTTTAATTGTTCTGTTAAAACATGAGTATGAGTGTATCATTGTAATATGATCATTCTTAACTTCTGGGGGAAGATACCCAGAAGATGCATAGCTGGGTATAATGAAATTTCTATTTTTAGTTTTTTGCAGAACCTCCATATTGATTCTTACCCACAATGCAGAAAGGCTACTTTTCCCCACATCCTTACAAGCATTTGTTGTTGTTGTTGTTGTTGTTGTTGTTGCTGTGTCCCTGTTCTTGATGGTAGCCATTCTTACTGGAACAAGATAGAATCTCAGTGTTGTTTTTATTTGCATTTGTCAAATGGCCAAAGATGGTGAACCTTTTTCTATGTACTTATTAGCCATTTGTATTTCTTCATTTGAGAAGTGTCTATTTCTTTCTTTTTTTTTTAGTGTCTATTTATTTCAATTGCCCATTTTTTGACTGTGTCTTTTACTTTTAGGGACCTAATTTTTAAAAAATTCTTTATATATCCTAAATATCTGTCCTTTGTCCAAGGAGTAGCTGGAGAACTTTTCCCCATTCTATAGGTTGCCTCTTCACTCTGTCAGTTGTTTCCTTTGCTATGCCAAAAGTTTTAAATCCGATTTTTGACAAAGGGGCCAAAAATATACACTGTAGAAAAGATAGCCTCTTTCACAAGTGGTGCCAGGATAATTGGTTATCCACATATAGAAAAATGTCTCTAGATCCATATCTCTCACCCTGCACTAAAATCAAATTAAAATGGATCAAAGACCTACATATAAAAACACAAACATTAGATCTGCAGGAAGATAAAATAGGTAAAACTCTTGAAGGCATGGACATAGGACTTTCTGAACAGAACCCCAGTTGCACAGGGAATAATAGCAAGAATCAAAAAAATTAGATTATAGCAAATTTAAAAACTAATGTATAGGTGAGCACAGATGAGCTTTTCAGACTTCACCTCCAACTCTCCACCAAGAAATGTTTGTTGGCAGGGTGGGTGCTCAGGAGTATGAGAAGTCAGGAACACTGATAACAAAATGTTTTGAAATGTTAAATGCATTTTAAAATATCACTACTAGTACATTTCTTCCATTCTTTATTTCTTCCTTTCAGAAGAAATAAAATGTCTTCAGAATCCTAAGAACTTCAAGGAGATCAAGCTGTACACAACAAAATGACCAATTCAGTCACTTCTTAAATTGACAGTTTATACAATTCATAATTAAAATATTTAATGAAAGGAGACATGTAACACAAATGATTTTCATACATACTCCTGTATCACCTCTGTGAGCTAATTTCTAGCATTTACAGCACCACATCTAATCCTCTCAAATTCCAGATGAGGTAGACCTAGTGGTGAGTAATCAGCAGTCTTTTTGACCACCCTATGCCTGAGATGCCCATTCAAGGTTTAGTGACCTAGAAATGTGGTAGGAGCTTTCCCAGATGCCTCTGAAAGTCAAAGCAGAGGTGAGACCTGGTTTCTGTCAATCAAATGACCTGGATTGGATTTTGACTCGGTTTAAAGTGAAGTTACTTTTTTTCTGGAGGTAGTGCAATTGTCAGCCCAGAACTGACAATGGTACTAAATATTGGGACTAATGCCTTGTGACTGTGGATTCTTTTATGATGTTATTTCTGCAGGCTGGTTTCAGAAATTGTTGTATACCTCAAGCCTGGTTTTCAGTTTTCTAGTTCTCCCAAGTTTTGAGAGGGCTGCCAATATCAGCAATTTTTTTTTCTGGTACTAGGAGTTAAAACCTAATCCTTTGAACTGAGCTATATCCCCAGGCCTTTTTAAAATTTTTATTTTAAGACAGGGTCTCACTAGGTCACTAAATTGCCCAGGCTGGGCTCAAACATCTTTCTGCCTCAGCCTACTGGAGTGCTGGGATTACAGATGTGTATGCTATGCTTGGCTACAATATCCACTTACTAAGTTCAAAATACCCACTTACTAAGTGTGATCAAACCAATACCATCTGAATTCAAGGTCTATGCTCTTAAGCTTATTATAGGGCCATGAAAGAGAGATAAAGCTGTGATGCAAGGCAAGTTAATGCAGTAAAGCAAGAACATCTCCTCCATACAGCACACGGCCAGATAGACAGTGTGGTCAAAGGACGAGAGAGCCGACACCGATAATCTCCAATCTCACAGACCTGTCCAGGGAACAAAAGAATTCACTATTTTATGTCATCTAGGATGATTTTTTTTCTGCCCATTTAATGGAAGTATTGTGAGAAACCCTAGAGTTCCAACACCATAGGAAAATCATTGAACCCCAGAGACATTTTGTTTAGCATATATGGTAATTTTTTAACATTTCAACTTTACTTGGTGCTGACATTTCGAGGCAAGTAGTGTATATTTAACAAATATGTAAGGTCATAAAGTCTCAGGACTGGAATTTTCCAAAAGTGAGCTGGTTCATATACCTGGCCAGTTCTGAGGTCCTGACCAGTAAGCCTAAACATTTTCGTGATGGAGGCATATTACTTCCTGGATCACTTGTACCATCTTTGAACAATCCTGATGATGATACAAGTTTTCTTTTTATAAAATCAATACAGATGTCCAGGTTACTCATTCTTGCTGATTCCTGCATTGACATGAGGAAGGATAAAAATATGGTGAAAATTTAAATTAAAAGGCACATTGCTATTAAACTCCTTCAAAATACTTGCTATCACCTCAAACACACTAATCCTATCATTCTTACCACTTTCTGCAGCAGTTCTGGAAGTCCTGTTTTGTGAATGTTTTAAGTTACAGTATCAAGGCTGCTTTCATGTCCTGAATTGATTCAAAATGTTTACCTTTCATAGTCATTGAAGGGTAGACATAAAGGATCTAGAGCAGGTTTTATATGTATGGCTTCTGTGCTTAACTGATTCTATCTTCACAACTCTGAGAAGCAGATATTTCCCAATCTACATTTATGTAAACTGAGACATGAGGAAACTAATTTAACTGTCCCCCATCCAGCTATGCTGGTATCATTGGTGTCCTTAAACATATCAGCTACAGTCCTACCTGCCTTTTTTGTTCCAAACACTTTAACTCTTTTCTCCCTGATACCTGCTTGCCTACCTCCTTCATTTCTTTCATGTTTCTGTTTATCTTTTTGCCTCCCCTATGATGCCTTCCTGACTAACCTATTGCAGTCCTCCTTATCACGGTGCCCTCAACCTCCAGAGCTTCTATTTCTATTCTAATTTTTGCCTTATCACTTCTCTCCTTTTACCTTACTGTGTATTTTAAAAATAATTCCATTAAGCTTCCTTTATACTACTCTATTACTTCAAGTTTTGGGGGGTATAATTTTGACAGTTTGATACATTTGCCAACTGTCTCTCCTGCTGATTTATTTCTCATCTTTGTAATTTTTACTGTATGCTCATCTTCAGCAGGAATTGTGTTCCTTTTGAGTCCAGGTGCTCAGAGTTTGAAGTTGTTCTGAATGGGTGGACTTTGCTTCTGCCAAGGCCCCAAGGGAGCCATAAGTCCTAAACTACTTGTCTTATATGTTGATATCCTGCATATATAGATAGTGTAAATCAGGACTTTTAACTACTTTGAGATGACTCTATTTATGACTATAGGTATATGTTCAGCTTTCTAAATTCTTTTCCAGGTTTCCCTTTTTATTTCTATCCAAGATACTTTCATACCTATGTAGAAACTGAGCTGCAGGACCCAAAGCTTCTTCTCTTGTTCTACCTGGGCATTAGAATGCGGTTCTCCAGGTCTTAGGGCTGATAGTTAAGTCTTATAGCTTCATGAGCTGGTCATCAACAGCTTCAGCCCAATACTCTGGATTTATTGCCCTTCTTCATTTCTAATACCTGGGATTGCCTTGCCTTCAGTACAAGGTCAGCTTTGTATTTCATTTTTTACTCTTGTTTTATTTCCTCTTTATTTCTTTCAGTTTGGAGAGAACAGGGTTCTTTCTATGTAAGATTGGTTTGCCAAAGTGACTAGAAGTCTCAGTATTTTCCATATGTTATCCCTTAATAGAAACGAAGCAGGCTGGAAACAGTCCAAAAGTTTGTGTGCCGTGGTTTGATGAACTCCCACAAAAGTCCATGCGAGGAGAACTGAATCTCCAATATGACAAGGTAGGAGGTGAGCAGTATTTAGGTCACAGAGGCTCCATCCTCACAGGCAGATGGATGCCACTACAGAGGCTTGTGGGAATGAGTTTGGTCTCTTGCTTTCTGCCATGTAGGGACAAAGAGTATCTCTCTTGATCTTCCACCTCTTGCTATGTGAGGATGCAGTGAAAGTTCCCACATCAGATGCCAGCCTTTTAATCTTGAACCTCCCAGCCTCTAGAAACAAGAGAGGACAAAATTCTATTTCTTATAAATTACTCAGCCTCAGCTATTTTAATTACTCAAGTTAGTCAATAACTTGAGCACCATTAGGAGTACGTTAGAGCAGAAGAAACTAAAATTAAAGTAACTTTCTGAGGTCACAGAACTAGTAGTGACCGAGGCATACAGAATACAGTAGTGGTTAAGCTGCTGAGGTACACTCCTACCTTTACCACTTTGAATGTACGTTACTTTGTGTGTGTGTATTTCATTGTGCATTACTGTGGATAAGGTACTTAAACTCGCTAAGGAAAGTGGGGATGATATTAGTAATGTTCTATGTGAAGATTAATCTTTTATAATGTGAGAATATCTTCAGAAAGTGCCAAGTGCAATGTCTAGTGCTGTTGCACAGCACCCATTTCAAAATCTTATTTGTTTTGCTCAGGGAAAATAGAAGATCCTTTCTTTGGATAGGAAGGGCTGATGGTTTGCTTTTCGCATCACAGCTTGAGAAGGCAGCACCAGTACTTGCTCTTTCTGATGGCCAGGCTGTTTGTTCCCTGCACACCTTCTGTGAGCACAAACTTCTGCCTATTTGTATCTTCATACATTTGAAATTCAAATTACTTGCTAACTGATACACCCATCTTGCTTCACTTCTTTCTGAGTACACTGAAGTCATTTGTAAGGTTTCTTCAGGTCTGCAGAATTAAGTGTCTATGGACACCTTAAAAGGACTGATTTGCCACCTTGGTCCAGATAAAACACAGGGAGGGAAGAGGAGAGTGTCACAGGCTGGCTTCCCCAGAAACAGATGCTGAAATGGGCTTAGGACTACTGATATCTATTAGAGATTGGTGCACATGAGAGGAAGGGGAGGAAGCAGGATTCAGAAAAAAGTTGAACTGCAATGCAGGACTGATAGTCTTGGCCAGCCTGTCGTGGAAAGATCTGGAGCAAATATGGTCTGTCAGAGCTATCATGCATCAGACCCACACAACAAGGCTTCACACCTCAGCCTCACTCAGTTACTGGGTGTCCCAGAAAGGATGGGGCATGGGCGAGGGGGTATGTAACTCAAGCAGACCCTAAAGGTCTGGCAGCTGAAGGCTCTCTGAAGACTACCCTCCCGCAGCTGGGCATCAACCTTCCTTGAAAGGGGAATCTAGGTGCTGCATCTCTGAGTCTAACACTGTATAATTTCTAACAGTGGAAATTAAACCAGACATGAGGGTTCATCAATTTTCTAATGAAAATGTTAGGCCATTACCAAAATGATAACTTTCCCTCTTACCATCTTGTAGGAAAGTGAACTTGGTACACTTGGTGATGAGTTTCTGGAGGGCAGAAGCTGGAATCTATAGTTTCCAAAGCACATATTACAGGGCCCTTTGGATCATGAAGGTAGAACAGATGTTTGTTAAATAAAAAACGATGGGAGAGCTGTACTAAGGACCATAGGGAATAGGATTGTCCAATACATCATTTTTGTTAGTAATTATTTAATTGAGAAAAACAACAGGCTAATTAGTACTCACTAACATGTATTGAATGAATGGCAAATGCATTAAAATTACAAAACTTGAAACCATAAATCTAAGAACACATAAGAAAATATGATTTTGGCTTTCGGGTATTCAAAATTTAGAGGCAAGGGAGGGTAACATGATTATATGATTTTTATATTTCCGTATGTAAAAAAATATTTTAAATGTAAAGGAGCAATTGGAATTAAAAATTAAAAGATGGAGCTGGAGATGCAAGTCAGTGGTAGCTGCATTTGATCCCCAACCCCTACCCTCACACACAAACAAACCAACAATTGAAAAAATATTTGTAACAGATTGGCTTATTAATATACAAAGAAGTTACAAGTTTATTAGAATAAAAATACTCTAATGGGAAAAAAGGCAAATGACATGAGTGTATAGTTTCTAAGAGAAAAAAGACAAATTAATGAGCTATATGGAAAAAGTTTAGCTTTTTAAAATAATCAATGGATTGCAATATTAAAACTGAGGAGAAAGTGGACAAAAAATAGGGGGATGGAATTTACATGTAATACAGATTTGGTAGTAGAAGAAATTTACGTAACTTGTCTTGAGGACATTTTGGCCAGATGCATAAAAAGTCTTTGATCTGAACACTATATATTTCAACATTTTTCCTAAACAAATAATCTGAGATGTAAACAGTGATAAATATCTGGCAACAGGGGAATTAGGATTACGTGAGTTACAGTTTATTGACTTATTCAGTTGTTAAATATTACAGTATTAGAGAATATTTAATGACATTAGAAAATTCTCAAATTATAAACTGAATTGAAAAAAAGTCAAATATAAACAAATAAGCCTAATTTTACTTATAAATATACTTATCTATAACATATACATACACACTTAAAGAATATAAATTAATAATCATTATGTCAGAATGATAATTATGGTTTTCTCTTATTCTTTATTTACAAGGCTTATACTGTGCAAATATTAATATGGTATTCAGAGAACTCAACCAAACACACATACAAACACACACACACATACACACACACTTAAATAAGAGGCCAGTAACAGAGGAAAGTTCAGCCTGATCTTACCTTTCCCCTGGCCATCAATCTTAGTCTACTCATCTTACACACTTGAAGAAAGAATGTCTTAACCCTCTCATTTCCTCAGTCAAACTTAAGATAACTGTTTCTGTGCAAATTCTTCTGGAGTGTAATAAACTTGAATTTGGAATTGTATATTCTCTTAGCCACTTTCTTGTTGCTGGGACAAAAGTCTGACATATACAACTTAATGGAGGAGAGGTTTATTTTCTCTCATAATTTCAGTCCATAGTTGGCTAGTTCCAAGGCAGAAACAGGATGGTAGAGGGGCAAGGCAGAGGAAAAGATGCTTAATCAGTGGCAGCCAGGAAACAGAGAGAGAAGAGAGGACCTGGGGATGAGAATACACTCTTTTAGGTCATGCCCCTAGTGAGTCACCTCCAACCAGGCCCCACCTCCTAGCAGCACATTCAGCAACTGAACTCATCAATGGATTAATCCGCTGATGAGTGTAGTGCCCCTATGATCCAATCACCTTCTACACAATGAGAATTTGAGGGAATATTTTAGACACATGTTTGAATGTAAATCCCACACCAGCCAATTAGCAGCTGTGTATTTTGAACACTTCTTTTGTATTCTCAGAGATTCACTCTTCTTTGCAAAATGAAATTCTAACAATCCACCTAATAGTATTGTGGTACGAACAAACAGTTCAAAAGATAAGACTAAACAGCCAGACTGCCTTGGTTCAAATCTTAGCTCTGCTACTGCTGGTTGTGGAATTGTGGCCAAGTTATTTAACCTGTATATGACTTTTTAATGGGAGATAATACTAGTGTCCACTTTACAGGGTTTTAGAAGAATTGTGCAGGTTAATAAGCACTTAGAGCAATCCTAGTACCTGCTGTACATTATGGAAGTGTTTGCTATGGTTATTCAATGAGGCATCTAATGTAAAAACACCACTGAAGAGAGGCAATTCAGCTAATTAAGCATTTTAGTGCCAAATTCTGTATTAAAGGTCTAGAAAATCAGAAACCTCTGCTTTTGAGAAAGTCTTAATTCTGAGGAACAGGCATGTACCCAAAGAAAAAAATCCCAGTAGGATAGAGTAAATCCAGTTGGAATTCTGCACAGGGAACCTTAGAATCACAAAGAAGCCTTACATTCCCTACATCTGGTATGGGAGTTAAAAGAAGCTAATGATACTGAGATAAAGCTTAAAACACATAGCAGGCACTCAATCCATATCTCTGCTTCTTCTAACCCCCACAGCTTGTCAAATCCTTAAGTGAGGACTGGGTGACAAAAAATAGAGGTATGGAAAGAATGATGCTTGTTTTTCTCTCCGATTGCAGATACCCTGTCCCATTTTAGGCTTCTCAGTGTGATACCAACTTGTATTCAGACACACACACTTGTGACAATTCAAGGACTTTTCTCCTGTTCCTGCTAGCAACATTTGGGAGTTACATACATCTTTTCATGTGTTGTTTGACCTTTAGTGGAAAGCTACACTAACCTCTGTGCTCCCAAAGAAGTAAATACCCATGTCTTGCAGTCACAGAATTCCAGAACACAGAGACATCTGAAAATTCACTCCACCAAAGCTCATCTTCTGCAGGGCTGGTTCTGTGTTCTACAGGCTAAATTATTTGCTTACAGTTCCACAGCTCTACCTGGAGATGTTGGGATACCCTTCTCCCCAGTGTGGCTACCTTTGCTTGCCATTGACTCTTAGCCTGGCTCTAAATGACATCTTTCTTAGGAGTCTATTTCATATGTTCAAATTTCACCAATAGAGGTGAAGAATAGACCCAGCCTGATGAAGGCTATTTGGGAAAACCAGATGTTCCTTCTGTCTATAAATTCCCCCTTTCTTTTCTTCACCTTGCTAATGCCTGCTTGTCTTCTGAGACTCTGCTGAGACACTGTCCCTCCCTCTGAAGCTTCTTCTTTCCCCCAGCTGTCAACAGCAGCACTTACTCTACTGGTAACACTCAGAATAATTCTCTCTTCCATATTAGACCCTGGATTTTTCAGGAAACAGTGAACCCTCAAGTTACAACTGGCCTGACGTATGAACAACTTGGGTTAATTAGGTTAATGGAAGATTCATCTACCTCTTGTTATCTATAGTGTGTTCCCAGGTAAACATCCAGATCTCAGTTGTACTGACTTACAACCAACTTGAGTTATAACCAGTCCTTGGGAACCAATCAAGTTGGTAAGTCAATGGTCCACTGTAGTTTATTATACTTTTCATTTGTAGCCCAATGTCAGCATGGTGGTGACCATGAAATAGTAGGTACAAAATCAATAGTCAGCATAAGAATAGATGAAAACAAAGCACTTCCCCAGATAGGTTAGATATGTAACTTTATATAAAGATGACAGAGCAATTTCTAGGCACAAAAGTATCCCAAAGCACAGACACTGTGTTGGACTCTATTGCTAGGGTTTCAAAGATGGGCCCTTAGTCACTGAAGGCTGAGCATGTGACTCACCTCCCCTGGCAAAAGGTAGCCACACTTCTCTTTTTATTTTACATTTTATCAGATAAGGAGCACATGATTATTACAGGGTTTTAAGAAAAATTTAAAAAAGCCCAGCATCAGGTAACATTTTAAAAGTCAAATTCTGTGTAAGACCGGAATACTAGGAGGTATTTTTCACATGTGACTCATAAGGCAGCATGGAATAAACAACTTTCCATCACTGTGCTACAGAAAATGAGGTAGGAAGCTTCATATGTCTAGTTTTCTCTTACCAAACATCAATAAATGCAACAAATTTAGTTTGAGACACATTACTTTTTTTTTCTTTTTTTTTTTGTTCTTTTATTGGTACATTTTAGGTATACAATTCATTTACATTTATCATTGGGTGTTTGTACCTGTACATGATATATCTTGGTTCATATTTTTTCCCCATTACCTGTGTGCCCTTCACCCCCTCCACCCTTCCCTATTTATATAGACATCATTTCCTTTTTTTTTTCTTTTCTCAATTTTCCTTTCCCTCTTTTCCTTTCCCCTCCCCCTCCTTTCACTCCTTCATCTTTAGATCTTTTTTTCTATTTCAAATGATCAATTATTCATTTTAATCATTTTCTTCCTTATTTACACTTTCAGTTTCTCACACTAGAGAAACTTCAGTATTTAAACATGTGTGTCCTATGTATTTCACTTAAGAGTATGGCCTCAATATGCATCCATTTAGCTATAAATGACTCTAGTTTTTCATTCTTTATGGCTGAGTAGCACTCCATTTTATAAAAAAACCATTTTCTTTATCCAGTTTGCAGTTGATGGGCACTTGGGCTGCTTCCAAGCTTTAGCTGTTACAAACTGTGACGCTATGAACATGGGTGCACATATATCACTGTGGTATGATTCTTTTAATTCTTGGGGGAAGATACCCAGTAGGGGAATAGCTGGGTCAAATGGGACCTCTAGTCCTAGTTCTTTGAGATATCTCCATACTGACTTCCACAGTGCTTGCACCAGTCTGCACTCTCACCAACAATGGAGAAGGGTTCCTTTCTCCCCACAACCTGGCCAGCATTTGTTATTGGTTGATATCTTGATAGCAGCCATTCTTTCTGGGGTGAGGTGGAATCTCAGTGTTGTTTTCATCTGCATCTCTTGAATGAAGAGTAATGGTGAACATTTTTTCATACATTTGTTTGCTGCTTTTACTTCTTTGAGAAATGTCTGTTCATTTCAGATGCCCATTTTTGCATTGGGTCTTTGAATTTGGGGGATCTGTTTTTTTCCAATTCTTTATATATTCTAGATAGCAGTCCTTTGTCTGAGGTACAGCTGCTAAAATGTTTTTCCTATATTTTAGGTTGCCTGTTAGCTCTGTTGGTGGTTTCTTTTGCAGTGCAGAAGCATTTTAATAAGATGAGATCCCAGTTGTTGATTCTTTCTGCTAGTTCCCATGCTGCTGAGGTTTTGTTCATGAAGTCTTTTCCTATGCCAATGTCTTCAAGAGTTCTACCTAACTTATCTTTCAGCAAGTTTAGTGTTTCTGTCTTAATATTTAGATCTTTAATCCACTTTGATCTTAGTTTAGTGCATGGTGATAGGTATGGGTCTAGTTTTAATCTTTGGCAGGTTGAAATCCAGTTTTTCCAACACCATTTATTAAATAGGCTATTTTTCCTCCAATGATGGTGGTTGGCTCCTTTGTCAAAGATGAGGTGGCTGAGCATGTCTGGAGTTGTTTCTGCATCTTCTAATCTATTCCACTGATCCTCAGGTCTGTTCCTTTGCCAGCACCATGCTGATTTTATCACAGTAGCTTTGTAGTATAGTTTCAAGTTGGGGATTATGATACCCCCAGCCATGAGAGACACTACATTATTTTTTAAAAAAATATATTTCCATGGTGGTAATGGTTGCACAATAATGTAAAGATACTTAATACTACAGACCTGCATACTTAAACACAGTTACAGGAGTGCATGGTGCCACACACTTTCCATCCAAGCACTCTGGGAGGCTGAAGCCGGAAGGAAGATCACAATTTTGAATATAGATGTAGATTTTGGATATAGATATAGATACCAGCCTGAGCTACATAGTGAGTTCAGGACCAGTTTAAACTATATAGTGAGACCTTGTCTCAAGGTGTGGTAGTGCACAACTATAATCACAGCACTCAGGACAATCACTCCAAATTCAAGCCCAGCCTGGACTACGTGGTAAGACCGTGTCACAAAAAAGTGCATGTGTGTGTGTGTGTGTGTGTGTGTGTGTGTATAGAGAGAGAGAGGTAGATATCTCACATATGATACATGTATAATTTCTAGTGGTTATTTTTTAATTACTCTGAATTAAAACTGCAATGCCAATGCCCAGTGGCCTAAGAGTAGCCCCTTGGAATGAATATTGGTGTTCTTGGCTGAAAAGAAACAAATTGACCCATCAAAACATCTGTCTCATGCTTTAAAAGAGTCATTTTCTGGATGTTACTTACATGTCCTCTGAAAGAATTTTGAAACACTGTAGACTCAAATACTTCTAAGCCAGTTTTTAAAATATTTTATTATGTTTCAATAGCTGCAAAGAACATGAATATGAGATTTTAATCCTACCATCTTAAATCTATTTGAAACCTAAAAAGGGGCAATTTGATACCATAATGATGGCAATGCTATCATCTATTGAAAATATGCAGAGAAGCTCTTATTTAATAAATTTTATAACTTTCCTTTTTCCCTTCAAATTTTATTGTCATTTTAGTTTCCTTACGGAATTTTAGCCTAATGAAATACATTTTTATAGTTTAAAACATTTTGTTGCTTAGTTACTCATATCTCTCAATGATATAAATATGTCTATAAATGTAAATCTTTTAAAATACCAGTCCTGTTACACTGTGTTAAAGATTTTCATTTGGATTGCACTATCATTACAATTGTAATTGTAAAACTGATTAAAACAATGAATTATACTCAAAATTTTGATAATTACTGGAGTTAAAATTGTAATTTAAAGTCATTTCTTAATGAGATGGATGGCCAACTCCTTCTCCCTCAATTACTTCTAAACTTTGTGGGTGAATATAATCAACTGCTAGAATAAATGAGATTCAGCCTCAGTTGCATTCCTAGTTTTCATTTTAAAAAATGCTTAGAACTGAGAAACTTTTACTACTACTACTTTATTTTTGGTACCAGGGATCAAACTCAGGTCCTTGTGCTTGCACAGCAGACAGTGAAACCACTGAGCTAAATCTCCAGCCCAGAACTGAGAAACTTTTGCTTGTAAATAAATAGACACAAATGAAAGTTTTGTCATAGCAGTGTCACTTAACTTTTTGTAAAATCAAAGTGATTTATCGTCAAAAATTATTTTTTAACAATCCTGTGACTGACAAGTTAATTAGGTGCATATGCAACTTTGTAGAAAGCAAAAAAACTGTAACTACTGACTTTCAAGAAGAGATGTTGATTACTGAGTCAGCATAGTCATGTTTTCTCAACACCTATTTTAAATGGCTCCTTGCTTAGCATTCAGGAGATTTTCCTAAATTACAGTACAAAGCTAAGTACCATGGACAGCACCCACCGCTGACAAGCTCCCTGTATTTGATAAAGTGGGAGAGGTGATCTGTTCTTAGTTCAATTAAGAAACAGTTGAGGGGGCCGGAGGTTTAGCTCAGTGGTTTCGCCGCTTGCAAGCGCAAGGACTGGAGTTTGATCCCCGGTACCAAAAAAAAAGAAAAGAAAAGAAAAGAAAAGAAACAGTTGAGATGGAACTTCAAGATCTACAAATTAAGCCCTGACTTACTCTTTGGAAAATCCTACCTTTCTCCAGGAATGCTTCTCCTTAAGATTGAAGACCGTGAAAGAAGGTAAACTACTGATACATTTCTGGGATGGAGAAACTTATTAGAATTCTCTGAGAAGTCTCCTTTCCTATGACCACATGTGACCTGGGGCCATGTTGGTGGCTGAATTCATCTCTCCTGGGCCATCAGAGCCAAACTATGCTTTCTCTACTATTTCAGCCATTAATTCTCTAGGATTTGTTTTCATTAAAAAGAAAGATTTTAGATGTCATTGAATTATTTGGATATTGGATTATGATTATTCAGTAAAAAATCAGCAATTTTCTGCTTGAATCAGAATTAAAGGAAACTAGGAAATGAAAGTACTTAGGTATTCCCTATGAAGAAGAACCAGCCTGGAATCAGAGATAGGGCAGGAATTGATGACAATGACTTATGTTGGTTGATTTCCCTCTGGTTATCATAACATGAAAGGATCCAGGGATGTTGTTATTGAAAGGTTTATTCTCACACTATTCTCATATCTGTATTTAATTTTCTTAAGAGTGAAATCAATCAACAAGAGTCTATATATTACAAATTCTTTCAATTTATTTCCTTCTAGATCAGATATCTTTTAAAAATGAAAGATATTTTAATACCAGTGTAAAGGTGTTCTGTGCAAAGCCATTATTCTCCATTTTAATTCACTCCAAAGCACTCATTCAGCTGAGATCCCCTAAATATTATCACACACCAAAGCTATAACCATATTTGCTCTCCAGAAAATCATATCATGTGGCTTGAAATACCAAAGATATATTTTGTAAACTCACAGATTTTGCTGCATACCCCTGACTTCTCCTAAATTCCCCACGTGAGTGTACAAATGCTGACCAGACAACAAACTTAGAAATCTGATTTACCTCCAATATGAAATTCCAGAAACAGAATTTTTTATTCCATTCTCTGCCTAGAAGCACCCCATCCACCAACAAAATCCTTACTTCTTCTGAAAGTACTCCGTTTCCCTAATTGCCAAAATGTACACTAAGTTGCTCCAACCAAAATTCAGTGGTCCTTCATTTTTTCCTATATCCTCGTAGCCAACCCACTAGTAAATAAGCACTTTAGGCAGTGTTGTGGAGGGCTAAACCTTCACAACATTTCAGTGTAGCTCACTTCTCTTTCCACTGGACTAAAGCTCCAGGGATATTTGCCATGGGCTTCCGATACTTTGCCTCTTTCTCCCTCCTTTTATCCTTTCAGTCTGTTCTCTCTACAGGGGCAAGAGGGACATTTTAACCATGGAAATTATTTCATCTTACTTTCCTGCCTAGAATTGTTCATGGTTTTCCATTGTTCTTAAAATAAATACCAAACTTCTTACCATAGCCTCTAAGACTCTTCAGTGATTTTTAACCAATGATTGGAATCATCTGGATAACCTAAAAGGACAAGAGGAGCAGTGGCATGAAAAATAAACACCAGTTCCTGGCTGCACTTCAGAGAAAATGAATCGGAATGTGGGTGGAGCACTTGCATTTCTGATATGTAGTGGGCACCGACAACTACTGCTTGACATGATATGACTGCTGTCTATGGCTCTGGCTATTTCTCCAATCACAATCTCACTTACTAAAATCCAAACATACTGATCTATTTATTTCTTTGATGTTTCTTTGTCTTCAATACATTAAATTTATAGTTACCCCAGGACATTTGCACTAGCAGTTGTTCTTTTTGGAATGCTTTAAACCCAGAGTCCACATTGGTTGCTGGCTTCATCATTCTGGTCTCAGTTCAGATATGTCCTCCAAAAAGATAGGATCACAGAGAAGAAGGCAACAGGTTTGTAAATCTTCATATCTATTCAGCTGAGATCAGAATCCTTAAGTCAGGAGTTAGTTATATCACCACCCACTGGAATGTCATGTACTCTGTTTCTGTGAGCTTGCTGTCAGTGGTTACCCTTCTACTTGCCTCTCATGTGCAGCTGTCCTAGCAAGCACCAGAATTAGACTATGAGGTCTTTCACATGCTATATACATACAGAAGTGACCTCTGACTGCCTCAGAGGAACCACACTTCTCCGTGGGATGTGCCCTGACATTCAGAGTTTTATAATATCCTCCTGTGACCTTTCTTAAGAAAATACTCATTGAAAAATCTGTTCAATTTTGAAAACAACTTGTTCAGGGATGCAGTTGAGCTGGGTATAAAGAATGGGAATGAACAGAGAGTTAGATTTTACTATAAAGAGCGTTCTTTGTAGTCCACCACTTCCAACATCTTTGTGAGACTTTCACTGATAGAGGCACCACACCCTACAAAGTACTTGAGCAAACATATGCTGATCCTCACTCTCTCTTAACTCCCTGAGTGATTAAGCCTGGTGCCAGGGTCCCTGCATTTGAGTGTGCAGCTTGTGTCCTATGAAAGCCTGCCTGAGATGAGATAAAATCCAGCCTCTCCACAAGCTGGTCCCCTGCCACAGTGGGCAGTCAATCCAGTGAAAAGGATGTCTTTCTCAAATCCAACCACCAGAGGGAACATTTTTTTTCTCATTTCTGCAAAGGCACCATGTGTCGTGGCAGTAGTAGACAGTACTATTTTTGTTAGTTGTCTGTTTATTGATTTATTTTGAAGATGACAAAGATTATGTTCAGAGTGGTAAATTGCACTATCCCAGTAGAAAATCTGCCATGAGTCAAAAATCTGCTAGTGAGTTGAGAAAAAAACTAGTTTTTCCATAATCATTTGGAAATATTCTTGATCTAACTTTTCTCCTAAAGCTTAGTGACAGGCACATTCATTGATCCCTGGTTTGTAATCAAGGCCTGAAAGTCAACAGTTGGGTCCAAGAATTCCAGCATGACAGCCATACCCACTAAAGCACAGAGCAGACTCCACAAGTCATTTAGAAGGAGTCAGGGCTCTTTCTAAACTGAGGGGGTAGGCTCAGCATCAAGTACATTGCCTCTGGGCTTGAATATCTTTGGCTTGCTAAGTGATAGAGATGTTTATATGCAGAGCACTTCCTTTACTCTTTCTTTACAGCTGCCCAAGGTTATTTGAATCAAAGGCATCTTAAGACAGTTTCTGCCACATTATTATAGATAGATGAGCTAGGTAGAAATACTATAGGCAGTCAGATTGGGCTAGGTCCTCAAGAGGGTCAGGACAAAAGTAAGACACACCACAGTGGCAACCGGAGACACATCGGCTGAAAACCAGGCCTCAAGATAAAGACAAGATGGTCAGACCTACATACTTCTTCAAAGAACAAACACTGAGCCTAATGAACTCTAGATAGACATCAACCACCCCGTAGGTGACCAGAGACCTCTGGACCCACCACTTCCTAGGAGAATCTTTGTTCTTTCCAACCATGCTTGTTATGGACTTATTTCCCAATTGGACCACCATTACCTAAGTGACTATACTTGTAACCTTATTGGATGTTCATGGCTGTGGCCCAAGTTGTACCCATGTGAGTTTCATCCTATAAAACTCCTCTGTAAAGTGGGGTCACCAGCTACCCACTTGGGACTCCTCCTGTCCCTCAGGGTCTTTCCTATCAATAAATATCTTCCTATTCTTAACCTCCATTGTTCCTAGAATTCATTCCTTGATTTTTAGAGAACAAGAACTCAGAATATCATACAGCTAGCAGGTTGGGAGATATCATATTTCATATTTAATCTCTGGTATTATTTCCTGTATCAACATTTAGCCATTCTGGAATCATCTTCAGCTTCATTAACAACATAAGGGAGTTATTTGGCCATTACCCACTTACCTTTTTGTGTCAAATTTATCACTGAATTGACTCCCCTCTTGGATGAGGCCAGGTGCCCTATCCTCTGAAGCTTGGTTATAGACTCAGTCATAGGCCTGCTCCCTTAGGTCAAAGGTACACAACTATACCATAACTTTGTACAAAGGGAACATGTTTCCCACACCATATGTCTGCTGTCTCTGTAGGAAATAATGAAAGCTGGAGGAAGGAAATAAATAAAAACATTTTTCCTAAATCAGTTCAAACTAGAAGTTATTGCCACACACAGTCCACCCCTTCCTCTTCCCCCTCCCCCTTCCATCAGTAAGTGGATTTGACCTCATTTGCTGCTCTCTAGGGAGAAAGCATTCAACCACAAGCTTCCCAAGGTGCTTCCATTCCTGGTACAAAAAGCTGAAAATGTCATCGCATTTGCAAATGAACAGAAACCTCCCACTCAAAGAGCATCAGTGCCACTGTGGCTCCCTGAAGCCGACTGCAGGAGCCTTCCTCTTGCTGCCTTTGCTTTGTTGTTAGAATAATGCACAAATACTCTTTTCATCTAATGATGTTGGGCAAGTTTAACTTTCTTTGCAAAGGTAACAACTTTTTGCCTCCAACCAGATGACTGCTCTCACTTTCTTTGGAAAAGGGCAGAACGGTTCCTATTCATTCCCTACAGTATCTCTTACCTCCAACCTCTGGACATGTCTCCACATCAGCCTCACTCCATACTGAACAATTAAACTCTGCAGGTCACAGAGGCTTTGGTGTTCTCAACCCATGAAAGTCTGATTTCTGCATTAAAACATAGGCCTCACCAAGCCCATCTCACTTGGCATTCTCACTGGTCCAGGAGATAGGAGCTGAAAGCAAGATTATTTCACATGGGGCCAGGGGATTTAGCTCGGTGGTTTCACCACCTGCTGTGCAAGTGCAAGGACCTGAGTTTGATCCCTGGTACCAAACGATAAAAACAAAAGATTGTTTCACATGTGTCATGATTTGTAATGAATGACCTGGGGCTTTACTCTGTTTACATATTTAATATGTAAATCTGACTTAGAATTTCCTGAGGAATCATGGTTATTTAACTATTATTTCTTTAAAGGGCACATTGCAGGTGAGTGATGAGTCTGTGGTAAAACATTAAGCTATGCAAAAACAAAACAAAACTACGCATATAACACTAGATGAGCTTCCTGTCCTGTCTTAAAGAATACCATTTCCTCCTGCATCCCAATATAATGTCAAAAGTTCCTTTCAAGTATAAACATGTATATTTTATTTTAATCTCCTTGATCACTAACATTAGTCAATCTTTACATATTTGTTAATTAATTTTAACCACAAGGACTGTTTCTAGCAACACCAAGGACACTGGTCCCTGTTCAACAAAACCACTGTATCAATCTTCAAATGACACCTGGCTATCCTTAGAACTGAGATGGATGGACAATAGAACCACTATGATCTGACGAAAGCATTTCTGGAGTGATGTTTCCAGCTCCCCGCCACCCCAAGTTAATATCAAATACAAAAATCTCAGCCTTTCACCCTTTCGCCACCATCCTCTCTCTGACTTGCCCATTACTCTCTTGCAGTTTATCAATACATTCTTCACTTTTCTATATTCCTTGGCTAATGCTATATTCTTTTTATCACCCATGGCACCAGCCTCTCACATGCTGCACCTCACACACCAAAAAGGTTCCTAAACTCTGGAAAGATAAGAGGATGAGGGAGCATGGAACATCTTTAATTTATAGGGACCTGCCCATGATTTCTTGAGCATGACTGAAATGTGTTGGTGACTGGTTTCATGTCACGAGCTAATCCAGGCTAGATCTTTATCTCCTTGCAGAGACTGCCCTAGAGTGTTGTGAAACATGTTCACCAGATATCTATTAGAAAATTTTCACTTAGATTGTACTGCAAGCTTGCCAAATGTATTTTCTAGCAGGGTTCAAACTCAAGGCCTCTATTACATGTTTTTGTCCTATTCTGCAGGAACCCAGAACATGGAAATGAGGGACCTCTAGTTATAGACTTTACTGATACCTCAGATTTGATAGATACAGAGGCTGGATAAGTGTTATCCTCCAGGTAGGAATCACAAGATGGTTGGTCATTGTTCACTACTGCTAGATGTTTGGCAATAACATCAGACATAACAGATCAATACCTTTTAAATCAAAGATCACTGCATGAGTGGTGTTGTGTAAAGGGCTATCTACAAATGCACACAGTATTAGCTCAAACTGCGACAACAAAATACCAGACTGGGTGGTTTAAACAATACAAATTTATTTTCTCACAGGAGGCTAGAAAGTCCAAGATCAAGGTAGCAGCCAATTTGGTTCCTGGTAAGGGCTGTCTTCTGGTTTACAGGGAGCCAGCTTCTCTCTGTGTCCTCACACAGCTGAGAAAGGGAGCTCTGATATTTGTTCTTCTTATAAGGGCACCAGTCCTATCACCATTGTGACCTCATTTAGCTTTCAGAATCTCCTCTCGGGCCTATCTTCAAATACAGTCACATATGGGTTAAGGCCTTCAACATATGAATTTTAGGGGGATACAAACATTTGGTCCTTTACATTCGGTGAATATTAAATCCTAGAAAATATGGCCTCAGATGTTCTACTATTGGACCTCTGCCATAATTATGATGATATTCTTCAAAGGCATCACTTCTAGACTTCTACCAATAAGATGTATCTATGGAGATGTTGACAATATTCATTTGATAACCACCATGACCATATGCTGTGCTCCATGACCTGTACAAGACAATGGGAAGATAAACACAGCATGGTTCTGCCTGAAGAATATCACAGTTTAAGAGAGTTGGACACATAAAACAGATAATTACAAAAATGAAAATAGTTGTACTCTAACATGTATAGAGTGATGTGAAGTCATGTTTAGGAACATGTGTCACTCATGTCAAGAATTGTCAGTGTGAAGCATAGGCAGGTTTATTAGGTACAGTTAGAAACTAAAGGGGAGCAGGAAAGGACTTCAGCTTGAGTATGTGATTCAGGGGTTCATACTGGTCCACTCATCAAAGTACAAGGCCAGCTTTTGTAGATTGGCTGAGGTGGGCCGGGGTCTAGTCAGTCTGGTTACTCATTATCTCTGTCCTGGTTCATGGCTCTGGAAGAATCCTCATGGCTCAAGGGGTGATTCAGTTCCCATCAGTTGATTGTTCTTGCTTGGGTTGGGGGAGGGGGTGATATCATCATAGGGTGGCCTGCAAAACTCTGCTTTTCCTAGAGTCTGAAATTATTGTAGGTTTGGAAACTTCTAGCTTTTGCTTCAAGGGTCTAGCATTGCATGTTGAAAAAGCTGGCAACTGAGCAAACACTGAAAATTACTGGAGTTACTATTATCCTGGTGCTCTCAGTTTTGAAGGGAGATGAGATAGGCTGGATAAACTTAGGGCTAATAAACCTTGTTTTGCCAACTTTTCTAAATGGTTAACATTCTTACATAGAGAGCTAAGAAGGAATCTGACCCAGAGTTTTAAGGTATTAAGGGAGATAAAAAATGAGCTTTCCTGTCTCCTTTCTACCTATCTTTATTTCTTTTATTCTACTTCAAGAAAATGCATCCTTGAAAAAGTGATCTTTGAGTCTGATGTGATGTGTCAATTTTATAGAAGTTTAAGGAAGAAATTTAACCTTCCAGTTTTCTCTCAACTAGGCAAGAGTTTGGAAGCAGGAAGGCAGTTGCTACTCAGTCTGATCAAATAATTAATTAAATTGGGACATATAAATGAATGTTAAATTGTGGAAAATTGGTGATGTTTTGGAAAATGCCATTAATGCCAACAGTATTGAAGTTCAAATTTCACAAGGAAAACCAATTGCTTAGAAGTTTTTATTTTTCCTCCATCTCCTCATTCTTCTCCTTCTCCTTCTTCACCAAAAATCCAAAAGAAAATAAAAAACACAAAACTGTGCAAGGTTTAACTTGATTACACTTTGGAATTTAAATTGAAAACTTGTGTGCCCATAGTCAATTAAAGACACTTTTCTCCAAACTCTCCTGATAAAGCATTTCCAAAGAGCTTCAGATACATTTATTCATTTTGTGGAGTTTTGAAAACTGGCTGTGAGAGATGAAAATGTCATGAGTGTTACTGCAGGTATGTTTTTAACTTTTTAAGTTATCTCCTGAGAGACTGGATATAATTGCATTAGAAAAAAGAAAGAAACAAACAAATAAACAGACAATCACAGTGCTTGACCAGCACATCTTCCCAAAGTAAAAATAAACTCATTAAAGGTAAAATACTGTCTTTTAGGCCAAGGCAAGAATACCAACTGGGACCATCATAAGGACCCCACCCAAGACAGGGACCCAAATAGGGTTAGGCTCAGAATTCTCCCAATAGGGTGGCCAGAGTATATTGTAGCATTGCACTGAGCCCATCCTTTGGGCAAGACTGGTTCACAGAATTAAGCTTTAACTTCAAAAAGATCATTATTTTCTACCTCCTCTAGCATTTTGTTTTAATTTTAATTTTTAAAAAAGAATTTGTTGTTATTGCTCAGTCTCTAAATTATATGATGAAATAAACTGAAATAATCTTCAATGATGCCCACCTTTTCCTACATCCCTCTACTACCATGGCTGAGGCTCTACCATTAACACTAAGGTTGCATCAATCATTGTTTAAAATGGCAGCTTACACTCCCTTCACATAATACAATATCACTACTTATAAAATACGCCCAGCATAATAAGTCAATGGCTTGCATGTGCAAGTTATCCTAGGCTTAGTCAAAGAGCAGCCAATACCAGCAGCTAGGGTTAATGCATTCTCTTTACCATCAAAAGAACAAATGCCAACCCTAGAAAGAAGGCAGGCTTTAGTGTCCAAGAGCCTTATACATCAGGTACGATCTTCACATGAACTGTTTAATGTTCATTCAGGTGTTTGTGTTTATTCATACCCTTCTTCCAGACAGTGTTCCTAACCAGCCCAAGAGAGTATGTGCCCCAGTATAACCATTAAGATTATTATTGCAGCTCTCATGACACTGAGTAAATGCAGACCTTTTTATAGGTTTCTACCTCTATTACGCTTGGGGACCACCTAAAAACCTACATATCCTCAGCTCCTTGCAAATGCCTAGGATATAGAGGTTGCTCAATAAATATAAATATTTACTAATGATTAGATGGATGGGTATGTGGTAGAATAGGGATTGCTTTTAGGGTGTAGCCTAACAATAAAAATGACAGAAAAAGGTTTTGCATAAATATATCTGACCACCCTGCTCTTTCTGTCACATTCTATCAAGCCACTACAGGTAGAAAAAGAACCAATATTTAGGGTGCTAATCTTAAATGTAGCAATGTGCTAATTTCATAGATCCCTAGATGTCAGAGCTAAACTATATTTGAGCTATTATTTGCCAAAATATTGAATGAGTGAGAAAAGAAGTTCTCTTTCAATCCTTTGCTCAGCAAATTTTGTGGGGATATTATCCTTGTGTGAAGCCCTCCAACTGTGTACCTGACAGGGATGTTATCTGTGTGTAGGATGGGAAGGCTGATTTAGAGAAAATCCAAAAAAGGAAATCTAAGTTTGCAGTTGTGGAAGCTTAGGATATTATCCTAAGAGCATGGCCCTAATTTCATGATGAAGGTCTTAAACAAGTGAGTGGCAGGATGGATATGATATATGCTTTTGGGGAGCTACTCTGGTAGCAGTGGAGGAAAACCAAGGCCAAAGTTAGATATGCCAAACAGACAATTACTGTACCCTCTATAAGAAATACGGATGTCTCAATGAGGATGAAAAGAGAAAAGAATATGGAATTGAGAGCTACTTCAGGGGTGAAGAGATCTGGTCATCATAGGAAAGAGTCACGTGTAGAAAGGTGCCCTAACAACAACTCCTATGTTAACTGTAAGGAAAAAAGTAGAAAAGAGAAAAAGGACAGTATATCAGCAAGGGCTTATGTCAAGTACACAAAGTATCTAGAACCCATACAATGTGGGACATGAACATGTATTTCTAAGACGGCACTTTGTGGATGACTATATCACTGAAAGAAATGGCCTATTTCTATTAGTAGTGCCCACAGCAGGCAAATCAATCAGTCCTCAAGCAATGCCTAGAATTTTGTAAAAAGCTCATGCTGTTTTCCTGATTAAAATGGGGTCAGATTTATTTTTGCACTTTGCTGCATTTTCCAATGAATTCCTGTCCAATCACTCCAGACCATATACACCAGTGTCAAAGAGTCGAACCTATAAAATTAAGGTAAAAAGTTGCTTTCTGACCCTAAACAGAAACAGAAGTGGAGTCAAACCTACATATTTCATCTGCTAAAGTATCTGCCAAAGTCATAGATCAGGAAAAGTCAAACTGGGGAGGCTGAACAGCTCTGTATCATTACTTCTCAGCAAAGACACAGTCCAATCATGGGTCAGCTCTTTCAAAAACAGGACATTGCAGTGGAAAACATCATTGAGCATAAAATGTAGTATATACTTAATTAGTATTTTATCAAGCTTTCGAGTGCTGTTAAATATCCCATACATCCTCAGTGTCAGGACTTGGTCTGGTTACATGACCTAGAGGTACTGAGACCAAGTTATGCCAGGATGCAAAAAGAACTAAGTCAAAAACCAACAGGAATGTAGAAAGAGAGGCGCATTGCTAGGATTCCTGGATGAAATGGCAATAACTCACCATTCAGGTCAAGTAAATAAAGTAAGGAAAAGTAAAAGAAAGGATAAAAAAGGGTTCAGTCTCATGCCACGTCAGGATATACATACAAGGTAAGAGAGAAAAACAGTAGCACATAAAATGTACCAGAAGGAAGTTGATTAAGAGTCAGTTTCTGGCCACCTGGTCAAAGTGAGTCCAAGGGATTTCCTTTCCAATGGGCACGGTGATTTAAAGCCATAGAAATGCCTATTGTTCAAAGTAGAAAATAGCAAAGAATACCAAGGTTTATAATTTGAAGGCCTCTGACTTCTAGTCTCAGGTGTGAACAATAAACAAACTCTTCAGGTCTATACAGCAAAAATGTTGTCAAATTTCCCAACTGCTCCTTCTGGGATCCAAAATTGAAATGGAGTGAGGCATTCAGTAGATGCTGGTTACATGCTGAACTCAGCTGGGATGAGGCCAGGGTAGTGCTGACAAGAGCTATTAAATGAAAAGACCTAAGTCGCAATGCACTGAGTGTTTCACAGCAAGACTGTGAATGACATCTAAGCTGAGCCCCTTAGCAGCATCCCCAAAGCACAAAGTGCTCACAGAGGAAACTCTTGGAATTGACCCTGAACCTCTCGGTGTATCTCAAGGCTCAGAACTAAATCAAATAGTAAAGACAGAATATCTTATGAACACAAGGAAAGATGATGCCTTCCCTAATAATTTTCAAAGAGGGACAAGATCGTGATAACATAGAGCCCCAGATTCCTATATAACAGGTCAGCGGCGCACAGAGACAATCATCCCTACATAAGCACCTCGAGTTGTTGCCTGGGATTTTAACATCCTGGCTGCAGATTGAAAACCTGGATGAACATAGGTTGGCATTAGAATTTTTCAAGTGCTTTGAAGTCAGATAAATTTGAATTCAAATCCTGCCTCCACTATCATCCAGCGGGCTGACATTGGAATTGGGCAAGTTGTATGATCTCTCAGAAGCTTGGATTTCCATTTAAATACAGCTTGAATGCACTCATTTATTGCGTGTTATGAAGATGACACCAGATGACATAAATAAATACTATGCTTTACACAGTGCCTGCTACACAGTAAGTGACAGGAAATGTTAACACTCTTCCCTTTCTCTGTCCAGTTTCTAATACAGTCAGGCCCGCTCAAATCTAGTTCCTTATTTCTTCTCAGAGAATGAAAGTAAAAGGAAATTTTGTTGATAACTGCCTCTATCAGGTTTTTCACACTGAGGAAAACCTATGCATGCAAATGTGCTCTTCTCAGGAGCAAAGGAAATATTTGAACAAAAGTACTCCAAGTGCTTGGACACCTGGGAATCTGTCCTGAGTAGGAATTTAAAATACAATGAAAACTCTGCCCATTAAGAAGTTACCAAAAAACATCATGAGGCACCTACTCTCTGCCAGTCACTGCTCTTGGCATAGAAGATACTGGACAATTTTCTGCCCCCTTGAAGAAGGTAGGACATATAGAAGAGCAGGGAGAACATATTGTATTGGGAAAGCTTTACTGTAGCACTATTTCTAATGATAAAAAAATCTAGACAACATGGGTGTTTAACAGGAAAATAGTTAAGTAAATTATGTACTTCTAATTGCTAGAACATTATGTGGTGACCAAAATGATGGTTACAAAGACAGTAGACACCATAAATAATTGATTTGGGGGCTAGGGTGTAGCTTAGTGGTATAGCACTCTGCCTGGCATGCATGAGCTCCTGAGTTTGATCTCCAGTACTAAAAAAGAACAGAATTTATTCTTATAAAATAAAAGATTAAGGTTTTTCTTAAAGTCTGACTCCATCTCTGAGCATCTAATTTTATACTCTTAATTCTTGTTTCAGCTCATCTCATATATACCTAATACATATACCTACATATAATTCATATGACTAGTCAGTTTCTGTCTCACATACACAATAATTTTTATTGATTAATCCATCTCATCAGAGAAGTAGTTGTTTGAAATCTCCATCTAAGTACTTAAAGTACTTGTGATTCTGCATTTCCACCACCACACAGAAGTTTGGAAGATTGACATCACCTCTTCCTTCCCCATTCACATTAATAGTTACTGACATTTACAGTATATTCCATGGAACTCAACTGGCTTCTACAAGCAGAACTCAAATGAAGTTGGGACCCTGAAAGGGAAATGTTAATGGCAAGAAGCAGCCAACAAACTGCAATATCTATGGAATATGTGGTGTAAGAAATGTTCATAAACTTAGTTAGACCTTTTTTGAGTATGTCTTTATCCTTATCAATAAACATCTAGCACCAAGTTGCACTGACTTATAATCAGACTTTCCCACAGGACCTGATTCATAGAGCCTGCAAAATGCTCAACCAATATCAGTGCTGAATGATTGCACAAATGGATGTTTTCACCTTTCTCTGTGTCTAATCTTGTTTACAATGTAACTTTTCAGCTCTTCTCATGAAAAGACATAGTGGCTCTCCCCATCCCTTGTATGTGGGCTCGTCATGAAACTGCAGCCAATGCAGAGTGGTAGAAGTGGTAGTATGTCTTTTCTAAGCCTAGGACAGGAGCACCTTAAATGTTTCTGTCTTTTCACTTGGACCTATGCCATTGCCATGTGACTAAGCTCCAGCTAACATGCTGAAGAGACACATAGCCCACTTGTCCCCATTGCCTTTGTCATTTGCTAGTCCTTACCTGTAGTTGAGGATAGACACCTGAGACATTCCATCTGAGACCAGAACAATTGCCCCACTAAGCACAGCACAAATTGCTGACTCACATAATAAGGAGTCAAAGAAATAATTGTTTTAAACCACTATGTTTTAGATGGCTTGCTATTTGAAGAAAATATTTAGAAGCAGCCTAGATTCCTAAGTGAGTAGAATTCTGAATACTTCCGGATTCATTCACCAGAGTCTAGATGGAAGAATTCTGCTTATCCATTCTGTGATTTTTATATCTTCACTCCCATTTAATTAGTCCACGAATGAATCATATGCTACCTGCTGCAAAACTGAGAAAAACATGCATTCCTCTGGAAGGGCCAACTCTTGCTTTCCTTAGTCCCCCAAATAGATATATTATTCTGGATAGCTAATTTGAAGTAAAATTTTGCATATATGTATGTTTATGTTTTTGACTCTGTAGCTCAAGAAGGTTCACGCTTTCCAAGCATTTGTAGTAAGATAAAGGTGTGGATAGAAAAAAATTAGCATCAGCAAATTATAAGGAGGTGATTCCACAACCTTTACTTTTCTAATTCAGGGTTGTTTTGTCTCTGGACCAGTGTGCCATTTTAGTTATTTATGTTTGTCTGAAAAATTGCAATGAATATAATAGCATTTTAAAAAGAAGATTTATTGTTAATGCTCACAGTTCTTGGTATGGGGTAGGCACAGCTGGATGATTCTCACTCAGGGCCTCTCATGAATTTGCAGCCAGATGTTAATAGGAGCTGGAGTCCCTTGAAGACTTCTTCACACACAAGTCCAGTGGTTAGTGCTGGCTGCCAGCCACAACACCTACAGATGGTCTCTTCAGGTGGCCCAGGATTCCTCACAGCATGGCAAGCTGGTACCAAGAGCAAATGTGCTAAGATATGTCTAGGAGAAGTTGTTGTTCCTTCACTGCCTCAGAGGTCGCGGTGTCCCTCGCACTGTACTGGCCAAGTCACAAAGGTGCCTAGTCGCAGGGAAAGGGGACTGAGCTCTGTTTTTGATACCTATGATGTAGAAAGGTCATACTTTAAGAAGAGGATTGGGGTAGAAGACATTATTACATCCTTCTTTGGAAAATAAAATCTGTCAGATGTGCATACAAATAGTGAGAAATCATAAAATTCTAGAGTTATTACTTTTATGAACATGCCAGCTAATAACTTAAATCCTAAATATTGTTTGGCCATATTTAAGTAGGTCCCAGATATAACTAGAAACTCTACTTGAAACTTTATTTTAGTCTTCCTAAAAGTGTCTTGGAAGTAAATGAGAAACTTGCTGTTGGCTGGATGCCATCTTTCCACGTATAACTAAGTGACATTTATTTTAAAATATGAACTTCACCTTAAAATATTAATCAGAATGTAGGAATTTTACAGTTCTCAGACTAGGGCAAGAAAACAGACAATTTTTTCAGTTAATGTTAAAACCCAGGTGCAGGAAAAAATATAAAGAAGCCACAAACTCTAAAGCAAGAAAGGTTGTTCCCTCATTTTTTTGCTCTGGTTTCTAGCAGGTGGTGTATTCCATTGCCTTGCCTCTGAAGATGGATACAGTGGGGTGGAAGGGAGAAAGAATGGCATGCAAGTCTTCATGGACTTATTTCCAAAACCAAAACATTTATTGGGGAAAAAGAATAACAAGGGAGGAAGCTTAGGGTTCTGAAATTTTGTTTAATGAAAGCAAGATCTAAATCAGGGCTCCTTATACCTACACCAGAGGTTTCCCAGGATTAAGACAAAGAAAGAAAGGAAACAGGTGTGCCTAAGTTCAGAGCACAAAGAGAAAAAAAAGTGGAAGATAAATCTTTATTTAAAAATGGTCACCAAAACACAGGTATGGTGGTGCACATTCGCAATCCCAGCACTTAGGAGGCTGAGGCAGGAGGATCACTAAGAGTTTGAGGCTAGCCTAGGTCACACAGTGAGTTCAAGGACAAATAAACAAAGAAAAGTCACCAAAATGTGGTGATGTTTATTTTACTCTACATCACTTGAATTTTTAAAAAATAAGATCACTTATATAATTGTTAAAATGTCTTAAATAGAATTATTTCATGTTATTTGTGAAGTTATAAAAATAATAGTTTATTAGGAAAGTAATAAATTTAGTAATAAGTTTTTAGGATCCAAAACCAGAAAGAAACACAGTTGGGGATGGTAGTACATGCCTATAATCTTAGTACTAGGATGCTGAGGCAAGAGGATAGCAAGTTTCAAACCAGCTTGAGCAACTTAGTAAAATTCTGTCTTAAAATATATAATAATAGTGACAATAATAATAAAGATCTGAGGATGTAGCTCAGTGTGAAGGCCCTGGGTTCAATCTACAGTATTGGAAAAGAAAGGAAGGAAGGCAAGAAAGAAAGAAAAGCGAAAAGGAAGGGAATGGAGGAAGAAGGAAGGTTGAAAGTTTGATAGCATCAATTACAAGATTGCAGAGAATACATTTCTTTTTTGTGTAATGTTTTCAGAAGTATTTGTTGTTAACAATAGTAATTAAGCTCTGAAATAATAGTAATTTTTCCAGAAGAGAAGATGCTTCCTCCAGAAGTATGGTTTTTCTAGTACTTGAAAGAACAGAACTTACAACTTTGGTAGGAGTAACTTGTGGTTTTCCCATTGATGAAAGGCATCTTTCCAAACAGTACATGTGTATCTGTTAATACACTAGGTTATGTAGCAAAGGGGATCTAAAATTTCAGGTGAAATTTAGGCTGCTAAGCATTTGATCTTAAAATAGAGAAATAAGCTTGGATCATCCTGATGGTAATCACAAGGGTCCTAAGGAATGGAAGAAGGAGGCTGTGAAAAGAGGGCTGGAGGATGTAACATTACTGGTTTGAAGACGGAAAATGGAAGCCATGAACCAAGGCATGCACAGGTGGCTCTAGAAGCTGGAAAAGATTAGGAAAGGGATTCTCCTACAGAACCCCCTGAGGGAACAAAGATCTGTCAACATCTTCATTTTCGCCAGAGAGGTCTGTGTCAGGCTTATATCATATAAAATGTAGGATAAAAATTTATGTTCTTGCAAGCCTCCAAATTCGTGGCAATTTGTTAAAGTAAAAGAGTAGAAAATGAGTATGCCCTCTCCCCTCAGCCACAAAGCTTCAATAAATGCCAAGAGAAAAGTGAAAGATCGGACTATACAAGATCAGACCATAACTGTGTGGTAACAAAAATCAGATAAAACTGAAATTAAGATTCACAAGGGCTAATGAAAAACCAACAGAGCATCTATTAATAAGAAATCAAATGTCGACAAACAAATCATAAGCTACAATGTTTGCTTATACAAGTGAGAACAGATCATGATCACCCAAGAGATTATTACAGAGATCTGCCAACCTTAATACAAAAAGACAGTAAACAACTACAACTGCACTGTGCTAAAAAAGCAGATGGTGTTTCTTAAGGGTTACAGAATGGTCATTCGGGGTTGGTCCAAGTAATTAGAATATCAGATTTTATTCCTACTTTGAACTTAAACTTTCTTCTGTCTTATACACACACACAGACACACACACACACACACACACACAGTTGAAAAGGAGTTCTGGGAAGAGGGAGAAGAGTAAAAGAAGGAAAAATAGAGAAGAAAAAGGACAGTAAAAGGAGGAGAAAAAGAGGCAGGAAGAAGAGGAAGTGAGAAGAAAAAAAGAGATGATAAAATATAATTCTTTAAAGATGTCAATAACTTAAAGGTAAGTCCTAAAATCATAAAACTCCTATAAGAAAATATAGAGGAAAACACTATGGTGTTTGTTTTGGCAATGAGTTTTGGATATGACACCAAAACCAAAATAAACAAATGGGGCTACATAAAACTAAAAATCTTCTGCACAGCAAAGGAAAAAGTCAACAAAATTAAATGGTAATCTCTAGAATGAGAAAAAATATTTGTAAACTGTATATCTACAGAAGGTAAATATCTAAAATGCAAGGAACGCAGAACTCATATAACTGAGTCGCAAAAACAAAATAGAACAAAATCTGACTGAAGCATGGGTAGATTTCTCCCTGAAAGATTTTTTAAGTGGCCAAAATGACATTACTAGTCATCAGGAAAAATATAAACTTCAATGTGATATCACACACATCTGTTAGGATGGCTATCAGCAAAGCAAAAGGAAACAAATAGAAAGTAACAAGTGTTAGTGAGGGTGCAGAGAAAAGGGAAGCCTTAAATACTACTGGTGGGCATGCTAATTGGTATAACTATCGTGAAACTATGGACAATGGTATAGAAGTTCCTCAAAAAATTAAAACTTGAGCTACCCTATGATTCAGTAAGCCTGCTTCTGGGTATTTACCTTATGGAACTGAAATCACGATCTGGTAGAGAAATACACACCTCTATATTTACCGCAGCCGAGAAATGGAAACAACCTAAACATACTTTCATCAATGAATGGATGAAGAAAATGTGGTATACATATACAATGGAATATTACTCAGTTTTACAAGTGAAAGAAATTGTGCCATTTGCAACAACATAAATATACTTGGAGAAGACTATGCTAAGTGAAATAAGTGAGACTTAGCAAGACAAACACTGTATGACCTCACTTATATGTGGAATCTAGACTAGTCAAAGACATAGAAATAAAGAGTAAAATGGTAATTGCCAGGAGCTAGGAAGAGAAGACAATGGAGAGGTGACAATGTACAAAACTTTCATTATAACAAGATAGAAAATTCTGGAGATATGCTATAGCTAACAGTACTGTTCTTCATACTTAAAATTTGCTAAAAGGGTAGACTTTATGTTGAATGTTCTTACCAGAAGCATAACAAATTACTAATTATAATAATAATAACAATAATGTTAGTAACATGATGGGGAAAAATAACTTCCAACCTGTTAATGTGAGATGGGCTGAGTTTGTGGCCTCACAAAATTGAGGAATGAAGTTGTGAACCAAAGGAGGAAGTTGGAGTTGTATTGGAAATAAGGAGCAGAAGAATAGGAACTGGATTTCTAGGATGGATCCCAACTGGGTGGCCCACTGAGGCCCTTTGTTAGGGGTATTTTATCCAGCAAAGATACAATGTGCATACAATGTGAGTCAAACTACAATCAACCTATAGGATTATAAGTATAGGTGCTTAGCTAATATTAATCCAATAGGGAAATGTGTCACATAGCAAGGGCATATTGAAAGATCAAAGAAATTCTTGGAAAGGGAAGGGAGCATGGGTCCAAATATTCTGGTCACCCGCCTATGCATCTGATGTCTATCTGAGCCCACTGGACCAGGTGGTGCTACTTACACTATAATTTCAACTTGCTGTTTATCTTTAGAGAGGCTTGCAGGTCTGGCTATTGCATCTCCATCTTATGGCCTGGCTCTCTTCAGATTTATCTCTAGCCAAAATCTTTGTGTGTCTCATCTTCTTTGCTGACTTCCTTGAGGGCCCAATCCTTCTCTGATTGCATATTAATTTCTACCTAATTTAGCTGTCTGTGGTAATTATAATAAAGGGATGGGAGGAAACTTTTGAAAAGGATGGATATACTTATGGCCTTGATGATAATTGGTCTCACAGGTTGTGTACTTTTCTGTAAACCCCTAAAGTTGTATACAATAAACAAGTACAGCCTTTTATATGTAAATTTTATGCCAATAAAGTAGATTTTATATATATATATATAACATGGAAATAATCTAACTATGTGGGGTTGGAACATCAGACATTGAAAGAGAAATGGTAAAAGACAACTCAGTAAATGGCTTCACTCCAGCAGGAAGATCCAGTATAAATTGAATTTGCTGCTGTGCATTCAAAGCTGCCTTTCATATCAGTCCACCTTTCCATGTTTTTCTTCTATCCACATTCTTTTTTTTTTTTTTTTTGGTACCTTGGATTGAACTTGTGTCTTTGCGGTTGCGCAGCAGGCGGCAAAATCACTGAGCTAAGTCCCTGGCCCCTCTTCTATTCAAATTCTACTTCTAATTCTTTCTCAGAAAATCTTATTCAAATCAGACTTTATTTAAAAATTCTCAGTCCTTTGAGTATCCCAGAAAGAGGTGGATTTTCTAAGTTAACAATTAGTATAGAAAATCAAGATGAATACATTCCAAAATAAAGAGCATACTGAAACTTACGAAGGTCTGATGTCATGTTAGATATTGTGTTAAAAAGATTAAATACTAAATGCATCATCTCATTTCACTTCTTCATCTTTATGTGGTAGGTATAAATATCCTGACCAGAAAACTGAGTGTCAAAGAGGTTAAGGATCTGGCTCAAGGTCACGCAGCTATCAATCAGCAAAGGTGGCAACACGACTTTTCAGAAAGGAGCTGCTGAAGGGCACTGCTCGATATTCAAGTATGAGAGAGTGAGCTGTCCATGAAAGATGGACGGCTCAATAGGAATTTCAATGGATTGCCTGGTTGGGTGTCTCTGGGTCCATAAAGAACAGATTATTTTTTTCTGGTGCCCTAACTTATAGTTTAAATCATACAGGACCACAATTAGGATCCAGTGTTTGTGTCTCCCCAAGAAGAAATAAAATGGAAATTAAGCTAACCAAACTGGGAGAAAAACTGATGAAGTCTGAGAAATACACCTCTATTAAAAGAATCAACAAAGTCAGAGATATTAAGATGAAAGTAAAGCAAAGAGATTTAACTTGGAGTAGAAAGGAAAGATGCAAAACAAATGCTCAGGAAGGAAAAAAGTCAAAGACAAATATTTAGCACATATTTTCTTGATGCAAAGCAAGGTGACTATCTAGTCAAGGCAGGCATCTGTGCTCAGGGGGAAAAAAATAAACAGATATGGTGCCTGCTGTTTTGTCAATTAGCTAAAAGCACACTTTCCACCTCTTCAAATAAAGACAAATGAATTCAAACTTTTCAGAGCTCTGCCTTGAGACCAATAGTGCTGGCGATAAATATCAAATAACTTCTGGAAATGTTGTATGCCTGAGAGTATACATGATCTTTTATTCATTCTTTTCCATGATACATGTAGAGCACTTATTCAGTTCCAAGCACTGTTGGCAACATTGGTGACCTACAGAAGAATAACATATTGTTCTTACCTATCAAAGCTCAGAGGTCAGTGAAAGCAGACATGTAGACACAGCATTTCCAGAGCTAGGAAAGAGCTAGTGAGTGCTTGAAACTAGGCACAGTGTTGCAGGGGATTCTAGGGGAACAGCTTGAGCTGGATCTCAAAAATTACGCAGAAGTTCACCAGAAAGGGATTAAGGAGAGAATAAATATTTTAGGCAGTAATTCTACATCTGGGATTATACACTAAGAAAGTAAATTTTTAAAAAAATAAATGTATATAAATATTTAAAGTTAATACATTCTTAGGTTAAAATCTGGAAACAATCAGCATGTTCAGCCATCAAAAAAGAGTTCAAAAATTTAAAAAATTTTTGTACTGATTCAATGGTCTGCTCAACTGTTTTTGAATGTGGCCATTCCTCATCATTTAACCCAAAAGAATTTCAACCTATAAAAGTAACCCCAATTACAGTGAAAGAGAATTCATGAAGACTATGTAGAAAGAGAGAAAAGAATCCATAGAATAATGGCAGGTGTAATACAAAGAACAAAAACTCCATGGGTAACAAAAATTCGAACATGTGAAATGTTTCCATATTGATAAAGATTAAAAATAAAAGAGAGAAATGAGAGTAGTTGGAACAGAATAGCAGAAGCAGCTTGAATATTAAAATCCATTCATGTTATTTTAAAAAATGTATGTATGTACATACACATATAAATTTAAAGTACCATGAACTAAGGTCTCATTAAATTATGGTAAGAATATTTTAAAAGTGGTTTAGTAGGATATTTAAAATATTCTATTTTATCCAAGTCTGAAAGAAACATATTGACCATTTCTCCAGGGGCAAAAGGAGTTTTTCACTTTTTATTCTTAAACAGAAATACTAAACAGCAGCCAAAGGAAGGGGAAGTAATTTGTATACTATGAAGCCCTGGATAATGGGATAAGTCTCAGAACATATATTTATTTCTGCTGCTGCCACAGGATCTGAATCTAAGATGCAATGTATTTAATTATACCTGATGTGGCATTGAAAATCCTGGAGTGGAGATTTAAGGGGTACAGTACTTAATTTTTCTGCATGTTGAGTCTTTGTATCTTTAGCAAAAGCTTCTAATGACCTCTTGAACAGATTTCTATCTGACTAATGAGTGGAAAGGATCTAGATAAATGCAAAACTTGATGTGCTATTGTACCCAGTAAAGACTTGCTGTATTCATATACTTCAAACTGTATTATAATATGCTGCTGGATGTAAGACAGATACCTCTAAACACAGGGCATGTAAGGGTATCCGCCAGAGTTGTATCAGTTAGTATACAACTAGGTATCTTCTATCACTTAAGATAGGCTAGGTTATTTTACAAGTAGCAAGTGGATCTTGAATTGCAAAGCTTTAAAATGACAAGAGTATATTCTCTGTTCTTGTCACAGGGACAATACTGCATGGCAGAGAGGTTTCTGTTGAAGGAATCAGATGAACAGAGCAGCCACTATCTCGAACACTGACAGTCACTGTTCCTGAGAGAAAGTAGCACTCTGGAGTGTTTTCCACTGACCTGGAAGTGATTCACTGGTTATAGTTCACTTGCCAGAGTTAATCAAAGGATGCTCTACTAATTGTCATGGCCAGGAAATGTAATCCTACTGTGTGGCCAAAAGGCAGAGAACCGGAAATAACCGAGGAACATCATTAATGACTCCCAAGAGTCCTTTCTGTATTGCTTATTTTTAATTGAGGCAGGAAATATTGTGATGAGATTTTAGCAATGCCTTCAAATGCCATCTCAGAGAGACAATGTCTGCTGGAGTACAGGGCATCAGCAATCAAGAGGAGGTCTAAAGAAGAGCAACACAATTTTAAGAAACTGGTGTCTGGTAGATAAAGCAAGATAAGAAGAATTAAATATGTATAGTTTGGCTGAGCAGACCCAGTAGGGAGCCACAGTGGGTGGCAGAGGTGGACATGGCTGTAATCTAAAAATATCCATAAGGTATAAAGATCAGAGGAGGAATTATTTAGCATGAAAATCAGAAAGTTGAATTGCTAGACATTCTAGAGAAAGAAATGAAGAATTAGGCTCTGGTATCATAAAATTGGCAAACTGATAACATTATAAATAAATTAAGAGTCACAGATGAGTTCTTGAATACCTTTTACTCAAGAAGATGGGGAAAAAAATCCAATGGATGAAAATTGGTAAAGGGGCCAACTTAGGGAGACACTCAGGGATGGACAAGAGAGCTCCTGGGGTAATTCTCATCTCTTGCATCCATGCTACAGAGTCATATTTTTTAGCCAGATGCCATCTTGAGGGAGCAAGATAAAAGCAGATAACATCTTCTTGGTAAGATTTCTGAGAGTTCAGAGCAAGTGAAGTTTAGGTAAACCACAAAGCACTGGACAATGAGCATTCTTTCTATTCTAGTATGAGAAAATCTCAGAACTTATAAATACTTGGCCTGATTCATTTGGAAACATTCTAAATTGAAGTTTTTTTGTGAAAGTTATTAAGGTAAGAAGAGTTCAGTCATTTACTTTTCTCTGGTATTTTTCTCAAACAAGAAAGATAAGGTTTTTTTTTTTTCATTCAAATGCAAACCACATGTTCTCAGAGTTTATAAGTTGTTATCCTCATCTCTTTATGGGAGTGAAACAGGAAACAACTAAACTCAGAACAATATAAAACTCAACTGGACTGAGTTTTTCTTATCATCAGATTTTGAAGAGTAACTTTCCAGAAAAGAGAAAAACTAGCCAGGACAAAGCAAATGTGCTTAATATCCAGGTATGAGCCCTAGTCACTCAAAGCCAGAGGCAGTGACTTGCATTATACCAACTTTTACACATCTATTTTGTCCACACTATTTTCCAGGAAGAAATTCACCTTCCTAAATGCTAGCTACTACCCCTTCCCCATACTACCAGCCTTCTCTTACCTACCTCATGACCTAAGGTTGACAGTTATGACCTCTTTTTAAAATCAACTGTACTGAGGTATAATTTACACAGTAAACTGCATCTGATTAAAGTGTACAGTTGGATAAGTTTTGACAAATGTGTGTACCTGTGTAGCCACTATCAAAATAAAGATATAGGAGGACCTTAATGTTTCCTTAGGAAGCTCTATTTCTGCTGTTTCTGATGACCTACTTTTGCCCAATGTGGAAAGCAAGGGAATTTGCAGCTCAAAGCAGCAAAGTTGGGAAGGGGTGAAGAGTGATTGCTACTGGAAATGTAGTTCATTGCATCTGAACACAAGTCGGGGTGGGGGGGTAAAGCAGGGTTGGCAGGATGGGAGAGTCAGGAACAAGGAGTCATCATTTGCCGTGCACAATAATAAATGAGTAGTGGAGACTTCATTGAAAAGGTAAGACTTAAAAGGGCAAAGAGCAGAGGGAGTTACCTAGGTTGTACCAGGGGTGAGGGGAAAGTTCAAGACAAAGAGAACATCAAAAGCAAAGGCCCTAAAGCAAGAATGTGCCTGATATGTTCAGGAAACAGCCAGATGGCCTGTGTGGTTGGAGGGCAGTTGTGTGTGTGTGGGGGGGTGGTAAACGGAAAGAGCAGAGGTCAGAGAGGTTATGGAGGAGTCCCCATGCTGGGTCTCGGAGGCATTCGTTGTAGGACTTTGGTTATGACTGTTACTCTGCCACGAGTCAAATGGAGGCATATAAGAGGGAGGAGAGCCTGAGGCCAGTAAAGGTTAATGGCAAAGAAAAAAAGTGCCAGGTACACATTAATCTTGATCCAAAATTCAAAACAATGGAGCAACAAAAGTCAGCAAAGAATGCATGATTAAAAACAAAGGGCAGCAGGGGCCGGGATTTAGCTCAGTGGTTTTGCCGCTTGCTGGGCACGCACAAGGACTGGAGTTCGATTCCCGGTATCAAAAAAACAACAACTAAAAAAACCAAAGGGCAGCAGAACATAGAAATTCCAGGAAAGAAGTTAGGAGACCCAGGAGATGTGAAAATGTGAAGCTGATGTTTGTGGCAGAAGTTAAAGAGACAAGCACTTGGTTGGAGAGGTAGCTCAGAGGCACAGCACCTGCCTGGCAAGTGCAAGGTCCTGAGTTCAATCCCTGAAAGGAGGGAGGGAAAGAGAGAGAGAGAGAGAGAGAGAGAGAGAGAGAGAGAGAGAGAGAGAGGCACTCCCTTGAGCTATTGAAAAGTCCTTTCTCAAATAAGAAGTATTTTACCACCTCTCCTAAATAAAAAGAGTATAAATAAAAGAAACACTGCCTACCCATATCTGAAAGGTTGCCAACTTTTTTGTAAAAATCCCAGGAGATATTCAGCAAGGGGCTGCATTTTAATTTCAAAATGTACCGTGTCACTTTACACAATTTCAACCACTTAGATCTCCTAGGCCTTTGAACCATGGCTCCATTTTCAAATGAACACCCAATACCCAATTTTTAAAAAATAGTCACCTGATGAGTCAATCAAAAGGCATACATTTTTCAATGCCATGCTGTCAGTTTCAAGAAATTGGTTTCTTTTCAATAAAACACAAAATTGCTTTATTAGTTGAGTATATAAAAATGCTTCAGGATTTATGTTCTTTCCCCAACCCATGCTTGGGTAACTCCCATTTGTAGCAGCAGGAGCTGCAACAGCCCACAAAAGGGAAAAATAGAAGCTTCATAGGGCAAAGCTACAGTAAGCAGCAGAGACATCCAATGGAGGAGGTATCTTGTTGACACTATAAGATCTGTTTGCCTGTGCCTTAGTTTCCCTATATGGATAATGTGTGTGTGTGTGTGTGTGTGTGTGTTTTGTGCTCTTATGTCCACAACACATAGGATAAAGATAATTTAAAGGCTTACACTAACACCTACCAAAGCATTTACAACATATATGTGCCCAGCATTATTTAAGTTCTCACTGCTCAAAGTGTGGTCCATGGAGCAACAATATCAACATAACTGGCAATCTGTTAAGAAATTCAGAAAACTGGGGGCTCTAAGTCTCACCTGTATTTTGAGAGATGTTGTACTTTGGGGGGACTTTGTCTAAGCTATTGAATTAGAATCTGTATTTTAATAAGATCTTATCTTCTACATTAAAGTCTGAGAAAAGAAGCACATCACTAAATTAACCTCAAATGTAATTTCATCTTGGCAACAACTCTGAGGTAAACAGTATCATTCCCATTTTATTAAGTTGTTGAAGCTGAACCTTGATATGACTTGCCATGAGTCAAGGAAATGGTAAAACCAAGATTCAGACTATGATTCCTAAATAGACAGGGTATTTCCAATAATATTTCACAGTGTCATGATAAATGTAACCAACAAAGCAATGCTGAGAGAGGAAAGGAAAATCTTAGTACTTTAGGGCCTCATGGTGTTCAAATTAAAGGAAAGAGGCTACCATTCGCATGGAGGAATGCTCATTTACAAGTATGAGAAGACAGTAGGATCCCACCAAAGGCCAAATCTAGCAGAAATTATAATTAAAGAGGAAAGGTAAGTCTTATAAAGACCCTTCCCAAAATGTGCCTTGTACAGTAAATGGCCTGTACACACACACAAACACACACACACACACACACACACACACACACACCCCTTCCTTAAAACCAAATCCTGCTCAGCATGAATATGTATAATTAGATGTTCTCTGGGAGTGAGAAGTAGTAATTAATTCAGTGTTAAACATCACAATCTATTACTTGAACTCCATGGCAACCATGGTTGCCAATAGAGAAAAAACAAAAATTTGGAGCCTATTTTTAAATAATTACATTGAAATTTTTGAAAATGTGTAAAAGCTAACTTACTATTTTTAAGCTAAAACAATAGACATGGATTTGGAGTAAAGAAGATTGCTAAGGAATAAAGGCAAAAGGAAATCTCACCTAAACCAACCTCAGCAGTGATGTGGATGGTAGGATTCTGACCTTGCCCAAAGTAGACCCCAGCTGCTCTGTCTGGGAGAGAACACTATTCTTTCAGGTCAAGAGAAGATGTATCAATAATTTCTTGAGAGACTTGGTCTTTGCAATCAAGCTGAACTAGATTTGCATCTCAGCTTTACTTGATGTGATTATGTAGACAATTTTCTTACTTCTCTAAGCATCTATTCTCTCATTCAATACAATGGGGAAAATCAGGTATTTTATAATGTTCTTAAAAGGGTCAAAAATACCCAATACAGTATGCTGTAGATTATGATCCCCTGAAGCAGAGTCTGTGTTCAGCATTTTGGATATTTACTGGAGGATATCTTTGGGGTCAGCAGAAAGGAAAGGAAAGAAGTTGAAGTTGAGCTGTGGTGAAGGTTCCACAACAACCTTGGCTAACCTGGTGGAAGGCTCTGGAACTAATATGGCCTAACAGAGCTGTTTGACAGTTGATTGAGGTGGACAGGCCATTTCTCCTGCCTCAGTTAGTTGACAGATGTGGGGTGCCCATAGGAGGACATTACCATGGGTGAAGAGCTCCCTGAAGTTAAGACAGTTCTTGAATGGGCTGCAAGCTGACAGACAGCCATCTTAGCAGTTGGACTATGAGTTCTTTGAAGGGGAATCTGCATGCTGCATCTCTATATCCATTGCACACTACACAATTAGTGTTTGTTTTATTGCCTTTAAATATGTAATCCATATAGATATCTCATTATAGAGATTCTGGTGTCCAGAAAAAAAAGTCATTATGATGAACATCATAACAAGTTTGGTTCTTAAAAATAACTTTTAGGAATTTTTAAATTTGAGGTTCTGAAATCCACACTTATTTAAACTTCTCAAAAACTCCACAAGGTAGTGTTCATTTCCACTTATCAGTTGAACAAAATAAAAGCAGAAAATAACTGGAAAGCTAGTTCTGGTGAGTAGCTGAAGGGTGAATGGACATTACATTAGACAGACTTTGTAATGGTACTTCTTGTCACACCAGTTCTGTGTTTAACCAACATCAACTCAGTCCATCACCAATTGAGCAACAATCTCAGGGAAAATGTGTTCTCTTTTTTTGTGGGGAGGAAGGTGACTCATATCTTGCCAACTCACTTAACCTTTATACCACAGTGTTCTCACATTTTAAAGTGTAATCAACCCATGTCTCATCCTCCCCCCACCCCCAGGGAACTACAAAAGAAGGAGAATATTGGGTTACAGGCTCTCCAGAATCCTTTTTCTCTTTTCTCTTGAGAATTCTCCACTAATAATCTAACACATTAATTAATAGGGTGAAACGTACAAGGCAAGCTTATGATAAAGGTCTAGTTCTCCTTATTGTAAGCAGTTTGGACAAAGGCTGATGCAGCCAGAATGATGAATAACTACATCATTCCCTCATGATAGATGTTCAGGAGAGAAATAATCCATTTGACTTCCCATGGAGAGGACAGAGGAGCATGATACCTTTGATTTACACTGTAGAGGGCAGATGGAAATCTTCTCCCACTTAGACTAGGAAAACTGGATGAGAATACATTTCATAAAAGAAATGGGGGTTTATTAGGAAGAAGGATGTACCCGTTCACCACAATGTAAATTTCTATACTTATAACTATAGTTTACTCATTTATTTTTATGTCCACAGATCAACGTACATTTGTACATTCTATTTCTCAAACTGCTAGGTCTGCTCAGAGGTTCTTATGCTTCCCATTTATATTTGATAGGTTTCTTTTGGAAAACCAAAAAATAGTCAATGGAGTTCATGTATGGGGCCACTATGTGGAATAAAACAATTTCTTTCAAGTTCTAAAGTAAATTACTTAGATTTTTAATCTCTAGTCAGGCTATAACAAAAGGTATTTGGTGTACCCATGTAGAAGTCATCCCTGAGTCCTTTGTAGTATTTGGTTCTTTGAAAACCATTCCAAAGGAGTTTTACAAGTTCCTTAGGCTGACTGCTTTATTCTGAGCACACCAAAAACCTATACCTGTAAGCCAGCCTTTATGTAATTAGATCATTTTCCAAAGTGATGAATGAACAAGGTTTAGAAAATAATGCTTTTCTGCCTTTCCTCCTTACATACTCATCACTCTTTATATCCAAAGTAATTAAGAATTCATTAATTTAATAAGAAGACAATTTGACCATGAGTTTGCTGTTACATTATCAGAACTGATGTCCTTGTCTGTCTTGAGGGAGTTGCTTGGCTTTTGTACCTCTGCAGGAAACCAAACACCTATGTAGACACAATTTTACAGAGTCAGCAGGTATTAAAGCTGCATAACGCATATCCAGGTCATCACCTCACTCCTGCTGTCCTGAGATTGTTTGGAAAGTATCCTTGTTTCATATATTTCAATTTGTTATTTTTATCCTGTACTGGATTTCCAAAATAATTTCCTTATTTCAAAACATCACAAGTTTTCTTATAAAAGAAAAAGAGGAAATAAATGAATATTTACTAGAAGCCTACTGTGTATCTTGCATTATGCTAGATGCCTTACATATTATTCAGTCCCTATTGCAACTTTTGCAGGATGCTGTCTTTCACTGGGTTGATGGGTTATTTCATTGACTGTTTAGAAAGGTTAGCCATTTGCTTAAATTCCTAGCCTATAAACGGCAGAGGCATATTTGACACTGTCTCCAATGCTCCTCTGCCTTCACTATGGCAATTCCAAAAAGCCACAGGCTTGGCAATGCCACACTCCAGAAATCAGCCTTTGAAGATTGTCACATCAACACAGACATCACCACTATGAGGTATTGGGATTGAAATGTACTATATGTCTGAATATAGATAAGGTCAGGACTTTGCATTTTCACTAAGTATGTGGCAATTAAAAACCTGCCTGGAAGCAAATGATGGAAGATGAGCTTTGAAGTAATGAGGTATTTTGTAATGAATACAAAAATAACAAGTTGTAAAATCATGTTGCAACCACAATCTCTTTAAAGGTTAGGCATAAAGGCCAAATTGCTTTCATCACTGTATCACTGCAAAAATATTTAAAGATAAGCACATGCTTTAAGAGTTTAAATAAGACCATACATCCAAACAATATTGTTTCCAATCTGGTATCAAGAATAGAAAGCTTGTTATTTCTTTTCTTACTTAAATAAAAAGGAAATGAAAATGTTAGTGTGCACAATGAAACTTATAAATAGGTTATAAGATTTGGGTATAGCAACTATTTTATGATTATTTGCATCTCCTTAACACCTAGCACAGACATTATAAGGAATTCTTACTAAACGAACCAATTAGAGCTTGTTTCCTTAATAAGAGGGCATAAGACAGAACCTAATACTGAAAATCTTTAATATGGCAAATTCTCAGGGGATAAAAAAATACTGGAGTACAACTAGTTGGGCAGGCCATTTAAACTCTCTGATCTTTAGTACTTTAGTTATTCAATAAGAATCTTGAAAATTCCTGAGTGTGACCCCATGATTCTATGAAATCAAAACCCCAAGTTTTCAGAACATACTTACTCTCTCATATCTTTCGTCTTATCTAACTCCATAAAAATTCAACATAAATGTGACTTAAAAAGAAATTTAGAACCCAAAGGTTAAAAACAACCACTATCTTTTGAAAGGCAACATAACCAGGGCCTCTTAAGTATACCCTCAAAGATGTTAGTCACATCTTAATGGATGCTAGTGATCTTTGCAAATGCAACATGACTGATGCCTGCCCTCATCCTTCTGTTGGACATGGTGGGAAAAAGAATGAGACAAGATCCATAGCTTAATTCCAGTCAGGGGTCTGCAGGTTTTAATGTCTTTGGGTCTCAGGTTTACTCACATTCAAATAAGTAAATCTCCATAAGCTTCTCGCAAGGAAAAATTCAAGTTGTGTAAGTGAAAACAGATTTAGTGCAGAAACCCTTCAGAAGAAAACCTATTTGGAGCACCTGTTTCCTTTAGGGATCTGAATTAGGAAGGAACCAGAGAACGTGGGATTTAGAGAGTACCTTTGCTTAGGGGCTTGGTGTGGTCAGTAGATTTTGGACCAGAAAGCATGACAGGTCTGATCTTCCTGAAAATTCTTTATAGCAGCTCAGAATCTGGAAGCTGTGGAGGAACTATTCAAGTGGGGCCGATAGTCATACACTCATGAATGTGATATTTGAAATTGGCACCATCAACAGAACAGAAATGAGCCAAATGACTGCTGAAGCAGAACCCTCTGAGGAAGACAGAAGTTTCGAGAACTAGGTACCTGTCATGAGATTCCTTATCAGGTTTTGGAGTCATACTCTTAAAATTGACAGTGAGAAAGGGTGAACATTTAAGTAGATCTTGCAAGCAAATGCTTAAAGTGAGCCCTGGAAACAGTAGCTAAACATTTGATAAGAGGATATTGATTTTTCTGAGGTCTGATCAACATACTAAGAACATAGTAACTTCTGTGAATAACCAATTCTAAGGCAGAGGTTGTCCTAAAGAAGAATGTGAAAGTAAAGAAAGATACAAGAAGACATTCTTTTGATACCTCCATCAGCTGGTTCTAGGCTATATCCTGATTTGTCTTAAATATTATGATTTAAATGTTAGCACAAAGTTCAAGCTAGGATAGATGTCCACTTTGTGGAGGCTTAGGGCAATAGCAGTCACAAAACCCTTTCCCAGGCCAATGACAATGGATGCAGATAATCAGAAAAAAATTTCAGTCAAGGCCTCTGGGTATCATAAAGGTCATTGCTATAAACTCTTTTTTAAAAATTAATTTTATTGGTACATTTTAGGTATACAATACAATGACTTTCATCATTGGGAGTTTGCACCTTTACATATTCTACCTTGGTTCTTATTTTTTCCCCATTCCCCTGCCCTCCCTTCAACCCCTCCATACCTCCCTATTTACAACGATTTTGTTTCCATTTTTTTCATTTTCTCTTATTAATTCCATTCCCTTCTTTCCTTTCCCCTACCCCTTGCACTTCCCCTTCCCCTTTTGCCCCTTTTCTTCCTATTTCACATTATCTATTATACCTTTTAGTCCTTATTTACACTTTCAGTTTTTCACACCAGAGAAACTATTTGGTATTTACACATGTGTGTCCTATTTATTTCATTTAAGAGTATTGCCTTAATGTGCATCCATTTAGCTATGAATGTCTCTAATAGCTGTAAACTCTTGAATATCTCATTGAAGGACACAAGTCATACTACTTGAGGACAAGTCCATAGACTGGAAAAGAGAACATTTCAGGATCATTTTGTAAATGGGAAAAGGTTTGAACCAGAGTCTCAGGAAGTCAGGCTGGACTGGAAAGAATCTATAGATATATAGATAGATAGATATAGAGAGAGAAGGTCAGGCTCAGAGGACAAAGACAAATTTGTAGTATTATGCAGGGTCAGTGTTCTAACTCTATCTAGTAACTTTCAGTAACTTCTACTATCTTTAGTTGCCTCCCTACTTCAAAGCTTTAGTAGCCAGGCATGGTGGCACACACCTGTAATCCTAGCACTTGGGAGGCTGAGGCAGGAGGATCACCGTAAGTTAGAGGCCAGCCAAGGCTGCACAGTGAGTTTGAGGCCAGTCTGAACTACATAGCCAGACCCTGCCTCATAAAAACAAAAAACAGCTGAGGATTTAGCTCAGTGGCACTGCATCTGCCTCACAAGTGCATTGCCCTGAGTTCGATCCCTGATACCAACAAACAAACAAAAAAACAAAATTAAAGTTTTAGTAAATCTGTTTTTCATCAATTCTCTTCTATCATACAAGTCAGAGTAAAAGGAAAGCAGACATATGGATCAGGGAGTAAAAACTACTTTCTCAAGGAAAATGTCTAAGCAGATATTAGACTTAATATGTCCCCAAGTGCATACAGCTACCCTGTGACATGAACTCCCTTGCAACCAGTCACTTATCACCGAGGAAGCTTAAATAAATGAAGAGATTTATGTCACTTATTGTTTAAGCTGACATTCTCTCCTAAGCTTCATTAGAAACACTTTATTCAACAGGACCATTCTGTGAGCTCTTCCTAGCTGCCCCCATGCTGTAAATGTAGACACACGCGTGCACTATATAATTAATCATACCAGAATTTCTGAATGTCTTTTTTTTAGTCATCAGAACCCAGTGAACTCTGTCTCCACAGCCTGAATTTTTCTTTCTGGATGTCAATTCCTGATCTTCACTGTTCTTTGCTGATTACTGTATATAATCTAAAGTTATATGTTACATCTCATTTTAAAAGAGAATTGCTCCACACAAGAAATGTAAACATTATGTACTACAAACATGTACAAAAATAAACAAAAAAGTGCAAGAGGACCAAGAGATGGGTGGAGAGGGGAGGGAGGGAAGGCTGGGATGAGAAAAGGAATTAAGATGTGGTGTGTACCAACTTCCTTCAAGAAATGTAAACATTATGTAGTATACACATGTATTAATAAAATAAAACATCTTAAAAAACAGAAAAATTGTAATCATTCTCAGCAATCTTGTTACTGAGTTTTTTAAAAAAGATGCATCTAAAATCTCATCTCAGAGACTTGTATTTAGAAAGGAAAATGAAAAATACGATGACCACTTTAAAGAAAACACCATCATGCTCTTTCAGCTGAGTCCCCAGTTACTTCTGTGTTCAACCAAGAACACCGGATTACCTAAAATGTGTGTATCTAATGTTCAACCAAACTTTGCATTGTTAAAAATGATCCTTTATTCCAAGCCTTATTGGCCTCAACACCAATGGAAACTTGCTTCACTACAAACATGACTGATATGCTCATACTCAGGGATGAAACAAGCTGTGGCAAGCCACATGGACAAAGTGATCCAAAGAAATCAGTATAAAGGCCTCTATGAGAGTCTCATGGGCTCACCTAATGTAGCAAACTTCCACCTTTGTATGTATTTGTAGAAGAAAAGCAACAATGGACAGATAGGATATAGCAAGTAGTATAGCAAGACATAAAATATTTTATGATTTAAACATGATAACTGAGCATGATGCAACCCCTCAAGTAGAAAAGAGTGAATAAAATCCACTAGAGAATTCTCATATTTTTACAATGACTATTATGATTGAGAGTGCTTAATTTTAGTCTCGAGCCTTATTTAATTATATCACAAAGAAAGATGCTCATTTGGGACTGAAACAGAAAAGTGTATTTTTCAAGTTAGATTTGTAGTAGAAACAAATGGGGAAACTAATAAGAAAAAAGAAAGGATTACACATAGACAGACCCAGACATAGCAAGACATAAGTATACAGTAGTTTCAGAACAAACCATGCAGGAGCTAAGGTGTCATCATTGGTATCCTGCACAGTTTTTCTAAGTTGGTGACATAACAGATTCCAAATACACTGTTTAAGATATGCATTATGTTGTCTATGAAGATAAATTAGTGACTTCATAGTCCAAAGAGGAAGAAAGGAACAGAAGCAACAGTTTAAAGCAGCCTAATATGGTAAGTCATATACATGATGGTAGTACCACTTTTAAGTGTAGAACCAGCTAATATAACATGTATTGCTTTGATTAAAAATTTGTTTAATGCAATTTTCTAATTGCTTGATCTGCAAATTTTATTCCCCTCACTATTTTTTAATTAAAGGTATAATTTACCTCCAATAAAATCTACACAGATTTTAGGAGTACAAGTACATGAGTTTTGGTAAATGTATATAGTAATATAAACAATAACATATTCAAGATATAGAATATTTTCATCATCTAAGAAAGTTTCTACTGCACTAATTTAGGACAGCTTAGTTTTGCTTGTTTTGGGTTCATTTAAGTGGAATCATACAGTATGTACATTTTAATATTTGTTTTCTTTGGGTAGAAGAAAATCTATGAAATTTATCCATGTTAATTTGATTGCTTTGGTTAATGAGTGGTATTCCATGATATGAATATACCACAACTTTTTAATCCATTCACAAGCTGAAAGTCACTTGGATGATTACCAGTTTGGGCTATTATAAGTAAAGTTGTTACAATCCTTCTTCTATAAGTCCTTGTGTCAATATATTTCTTTCTCTTGGATGAACATGGAAGAAGGGAACTATTGACTTCATATGGTGTTTTCTTGAACTCTCACTTCAATTTGTCTGTTGATGATATGGACCACAACATGGAATGCTTTTGCTAAAAAGTTTGATTAATGATATGTTTCTTGAAAAATGGTGTATCTATTGAGACTCATACAGAATATCTTTGTTTTCATGTTCACAAATAATACACTTTTAAAACCCATCCACGTCTCTCATCCACCATTAAGGGCATTGCTTATCATCATTCACCTGAATAGTACACCTTGAGGTGGCATCGGTATCTATTTATCATTATGATTCCAGTGCCTGACACATGGCCAAAGTTGAGTATATACTTATCATGTGAAATGTGTGCTTCACCGAATCACTCAAAATGACATTTCACTGGTGTGGTTTATTCACCCCTTTTAGCCCAATCTTATCAGCACAATATGAAAAGTCACAATAACTGGGAACTAACATTCAAGTCCCAAATGGACTAGATGCAACAGGAAATGCAAGAAACAATCCCCAGAACATTAATTATACAATCCTATAAAATGACAGTATAACTATATTATTTTTTAAAAACCAACAAAGTAAGGAATTAAACCAATGCAATTTTGACAAATGCTGAAGATACAAGCAGAAGTGGCACCCTTCATAGGTGGATGAGGAGAAAGTGGTTTCATTTGTGTGTCATATATTGTTGAAATAGCTTCATATACATCACTGCTAGCAGGACTATTTATCAGCAGAACACGGTGTTGTATTATAATCTAGCCATTAATGAATGATTTTTTTTAGATCTGAAAATTAACAAAATCCTATGTGTGTGCAAATCTCCAAAATTCAACACTATGTCAGAGGCTAGCAAGAAGTGGTGGTCATCAGTTAGATTCACTCAGAAATAGAGGCAAACCTCAAGTATTTTAGAGATTTTTTTCTCTTGAATTAACTGTTTGGAGCTCAGAAGATTTGTTAAAATATGATTCCCCAACAGCCAAAACCTACTGTGAATTTATGCCTTTCCTATAGTATTCTCTCAGATGTTTCATCTTGCACTGCCCTCTTGTTGATAAATTATTTCACAGTATACATCCAATTTGCAAAGAAATTGTTTACCTACAAAATAGATCCAGAACATGGTCATGCTTCTCCATCTCCAACCTGGTCCAAGTTACCATCATTTCTTGCCTGTATTATTATCATACTCTCCCATCTAGTTCCCCTGCTTTCATCTTTACTCTTCTTAGTTCATTGTCAACCCAACTGACTAATATTTTAAAAGCTAGATCACTGCTATTCTATTTCTCTCTGGAAGCTTCACTCCTACCATTCTGTTGCTTTACACTGTCTACTCCAGCTACTCATGCTTCCCTCATGTAACTGACCATGCCAGGAACTCTCCTCCCTTGGTACTGGCTGGAAGTTGCCCCTCCTTACCTTACTACCTTCAAGTTTTTGTTCAAATGTTGCTTTCTCAACTACACCAATGAAATCCCAACCTTTCTGCTTTCTGATCCTCTATCTCAAAGCACTGATCATATTCTGTTCTACTACTTATTTGTATTATTTATTGTCTCTCTTCCCCTACTAGCTTCAAAAAGGCAAACTCTACAAATTATTGTCTATTTTCTTCACTGATATATTTGCTGGAAATTCCTCAAAATTGAGAACAATTAGTTCTCAAGCAAGAAAAACATTGTAATGTTCTGGCACTGATATTTTTCAAATGCAATGGTCTATCGCACAGAATGAATGTTGCAATACCCTAGAGAGAAGAATTATATACATCATATTGTACTAAAAATTAACACTGTTCTAAGAATTTATAGCATCACATGTACAACAAAATATTTCCCACATACCATTCTTTTCTATACCACTAATGGTTATATTTATATATGATTTTCTTTAAATTTATACATTAAAAATTAAATATATCTAAACACTAAAGATTTGCATCACTACCACTATGAAAAAATTTGTATTGCTATTAATAGAAGAGAAAAATAAAAATGCACATAATGAGAAATTTAAAAATTGTAAGTCTAGCTAGACATCGTTGTGAGTCCAACGCTTTGATACTGAGGTCTTTTCTTATTAAAAATGGAGAACATAAAATGTTAAAAAGGTATGGAAACACAGGGTACAAACTTTCTTTTTTGATATTATTAAGATAAAGCGAGAATTTAAGGGGAGAACTGTCTCACAGTGAGATTCAATGTCTGGACTAATCCTATGCTCTCCTCTGTGTCACTGATGCCATACAGTACCTAGTATGGACTCTGCAATCACATATCTGAATTTAAACACGGATCACATCACTTACTGACTCTGCTACCTCAAGTTAGACACATAATTTCCAAATTTCACTTTCCCGCATCTATAACATGAACTAAATAGGACCTATTTCATGATAGATGTGACAATCAAATGATATCATGTGTAAAAGCACAAAGTAAGTATTTTAATGTTGATCAAACCTGGTTAAAAAAAAAAAAAAGATGATGCTTGGCCTTTAATTTCAATGACTTCAATTCTCCTTGATCATTCAGGCCATCATGAGTCCTCACTGTCAAGAGTTCAAATTTTTATTTAATGTATTTTTGATTTATATTGTGTAATTGACACATATCAATGCTATTTTAGCTTTAAAAGGGATTTGCTGTGGAGATTCTTACATGGCAAGGACTGTAGATGGAGTGCTTATGTTCTCTCAAAACTCATATGTTGAAATCCTAACCATTAATGTGATGAAGATGGAAAGGAATGAGGGAAAGTGTTAGACTTCTTAGATTTTGCAAGAGGATGGTAGAGCTAACACACTGTTCCTCAAGACCAAGGAAGAATGACTACAAAGGCAGTGCACAGAGGATTAGGGCTGGCTCTTTCTTGGGCTTCAAAAGTGGGAACTGCTGCCTTGCTTTCAACAGGCCAGTTTCTGTCCAGAGCTGAGGGAGCAGGGCTTCGGCAGAACCACGGGAAGCCAAATGATGATTCTGTGGGCTTGGAGGGCCAAAAGTCAAGCTGGGGAGGACTGGATTTTGCTTTATAGTTTGGACTTACTTGGATTCACTATCCCTTTCTTCTTTCCAGTTTCTTTCTTTTGGAATGGAAATGTCTATCCTGTATCTACCCCTGTATGTTAGAAGTACATACTCTGATTTAACAGGTTCATGACCGGAGAGAAGTTTGCCTCAGGATGAATTGTACCTTAAGACAAGTGCATTTATAATTTAGGTAACAATTAGACAAAAAAATTAGACAAGACTTTGAATGTTAGATTTTAGAGTCAGTGTTGGAAAGAGTTCAGACTTATGTAACTCTTGGGATGGTTATGAAAGGGGGGAGGGCAAGATGCTATATGTTTACGTTCCCTCGAAATTTACATATTGAATACAATGTACATTTTATACCCATTCATCTGTTGATTGGCATATGGGCTCTTTTCAAGATTTAGCTACTATAAATTGTGGTGCTACAAATATAGTATGCATGTATCACTATGATTTGGTGATTTTAACTTTTTCAGGAAGACATCTAGAAGTGAAATAATTGGGTCAAATGGAACCTCTAGTTTTAGTTTTTTGAGGAATCCCTATACTGTTTTTCACAGTGGGTGTGCAATTTACATCCTCTCCAACAATGGAGAATTCCTTTTCCCCTACAGCTTCACCAGCATTTGTTATTGGTTGATTTCTTGATGGTAGCCATACTTTCTGGCTTGAGATAGAACCTTGATTTTGCTTGAATTTACATTTCTTGAAGGACCAACAATTTTGAACATTTTTAATGTACTCATTGGCCATCTGCACTTCATCTGAGAAATGTCTGGTCATTTCAAATCCCCGTTTTTGGATTGAGTCTTTAAATTTGGGGTCTAAATTTTGAAGTTCTTTATATGTTCTAAATATTAGCCCTCCACCTGAGGAGTAGATGGCCACCATTCTATAGGGATCCTCTTCACTCTGTTGGCAGTTGTGCTTGCTATGCAGAAGCTTTTTAATTTGATGCAATTGCAGTTGTTGATTCTTTTTAATATTTCCTGTGCAACCACAGCTAGGATTTTATTCATATAGTCTTTGCCTATACCTATCTTTAAGAGTTTTGCCTATTCCATCTTCCAGCAGATCAAGTGTTTTTCCATTAATATTTAGATTTTTGATCCATTTCAATTTAAGTTTAGTGCCTGATGAGAGATATGTGTCTAGATTCAATCTTCCACATGTGGAAAGCCAGTTTTCCCAGCACCATTTGTTAAAGAGGCTATGTTTCCTCCATTGAAGGTGTTTCAGCCCTTTATCAAAGATTAGGTGTCTGAGTATGTCTAGAGCTGTTTCTGCATCTTCTATTCAGTTCTATTGATTCAGAAGTCCATTTTTTTCAATAAATAATGGAGTACTACACTGCCATAAATAAGGATAAGTTGAGACTTTTTAGGTAAATAGTTGCACCTCAAGACCATAATCTTAAGTGAAATAAATTAGACACATGTTTAAATATCACATACCTTCTCTTGTGAGAGAAATTCAAATTATATATAAAGAGCCAAATGGAGAATAGATATTAGCAAGTAGGAAGAACTTGTTCAAATAGGAAAAGGAACAAGAGATGAGGGAGGGGGAAGGTAAGGAAGGAAAAAAGGATTTAAAAGAAAAAAGTATTGAAGAAAAAAATAGAAGTAGAGCTTTTGTTAATAGGGAGGAGAAGAAATTGGAGGGAGGGGAGGGAAGGGGACAAAAAATTAAAATATGTTATATGCATATAAAAATACATGTACTAATAAAAAAATCTAAACACTTTCTTTAAAAATTTTATATGTTGAAATCTTAATGTCCAAGGTAATGGTATTAGGAAATTAGGAAGTGGGGATTTTGGTGGTTGATTCATGAAGGCAGAGCCCTTGTAGGATTAGCACCTTTGGAAAAGAAACCTCAGAGAGATCTTGTGCACCTTCCAGCCAAAAGTTGCCATCCATGAACCAGGAAGTGGGTCCTTCCCAGGTACTGAATCTGCTAGTGCCCTGACCTTGAACTTCCCAGCCCCAGAACTGTGAGAAATGAATTTCTGTTGTGTATAAACCACAAAGTTAATGGTACTTTGTTATAGCTTGAATGGATTAAGACAGCAAGTTTCACTAGTTTTGAATGGAGAATGACAGTAAATGACAGGTTCTGAACAGATCTGTCTGGGAATGGATGACTTCAGTCTACAGCTAAGAATCTCACCAATACCAGAAAAGGGCTGGCCCAAGGAAGCAAGATGTAGAATTTGGTTGGGCTGACTTACTGAAGAACGAGTCATCAAAATTGAGGAAAAACTAGGTAAATCTGCAAAGGTCACTAACATTGACTCATAGAGAACATCCAACTTTTCCAATCACATCTGTAACTCACATTTCATTATGCTTCCTTCTTCCACTGTGACATACATTCCACATACATTCCACCAAGAGGAAATTGACATTTGGAGTAAATTTCTTCCAACTCCATAAAGCAGGGCAAAATTGAGGGCTAATGTGTATATATCTTTATATTCATATAGCTATTACAGTAATCAATTAAAATTACTTGAATAATTAAACAAAAAACAATAAATACGTGCAAACCAAGAAAATATAATGACTCCTTCATGAAAAATTAATTCTAATTCCACATTTTGAAAAGATAAGATGACAATAAATATTCATTTCCTTCTTTTTTGTAAGACAAAGGCTAGGGAGAAAAATGCAGACTATAGTGAAAGCCTGTGGTTTAAATTTCCTTTTTATAATTTATAATAACCTTTATCTTCTGCATTTTCTCCCTTTATTAGTGTTATGGTGCAGCCAGACTTAATTATCTCCTTTTAAATTATTTCTTATTTCTATTGTTTTGTTTACTTGTTTACTCCTTTACATGTGGACTGATGAGGGAGGAGTGGGAGAGTGAAGACAAGGAGATTCTTTCTATGCTATCTTTTATAAGAGAAGCTAGATTTTATTTTCATATTTAGAATCTAAGAGAGTTTATTAGGCTTGAAGGTGTGGGTGGCAAAGAAATTCATCTTTGAAGGAAAAAGGGCTTACTCATTCAGTAATTATATCTGTTAGTAAAGAAAAGATCTGTAAATAAATAGGAGTACTGGGACAATTAGTTAGATGTTTGGAGGGGAAAAACATCAAGCTACATCACCTCTCACCAGAGGATAAAAATAGATTCAAAATGGACTACAATTTAAATATAAAATAAATGAATAAAATGGAAGAAGGTATAACTGTTTATCTGAACTTGGCACATAAAAGAGGAAATTACAGTAGAAAAATAACTATATATTTATAAAAGAAAAAGAAAAAAGCTGGTGAAATTACTTGACAATAAAGTTATATAAACAAGTAACAATGAAAAGTAAATATAACAAGTATTCATATTAAATAATATGAATATTTAGATCTCATGTGAAATTTGCCAAAAAATATGAACAATTAACTAAAAGAAGAAATAGCAATTAATAAACAGATAAATTCTATCTCACTAGTATTAAAGGTATAATGATAACTTCAAATTCTGGTCCTGATGGTACAACCACATTGCACTCCAGGATCCACATGAAGCAACAGAAGATTCTGAAAGATAGAATCAAGACATTGGTTGGAACATTGAAAAAGGAAGATGGTTATAAATTCTGTATATATTCTTCTCCCAAGTACATCTTGAGCTGGACACTAGAGCAGCCTTAAACTCACACCCACTAAAGAGTTTGATTTAAAAAAAAAAAAAGAACCTGGAAATTCTGCTCCCTCCATCCAGAGGAATGAGATAAGGAGGCTCTGCAGGAAGGATCTTTCTTAAGCTATTGCCTTATTAATACTTCAAAAGAAGCAGTTTCTCACCCCATACCAGCACTGCTGTGGCATAAGTAGGTTCCTTTTCTTCCAGCTCCCCAATGAGTGCATTCTCCAATTGGTCGGTGCAGTGGGCCCTATCAACTCATACCTTAGGCACCTGTCAGGGCAAATGCCAGTAAAATGGTTGTAACTGCCTCCTCTGGCATGGCTGCTACAAATACAGTGGAACAGAGGTCTGTAGGACTACTCATCCCTTCACTCTTCCATGTAAGCAGAAGCAGCATCTCTCTGCCTCACTTCACCTCCCCAAGAGAAGAGTGGGAAGACTGTCACTGAGAAGAAGAGCTAGATGAAGAGATCCCTTCAATCTGTGTATTAAGTTCTGGGCTCACCCTGAAGCGGCCTATGCATGAAACTGACCACAGTCAACAAAGCACAAACTTTCAGAACTGGATTATAGTATAAAATATCACCCACTTGTTAAGGCAGGCAGGTTGGTGTCTGTTTAGTGAACCAGCTGGGCAGACCAAAACAGCACTTTACATTTGAACCACAACATTTGTGGTCATAGACACAGAAATTATCAACAGAATATTAGCAAATGCATAACAGGAATAATATACCATGACCAAATGGGGTTTATTCCAGGATTGCAGAGTTGATTCAACACTTGAAAATCTATTAACTCAATTTGCCATACTGACAGCCTAAAGAAAAAGTGTACAGGATCATATCAATTGCAACAGAAAGCCTTTGATAAAATAATACTAATACTCATCTCTGCCAAAACACCTCAGAAACAGAAGGAAACTCTTCTATATAATGGAAAGCATCTACAAAACCACCTACAGCTCACATCACATGCAATGGTGACAGAATGAATGTTTTCTTTATAAGATCGGAAATAAGGCCAGAATGTACTTTTATCACTCCTATTCAACATAGCACTGGATTTTCTAGCAAGAAATGCAAGAGGTACATAGCTTGGAAAGGAAATACATGGGGAGCTAGGAAAGATTTTTGTCTTTACAAAAGAAAATCTAAGTTTTCTAAACATTAATTCAAAAGGATGATCTATTATAGAAAGAATTGATAAAGTAGACTATCAAAATGAAAACTTTTTGTTCTTCTAAAGGTACTGCTAACAGAATAAAAAGAAGCTACAAATGGGGGAAATATATCCAAATCATATGTCCAACAAAGGACTTACATCCAAATATATTAAAGAACTCTAATCTCTAATTTCTATGGTAAGAAACAAACAATTCAATTTTTTTTTTGTACCAAGGCTCAAACTCAGGACCTTGCACTTGTGAGGCAGGTGCAGTGTCACTGAGCTAAATTCTCGGCCCTAAGCAATTCAATTTAAATATAGGGGAAATGTTTGAATATACTCTTCATCGAAGACTTACTAATATGAAAAAAGCACGTGAAAAATGTGTTTCAACATTTCTGGACATTAGGGATATCAGAATGAAAACCATAGTGAAATACCACTACATGCCTACTAGAATGGCTAAAAAAAATAAAATACCACTAGGAAAACCAACAGTAGTGGATGGCAGAGTTACTGGCTGTCTCATACATTGCTTGTGGGAATGTAAAATAGTACTATTCTTCTGGGAAATGGTGTGGCAGTTTTTTTATAAACTGATATGTCATGTGACTTATTACTCCTAAGAAAACACTTACATTTACACAAAAATCTATGTAAAAATGCTCACAGCTCCAAACTGGAAACAACTCAAATGTCTTGTGCCAGGTGGTAAATGGTTGGATAGCCATACCATGAAATATTGCACAGCTATATCAAGGACAAATTACTGATGGACTATAACTTAGATGGCTCACAATAGCATTATTACAAGGGGAAAAATGAGAAATTTCATTTTGCGTTACATAAAATTGTCAAATGACAAAACTACAGCAATGGAGAACAAATTGGTGATTGCAGAGTTGGGAATGGGATAAGAAGCAACTAGAATAGAATAGCACACGGAAGTTTTTGTGTGGGGTGATGGAACAGCTCTCTATCCTTATTGTGTTGGCGGCTGTACAAATCTACACAGGTAACAAAATTCATAGAAATATGAACATGCAAAAATAAACAGAAGGAAAGAAGGAGGAAGGAAGGAGGGAAATAGAGAGGGAGGGAATGAGGGAGGGAGGGAGGGAAGAAAGGAAGGAAGGACTGCTCATTTGCAGTCACCCCATTTTCATCTGTAGCTCCAGACTATTTTATGTTTCTATTGATATGCCTGTTCTGGTCTCCATACCACTTTTGCAACTTCTATAATAGTCCAAAATTATTTCAAAATGTTACAAAAAATTTTAGAATCTCATGACCTTAAATTTTACTTAATAAAAATTTGATGAAATTGCCAGATATTCATATCGACTCTCTGTAGGTGTATCAATATGTTAATGTATGTTAGAAAAATACAAATAAGATCATGGTGTATTTCTGTTAGTTCTTAAACATTAGTTTTATTAAAACACCTGAGATAACTCAGCATAGAACAGAAAAAGTTTAGCTCTTACGGATGACAAAGTAAGCAAAGCATTTAGCAATCTTATCACTGTAGGGAATATAATATGATATTTTAAAAGAATCCCTACAAATTTTGAATGTTTTGTGCTAAATTAAGGAAAACAACATTAAAATTTCAGGTTAAAATTATAATAATAATTATATTGGTTAACACTAAAATGTTTCTTAAAGACTTCCATGAATAGAAAATTTTGACCCAATGAGAAAATACTAAAATCTCACAGAACAATAAAATAAAATAAACTCAAGTAATGGGACATTATTATGCAAATACAGTAATAGCTTCTATAAATTCTAAGTTATTATATATAAGTGTGTGCGCACATGTATATATACATTTATATGCATCCACATATGTTTATGCATAAATTCAGTAAATACATATAATTCACAATGACAAAATAGGAAAATTCTGATCAGAAGTTTTATTCAGATCAAATAAAATATATTTGTAGTTTTCAGATAATAAAAAAATGTCTTTTAAAATTTAAAAACTTGAATATACTAACTTAGTCAAACGAGTTAAATAATAACAGGAGTATATATTGGTACACATTTTTTTGAAAACCATCTTGGAGTATGAATTAGAAGCCTTGAAATAGTTCATAACTTGGTTTCTGAAGTCACCTTTGAGGAGAAATATGAAGTGTCCAAGAAAATTATGTGAAAACATGACTGTCATATATTTGCATTTTAATAGGGAAGAGAAAGGCTTTTTTGAAAGAAAATATTTGCATTATAATGGTACAATTTTTGAATAATTTTGAATCACATAGAGAAGAGTCAAAAAATTTCAAGTGTTTACATACAATGGATCTTTAAGGTAATCTTTAAAGATCATATTGATGGAGATAACATAATACCACCTGTAGATGCTTACCATGTAAAATCAATTTAAAAGCTAATGTAAAAATTTGTATATATATACACATTATATATTCATATTTTGTTTATGATAATATATTTAACTAGTAAATGGTGATTGTATTTACATAAACAGTACATATTTGTATATACCTTTTATTTTATATGTTACTATGTTACAAGTCTTTTATGTATTTATACATATTTTAAATATAACATAGCTATTAATTATTCTGATAGGAATGTAGAATGTATTTATTTTGTGCTTTATATTTTTGTCACAGCTAGGAGCATGTTTATGTGTAATATATGTGAACATGTAATAATATAATCAGAGAAAGACTATTGGCTTGAGAGTGAGGAGACCTGGCATCTGCTCACTATGTTGCCACTGCCACATAACCCCAGGCAGATTAAGATATCTTCCTTCTCAATTCTGTCACCTATTAATGGAGGGGTTACATTATGCTATTTCAAAGTTCCTTTATAATTGTATTATTTTACAGTCCAATTATCTCGCATGTGTGAAGCACCATATAATGTACTACAAGATGGACAAGGTAGTCTTAATCTCAAAGACCTTTATGTCTAGTCAGGAGGAAACAATCCCATGCATATATAAATCCATGTGGCATGCAGGAGACGTGGGTGAATGTCTTGAGAGGATAGGCTGGTAAAAGGAGAAGCTGCATCTGGTAGGGCAAGAAGAAATATTTTCATGAAGGAGTTAGCATAATCATCCTTATCTCTTCTACTCCCAGTTCAGCTGATTTTATCCTCTATAATTTTCTCAATTGGTTTCCAATTTTATTCCATTAGTTGTTTGGATCATTATTAGTTTTTATTTCAACTTCCTCTGCAGCAAGCCCTGTCAGCAGCCAAAGAGTGACACAGAACTAGTGAATTGGAATCCAAAAGAACAAATCACAGCTCAGTTAACAAATACGTTGGCTAAATGCTGGCCTCAAGTAGGAAACAGCCAAAATATTTATCAACAGGATTTGAATTTTACATTTGATTTAAATTTCTGCTCAGTGAGTGTATGGTATGTCTAGCTAGTTAACCCTAGATTTCTAATCAAAAGACCATCAAAGCACCAGGACAAATATTTGTGTTAGTACTGCAGTTGCTATCATCATATGATACGGTTCTTGAACACAGTCAGACACCACCGTAAGTCCTTGGCTGCCATGAAAGAAGTCCTTCATGGTGTTTATTAACTAGCTTTTTATATCATTCCTGTTTAATATCCCTGCATCCCCAGTTGGGCTTCTAGAACAAAAATTCTGGCTTGTTAACAATATAACCTTGGTAGGAAATTCACTTGGAATTGTTTTTTAGCAATAATGACACAAATAGGCATTCACACCATCTCAGAGGAACCTTGGGTGGGCCATGTATGAATGTGATGTCACCTGTCAAGTCATCTCCCTGGGGAAACTTCTCCAGAAGTGCAGTAACTTCCTTTAATCTTCATTTCCTCCTTTGTTGCCTCCCTCCTGCCTGCATCCACCCATTTTTCACTTAGTACAGTGGATACAGACATTCTGTTCAGAATGAGTGAGCAGGAATCCAGGAGCTATATAAAAGATGGACTCTTTCTGATGCTGTGTAGTTATACAAGTCCCCTCTGAACCTGAGCACTCTATTGGAAAAAGAACAGGAAGAGGAGGCTCCTTGAAATGGAAGATCACTGGATATGAAATTTGAATTCTGAATCGACTACAATTAAATCCTCAGCTGACTACACCAAAATGACTACGTTAACCTAGACAATCAGAATAAAATGAATGACAAAGTTACTTCTAAGTAACAGGCAAGTTAGTGTCACCATCAGTATCATGAAGACATAGGGGCTCAGATGCAAATTACTTTCTGCTATAGAAAAACAAACTCATATCCTTTCACATCTGAACTGTCATCAAAAAATTTAGGCTGCTTACATATATTTAAAAGTAAACATGTAACACCTGGGTCTAGTAGACACATACCTGAAAAGACTCTCACAATGCGAAGAACTAGAGATAAGCACAACATTTGCTCATGGGGTAAATAAGGTTTAAGAACAGAGAACAAACCCAAAGGCCTGAACCCTACACTGGTACTCAAATGGCTCATTCCTACTCATCGCTCCCACCAGTATGCAATAGTACCTTGGGATACCTTTGACCAGCTCTGCATCTCAACTTGCCTATTGTCAAAAATAAATTAAACCCAACAATATTCATCATAAAACATGAAGAAAATGCTACAATTGACAATAATTAGATTCAGAGAAAACAAATCTTATCTCTACTCACCCTTATCTCCCTACACCCTGCTGGATATGATTCTGAGATTTCTGGAAGGCAGTGGGTGGAGGAGGGGCAGTTTTTGGCAGAAGTCCAGAGAATTTTCAAATTATTTATTCAAGAACTGAGTGGGACAGGGCTTGCTATTTGAATTATGCATGCTTCTTTTTCATCAAATCCTTTCCACCCCCATAAATAAGAGTTGTCATCTCTTATTTACACACCACAGGGTACACTGCTCAAATAAAGAGGGCAAAGTGACATGGTGCACAGAAAGAAAAAAAGAGTGCTTAAACTACAAGTATGAGTATTTGTTAATCAATTCAACACACTTCAGACACATTTTTAAAAAGATGGAATAACGCATATTGACAATGTCCATGGTGAAAAGAATTTATTTTCGCCTTTGCTACTCAGCAGGCTATTTGGACAAGCAGGTCATTGTTTCTACCCTGTAATTTGAAACTTGCACAAGTTCCAGCATTTTTACCTCCCAGTGCTCAGTTTTCTCATGTGCAAATGAAGACCATGAGGTCTCCCTTGCAGGAAGGAGTGTATGAGAATAAAAGGATACAGCATCCATGGAGAGCTTGAAGGATGACTCTGGCACACTGTAAAGCCTTTCCATTTCATATCTGGTTTAAATGGTGACACTAGGTCTGTTTTCTCCAGTTCTGTGTTGTAAGAGGAAGGCAAGGGGACATTTTTCATGAAGTCTTTACAAACAGTATGGATTCTTTTTGCTTGACCTGCTCTGAACATACCCTAAAAATATACCGACAAATATCCCTGGATTAGAGCAGCTAGAAGATAGGGAAGGTGAGCAACAAGAAAGCAATATACAGATGTAGAAGAAAAACTAGTTAAAGCAAAGCTTCTTTTTCCTTTTATTTCTGCATCTTTATCTATGAGTTCTGATCACATTCCTACAACTATTTCCCCATAGCCTCAGTCTATGTTTCAGTCACAGTATGTGGAATGTCTGATCACTCTCTGTGGCCTCTGTCACATTTTACTTGAGTCTCTCAGACAGATAAAAGCAAATCTTTCCTCTATGTATGAGCCCAAGAACCTCTGTATGTTCCTTACATCATATTTTCTCATTGCTTATTTCAAATCCACTGTATGCACTAGACTGAGAGGTCCACGAAGTTAAATTTATATTGTTATATTTGTTAATAAATTATTTCTGTTTATGCTAAACCATTTTAATAATAGGTATTATAAGATATTCATAGTAGCCATCAGTTTAACTACTGTCATTATATCCTCCTTATAGATAGTTAACAGAGACTCAGGAAGAATAAATGTACTGAAGGTCACTGTTATGATTGGTGTGCTATAGTTTGTGTTATGGTTTGTGCCCAAAGCCTCAGGTAGTCATAAGTAAGGCTTTTCAAAGGTGGCTGAATCTAGAGTGTGTGCTGCTTGGATCAAGGATGTGTGAGTACTAAATCAGTCCACTGACTGATTTGGCATAGTTCTGGCTAGGACTAAGGGTATGAGTGCTACACCTACCCTAGGGTGGGTAGCCTGTATAAAATATAAGGAATAGAAAGAGGGATAATGTGCTTTGCCTGCCCACTTGCAATGAACTATTTTTGGTCTGCGATGCCCCTCTGTCATGCTACCTTGCCTTGAAGCCAGCCAACTGTGGACTAGAACCTCTCCAAACTGTGAGCCAAAATAAACCTTTCCTGCTTTAACTTTGAGTGTCGGGTATTTTGCCTCAGCAATGAGAAAAGTAACTAAGACAATTACACAGAGCTATAAAGGAACAGTATGGTATTTGAAGTCAAAATATCAGATCTGGAATAAACTCCTAGGGACTGTACTATGATATCCATATCTCATGACTCTTTCCATGCCAGAGTCCTCATGATGCTGGACATATAGTAGATCCTCAATTCATGTTGGTTTCCTGATTTCAATCAGGAAAGAATGGGAGAATGAGCAAAATAGAACATGAAAAATATAATCACTTTTTTGCCATTTTTATTTTTAAATTGCAAGGCCTGTATGAATGCTATAGCTTAGACTTGGAATGCCCCTCAAAGGCCCATGTGTTAAAGGCTTAGTCCCAGGCTGGGCATTAATGGTAGGCAGTGAAACCTTTAAGAGGTGGAGCCTAATAGGAAGTCTTAGGTCACTGGAAATATGGCTTCAAAGGGGATTGTGGGAAACCATTTCTTCTCTCTCCTTATTTCCTGGCTGTCATGAGATGTGCAGCTTCTTCTGCCATGTCTTCCATCATCATGTGCTGCCTCACCACAGGCCCAAAGCAATGGGCCCAACAAACCATGGGTTGCAACCTCCAGAGATAGAAGCCCAATTCACCTCTCCTCCTTAGAAGTTAGTTATCTTAGACACATTGTTGCAGTAAAGGAAAGCTGGATAATACAATGTATAACTACACAGCTCTCATTCCAGATTAAACTCTGTTTTTCAAAGTTCTTTAGAGAAGACTCTCATATGACACTAAAACATATTGTGCATATTGAAAAAAAAACACAATTTCTGTAAGTTTTAACTCATTTGCTTCACTATACAATAATAATTGTTTTCCTTACTAGTTGTTTTGTACTACATTTCAAAATAAGGGGAGATAAAAAACATGATTGGGGCAACATCTAATAGAACTAGAAAAACAAACTTAGTGTTTCAGTTCTACTTATTCTATTCAATTCTATTCACTAAGACTTGTTGGAAAGTTCTGTAAAATTGATTTAGAACACTGACTCCTCACTGTATATGACTCTAGTAATACTGTAATCTTTATTAACGTATGTGGAAATCTAATTATATGCCAGGTAACATGCTTGACTATTTAAATATACTATCTCATTCAATCTTCATAACAACCACAAGGTGTGTTTTAAACTCCATTTTACAATGAGATAACTGAAGCTTAAAAGAGATAAATATATTACCAAAGGTCACATCTAAGCAGCAGACCAGGACTCAAATTCAGTTCTCTCTTATATCAGTGTTTTTGTTCTTTACAGTCTGCCTTCCAAAGGTTATACTTAATATAACTGTAGCCAAATCTTCCGAAGAAAAAAGTTAACTGTAATACAAGTCCCTTAATTTATTTCAGCATGGAAAACATGTCATGCCACTGAAAACTTGTAAGAGTCAAGAAGCACAGAATGTGATGTAGTCCAAGGAGATTAAAATGCTTAAGGATATTTTTTCTGCTGCTTTGATGTATAATCTTTAAAATAATGAATATATAACAAATGGAGATTCATGGATGGATTGAACAAAATTAATGAATGAACAATCAATGAAATAGCAACTTGACCAGGAATAAATGTTGGTCCATAATCTTTCTGACCCCAAAGACTATGTAGATATTGTTCAGTTTTTTTCTCCTCTTGCATCTCACCTTTCTTCTCATTCTTTTTAAAAAGTTTTAACGTCATTCATTTTTCCCTTTCTCTGCCCATTTTTACTATTATTATTTTATTATTATTACTTTTAATCTTTTTTAATTTTTGGCCCTTTAGTTTAACCTTTATTATAGTTGCTGGGGTTTTTTTCTACATTAATTGGTTTTTACTATATATAAATGTCTGTTTTGATTTTCTGTAGTCATCATTACTGTGGTTTGCTGTCTCCTCTCTGAGCAGTGCTGGACATCGAGACCTTAAAAGAAGGCTGGACACTAAGATAGCCCTCACATAAAAGTGGAAGACATATCCATCAAACCAATGCACAAATCTCAGTATAGAAACACAAGAAGCCTGAAAAAACAAGGAAACGTGACTTCCCAAAGATTCATAATTCTTCAGTAACGAAGTGGACAAAGAATCAGAAAGACTAATTTGGGGTGTAGGGGGGTACCATGGATTGAACTCAGTCTTGTGCTTGCGAGAGGTGCAGTGCCACTGAGCTAAATCCTCTGCTCAGAAAGACTCATTTTTAAAATGATTAATGAAAATAAGGTATGATAGCACATGCCTGTAGTCTCAGCACTGGGAGGCTCAAGCAGGAAGATTACCAGGAGCTCAAGGCCAGACTAGGCTAGCAATGCCTGTCTCAAAAAATAAAACAAAGCAAAATATTAGGGACTTTAAAGAGGATACAAACAAACACCTGAATGAATTAAGAGAGACAATGCAGGATATGAAGGTGAAATTCAAAAAAGATACAGAGATTGTGAGGGAGAAACAAACAGAAATCTTGGATAAGAAAAACACAGTAAGTTAAATATAAAAAACTCAGTAGAAAGTCTCACCAGTAGAATAGATTAAGCAAAAGTCAGAATTCTAGAATTTGAAGATAAGGTTCAAGAATTATCACACTCATATTTTAAAAAGAAATAATGAATAAAACATTCGAGAACTCTGGCACATAATTAAAAAGTGCAACTTAAAAAATTTTGGTTTACAAGAAAGTGCTGAGGTTCTGACTAATGGCAAAGAAAATCTATTCAATGAATAATAATTCATTATTATTTTCTGAATATTCATTTAGAAAGTTAGAACACTTACCAAATCTTGGGAAAGATATGGACATTGAGGTAAGGAAGCATTTAGAACTTCAAACAGTTATGACCATAAAAGAACCTACCCACATTCCTTACATGTAGTTAAAATGTCCTGAGTACAGAACAAGAATACTGAAAGCTACAAGTGAGAAATGTCAAATCACTTATAGAGCCAAACGTAAAAGAATAACTGTAGATTTCTCTAGAAACTCTAAAGGTCAGGAGGGCATGAAAGATATATTTCAAGCTCAGAAAGAAAATAAGTGTGAACCTAGATTATTATATCCAATAAAGCTTCAAAATCAAAGGAGAAATAAAGACCTTCTAATGTAAGCATTAACTAAAGGAATTTATGACCACTAACCATAATTTTAGAAGATAATTAAGGGAATCCTACAAACAAGAAAGAAAGAGAAGATAAGCATTTGACAATTAGAAAACATTAGAAAAACAACAAAATGACAGGAATAAGCATATATATTTCTATAATAACTCTGAATGTAAATGATCTTATCATCAATTAAAAGATGCAGACTGACAGGCTGGATTAAAAACTAAGATCCAACACTTTGCTACCTACAAGAAACATACCTCAGTAGCAAAGACACACATAGACTGAAGGTAAAAGGATGGAAAACAATATCCATGCAAATGAAATCCTAAGCAAGCAGCACTAACTATACTCATGTTGGACAAAGCAAAATTCAAGACAAAATTAGAAAAGATAAAGAAGGCCACTGTATATTGTAAAAGGAATGATCCACCAAGAAGATATAACAATCATAAATATATATGCACCAAACACCAGTGTACCCAATTTCATAAAACAAACACTACTTAACATAAATGATAGTGGGTGACTTTAATACTGCAGTTTCACCAACTGATAGGTCATCCAGATTCTTCCCCCAATTAATAAAGAAACAACAGAGTTAAACTACATCATAAATTAAATGGACATAACAGATGTCTATGGAGCATTCCATTTAACAACTAGAACCGCTCACAGGATGTTCTCCAAAATAGATCATATCTTAGGCCATAAAGCAAGCCTTAAAAGTTACCAAAAAAATTAAAATACTTTCTTATCAGATCATAACAAAATAAAATTAGAAATTCATAGCAAGAGAAACTTCAGAAATGTCATAAACACATGGAGATTGAACAATTCAATTTTGAACAATAAAGAGGTCATTGGAGAAATCAAGGGAATATTTTAAATATGCCTAGAACCAAATGAAAATGGGAACACAGCATGCTGGAATCTTTGGGATACAGCAAATATTTTTCTAAGACAGGAGTTTATTGCTATTAAAGGTTATCTAAAAAAATCAGAGAGGCCTCAAATAAGTAACCTAATGATGTATCACAAGGTCTTAGAAAGACAAGAACAAACCAAAACAAAACCTAAGAGAAGAAAAGAAATTTAAAAGATTGGCACTGATATTAATGAAATGGAGGCTAAAGGAACAATCCATAGAGACTAAAAGAATCAATGAAACAATAGATGGTTCTTTTAATAGATAAAATAAGCCCTGGGCCATACTAACAAAGGAAAGAGAGGACCCAAATCAATAAAATTAGAAATAAGAAAAAAGATGTTATACAAAACACCACTGAGTTCTGGAGGATCATTAGGGACTACTTTGAAAAGTTTGAGAATATGGAAGAAATAAAAGAAGTTCTAGACTCATATAACCTACCAAAATTGAACTAAGAGGATAGTAAGAAAAAAACTAAAGAGATCGATAACAAGCAATGAGGGCCGGGGATTTAGCTCAGTGGTTCCGCCACCAGCTTCGCAATCGCAAGGTCCCAAGTTCGATCCCCAGTACCAAAAAAAAAAATAAATAATAAACAAGCAATGAGATTGAAACAGTAATCAAAAATCTACCAAAAAAGAAAAGTCTAGGACCAGAGTGCACAGCTGAATTTTGCCAGACCTTTAAAGAACATAATAATACACAGGGTATTAACCATTGTTATTCTATTATTACTTTGTTATGCATTTTTCTTTTATTTTTTTCTCAAAATAAAACATTGCTATTCAAGAAAGAGAAGGAAAGGAAAAGGAGAAGGAGAAGAAGAGGAGGAAGAAATGAAAGATGAAGAAGGAGGAGAATAGGGCAAACTAATATTAATGCTCCTCAAACTATTCCATGAAATACAGAGGGAGGGAATAGTTCCAAACTCATTCTGGAAGGCCAATATGACCTTGATACCCAAACTGGACAAAGACACAATAATAAAGGGAAACTACAGACTCATATCTTAACACAGATGCTAAAATACTTGCAAATTGTCTGAGCCACTCCCTCACTGCTGGAACAAAATACCTGAACACCATAACTTAAAGAAGAGAGGTTTATTTTGGCTCACAGTTTGTAGGTGTTTACTACACTGTGAGCCACCTCTAAGGAAGGAGGGTACGATAGAAGGGCCTAGGCAGATGAAAACTGCCTACTTCAGGGCATCCAGGAAGCACAGAGAGAGTCAAGAGAAGAGCTGGAAAGGGAGATAGACCCTTCCAGGCAACACCCGCAGTAATCAGCCTCTTCTGATCAGACTCCACCTCCCCAAATAACATTTAGCTCTAAACTCATTAGTGGGCTAACCCACTGATGATTATCATGCTCCTACGGTCCAATTACCTCCCAAAAGCTCCACCTATGTGTTCATGAGCCTTTGGAGGGGACATCCAGATATAAATCATAATACAAGTCAAATTTAACAACACATTTAAAAGATCATACACCATGATCAAGTTGCTTTCATTCTCAGGATGAAAGGATGGTTCAAAATGCAAATCAGTATATGTAATACATCATATAAATAGAATGATTTTTTAAAAATGGGATTATCTCAATTGACATGGAAAAAGCCTTCAACAAAATTCAACATCCTTTGAGGATAAAAAGCCCTGAGAAACTGAGTACTGAAGGATCACACCTTAATACAGTAAAGGCTATATACCACAAACCCACAGCCAATATCATTCTGAATGGGGAAAAACTGAAAACATTTCCTCTAAAATCAGGAATGAGGCAAGGATATCCATTCTCACCACTACTATTTCAATTATAGCACTTTAAATTTTAGCTAGAGCAATTAGGCAAAAGAAAGAAAAGGGATGCATCTAGGAGAGGAAGAAATTAAATTATCATTATTTGAAGACATTATGATCCTATCTTTAGGCAACCCTAGAGACTCCACCAAAAGGCTTTTAGAAATGATAAATTCAGCAAAGTAGCAGGATACAAAATCAAAACATAAAAGTCAGTTGTTTTTTCTATATACAAATAATGAACTAGCTGATAAAGAAATTAGGAAAACAATAACTGAAGGAATTAAAGTCAGTATATTATAGAGATATCTGCATATCTGTTTGTTGTGGTATAATTCACAATAGCCAAGATATGGAACCAGCCTTGGTGCCCAATAACAGAATGGGCAAAAAAAAATGTGGTACATAAGAAATGTTCAAAAATTACAATATATTTTTAAATTTTTTAAAATTTATTACAGTAAAAGACACATTACCATTAATTCCATTGAAAATGCTTCTTCTCACTTCACACATATCCCATTGATCTTTCCACTTTCTGAAGCAGTTCTGGAAGTCCTTTTCATAAGTGTGTTTATGAGGTGTGTTCAAAAATATAGTGGGTACTATTGCCAAATGCCATCCAACAAAAGGTAAGCTTTCATCAAAACATTCTGGTGTGTTCTCATTGACCTTATTCTCTGGATCTGGTACTATGCAACTTCTGGCTCTTCTCTAAAGTCAAAACGACCATGAAAGGTAAGTGTTTTGAATTGCTTAAGACATTAAAGCAGCCATGACAGCACAACATAAGATACCAAAGAGGACTCCCAGAACTGCTTCAGAAAATGGGAAGAATGATGAGATAAGTATGTTTGAAGTGCGGTGGAGTATTGCCAGGGGAGCTAATGTGAATGTGTCTTTTACTGTAATAATTTCTTTTAAAATTTAAGCATTTACTGTACTTTTCAATTATACCTCATATATACACAATGGAATATTATTCAGTCATAAAGAAGAACAAAATTATGTCATTTGCAGGAAAATGGGCAGAACTAGAGATCATCATGTTAAGCAAAATAAGCCAGACTCAGAAAGAGTAGTAGTACATCAATAAGTTTTAAATGTATGCCACTTATCTCCATTTTACTCCTCCAGTACAGAAGCAAATTTCTCTTTATTTCATTATTTAGTCATAAGCAGTATAACTATCTCCAGGAACTAATGTTTTCAATAATTTATCTTCCTTCAATCCCAGGCATACAATTAAACATAACTGAATGTACTCCTGCCCTTGTCTATTTAGGGAATAAATATTATTTTCTGACTTGAGGCAGAACTGGAAAGAGAATCAAGGTTCAGTAGGTAATTTCAGGGCTACGGGTAAATAGGTGTTTAAATGTCAAACAATAGAGGTTTAGTCAAAAACCTCACACAGCCTGCATTTGTCCAGGTGGGTGAAATGAGGGATAAAAACTGGCACAGTAACTTGGGCATTACATGAACATATTAGAGGGCTAATTATTTTTTTAAATGCCACGATTTCAAGAGAGAACAAAAAAATTGAAATGGTGTGAGAAAACAGATGTTAGCTGTAGCAGATGGGCTGAGTGGTAGGTTGTAAGGAAGAAACTGATGACCATGGTCTTAAAAATACAGTTTTACTTTCCAGTTGAGGACTACTTGGTATGTACTAATAAGAATAAAGAAAAAATACTTCCTATTTGTTCATAACCCAGAGATAACAGTGTAAACATTTCAGTAAACTTTTTTCTGGTAATATCAGCAGCTTAACATAATAACACACTTTTTAATAATTTTGACAGAAATATTACCCCCATGGTTAAATATCTTTATTTTAAAACAATATTATTTCCTGAACTATATAATTAAATATTGTTTTCAAATCACATTGATACTAGATTAACACTATTGAATTGTATGAGTACAATTTTTTAATCACTTCTCTATTGTATATGTAGGTTGTTTTCATATTTTCATTATTATAAATAACATTGTGAGAAGCAACATCCTTTATACATAAGGTTTATGTATTCATTAGCTCCTATTTCCACCAGCAATCATAATGAGTTTAATGAATTCCTCCTCTTTACTCTCAATAACACTGGTTACTATAGTTTGTAAAAACATTAGCAATTAAAATAATTGAAAAATTGTATTCTTTTAAAAATCACACTTATTTGATTATTAATAAAGTAGAACACTTTTGTGCTTATTAGCCATTTAAGAGTATGGTTTAGGAATTGTCTGTGAAATTATCCCTAGCTTGTGCACATGTATTTATTAGGATATGATAATGTTTGAAGCATGGATTTATGTGTACTCAAGGATCATAATTACAAATAAGAGAAAGAAGAAAAACAGTGACGTTAAAAAAATTGGGGTAGTTCACATGGTCTTTAAGAAGGTTTGGAATCCACTCTTGAGATGAGGAAGGCAGGAAAAATGACTAACAACTCTCTTTGAACCAATTCTGGTAAAGAAATTACTGCTCAATGGCAACTGCCAGTGGAGAAAAAGTACTTCTTGTCCCCTCTGACTCATTTAACTGTTTAGTCAAATCCAGCTCCATCATGACCAATCTACAAAGTCTTCAACTACCGAGAGAAGAGAGAGGAGATTTGGTCTCCTTCCCAAATTCACAAGACATAGACTTCTCAAATATAGGAGCAGACTTGGAGAGACAGGGCAACTGCAGCAAATAGTACAGTATCAGCTATGCATACAGCAGGGGCCTCTTTTCTACTTCTTCATCCTTGGTTTGAATCAGAATAGTAAGACAAAACAGAAACCAGTGATTATATTTCCATATGTGGGATCATCCCAAGGTAAAATTATCTCTCAGCGACACCAGCAAAGATGATGTCCTTTATGCCTCATTTTAGCTCATTAACTGAAAAGAAGTTCATGGGCAGCCCTTCTGTATTCCCCACAGCAGCAAAATGGCACCTTATATACATTCTTTGTTCAATAGATTAAGACATCCAAATCCAAAGGAAATGCAAAGTTACAAATGCTTCTTTTGAGAATTCACCTATGTTGACTCCACCTAGGGCTCCAGACTGAACTTTCTCAGCCATGCAGGCCAGCAGGCCAGGCAGTCAGCCAGCAGTAGGCCAGATGTGTGCAGCTGAGATGCACACTCATGCTGTGGACAGAGTCATTTGCTCTTGCAATTTATTTTATTTAATGAGACAGGAGACCCACTGGAACAAATGTCTGCAGCATAATCAATCAATCACATAGTTTTCTTTCTCTCTCCTCCCCTCATAGTCACCTCTGATCCAAAGAGCATTTCCATTACTTTGTCATCAGATTTTCCAGCTTCAATCATCTTAAATTTAAATTTTCATAATTCTAATGTTAATTTAACTGACATTTCCTGGGTACCTAACGTTGACATTCACTTAAATTACTCCAAGTCTTTCAAAATGTAGGTTACCAGTGAGCATGCTGTTTTTCCTAAAATTTATGCAACTTAAATGACTCAAATACTTCTAGCTAAAAAAGTCAAAATTGTGCTGGAAGATCTTCCATTCTCCTGTCCTGAGCAACTCTCCATCTTTATCCTGCTCTCCACCATGAAACCAAACTATTGAATTCTGACTTCTTTGCCCAAGAATTAGAACTGGAGGAAAGGAGGTGGGTAAGCTCAGTGTTTTTTCTCCCACTCCTTTCCTGTATTTCTCCCTCCACACACAGAGGGAGTCTCTACTCTAATCCTACTGAGCATGTTTTTACTTCACCCCTTCAGGCAGGGGTGGCATTAGTGTCCCACTATCACTTGCCCCTAGGCATTGAATCATTGCCACCTCTGGGAACTCTGTTACCCAAACTGCTTAATTTGATATGCTGTTTCTTTCTTCCCAAGACCTCCTTTGATACACCAAGTAATATTCTACAAAAAGACATAAAACCTCCCCTTTTTTCACTTTTTAAATCCTATTATCATGCCTGCAATTTATTTTCTAATGCACTAAGGTTGACAGAAATGAAACAAAGCAAACATGGTAAAATGTTAATGGTAGGATCTTGGTGACAAATATATGATTCTTTATTGTAAAGTTTTTTTGATATTTTCAGATTTTTTTTGAAAATTTTCAAAATAAAATGTTGAGGGAAATTAGAAAAATATGAAGTAACAAGGTGACATAAGAAAAGCAGACAATTGCCATTGTCTAATAACCATTACAAATAAAGAAAATGTGATCAAAGGATTACCTTCCAAAGCAGGCTAAATCAACCCTTATGGTCTTACAGGTAACATTTTAAAGTACTGGAGAAATTAATAAACCTGATACTATATAATCAGTATAACTTTTTCTGCATTTTTCATTAGTTCTTTTGCAAAGATCCCTAAAAGTGGAATAACAACTTCATAGAGCAGAAGTGTTCATGTATTTCAGCTGTCTCACTGATTTTAGTGGGGATGATTAGCATTGCATTATTATTTGCACAGTTCACCTTTGTTGTGTGGCCAACCTGTTCTACATGCCGTATGCTGTATATTTTCTGGGTTTGTGGGCAGTGTCGTGCCATCTATCCCCTCTTGGAGTCCTTTTGCAAATAAGCAAGACACCTGCACACATTTCTGACATCTGCTATGATATGCACTACCATTCTGAGACAATGAACCATGAAGAAAGCTAACTCATGAATGCAGATAGCAGGATTACCCTGCAAAGCAGCAGTATAAGAAATGCTTTGTAGGCCTACTTCCTAAAATCAAGAGCTCAAGGGATTAAGGGGAGTGCTGCCTCCTGATTTGTCTGTTCTTCTTTACAACTTTGGATTTATAGGCTAAGAAGCAATTTCAAATTCTCCCAGATGCAATCAATGACTCTAGGTAGGCTTCTAATAACCATACATAATATTTGCTTCAGTCACTGAATTGTAAGGTTTTCTTAATATATATGTATTTCCAAGATAGAAAAGTAAGACAGGAGAAGGCTTATTCAGAGAATGACTAACAAAATAAAAAGAAAAGTTTTATAGCTCCCACATCACAACAGAACCTGCAAGGATAGACATGTTGGGATTTGGCACTCACAGTACTTAGAGATAACATGCCTATATCAAAATGTCACATATAATCGAAGTTCTTATCAGCTAACCTGAAGGCAGCTCCATAGCAGTGTCACCACTGCCATTTTTCAATATAAAATGGATGGCCTTAGGCCCAAGTCCTAGCCACAATCATAGATCCCAGGTAACACTGTGTTCCTCTGGGGGCAATGTGCATGGACACTGAGATCCATGCACCTGTCCCCTGCCATGGCTGAGGGACACTGACAAGTGCCCATCAGACCACAGGAGACAGCCTATAGGAACACAAGTGAGAACCAAGTACAGAAACACTGATGTCCAGAGAGAACTAGTCTCCCTACAAATATGAGGACCAAGAAAAAACCAGGGTGCAGAACCCAGAAGAGGAAGGCTACAAGGAGGAAAATGTATGCTGCTAAATAATCTTAACATGTAAACATACATTTATGAAGAATATCAAACATAGTATGTGAAAGCATGTCTACTTTGGAGTTAAGTCTAGGTTAGCAAGACAGTGGACAATTATCTTTAATAAACTTTCAGAGCAATTCTGAACCTCCAGTTTCCCACCTATAAATGGCAACACTGCTACCTAAACCACAACATTTTTTGCAAGGTTATTTTAAACAACATATTAAATGTCAGTATAATGGTTGACAATAAAGATGCTCAAATTCTTGATATCTAATGGCTCTCAGATATCAGCTGAGATCTTACTGCCCATCAAGATTAAGGACTCCAATTCCACATACCATGGAAGGGTAAAGATATCTCTCCTCCTGTCACTTTTATACATACATATATACTTTTAAATTCTCTATATATTCTATATATATTTTAATTCTATATATATTTATAATTCTATATACAGTATATATTTTCATTCTCAGAAATATATGTCTTCAGGTGAATAGGCAGTGAGGAGATTTCACTCAAATCAGATTACAAAAATGTAGTTTCTTTAAAAGGGTTGAGGATATAGCTCAGTGTGAAGGCCCTGGGTTCAAACTCCAGTATCTCAAAAAAGTTGTTTCTTTTACTTCCTACTAATTCACCTTTTTCTGAGTTTTGAAATAAAAACTAACATTCTTCAAGATGAAATGCTCCTCCCCTCTGCCCCCATGAGGTCTCACTATGTTGCCCAGGATGGTCTGGAACTTCTGGCCTCATGTGATTCTCCTGCCTTAGCCTCCAGCAGCTGGGAGTACAGGTGTGTGCCACCACGCTCACCATTTCTTTTCTCTGAAAGGGTCTTCCCACCCCTCTCACCTTTCGAAGGCTTGTCTGGGAGTAGAGGGAAGCTCACGTGGCCCTAGCCTCAGGGAAGGGGTTTCAGTTTCTGTTCTCCTTCTCTGTGGTCTTTGCAGAACTCTTCTAACCTGGATGAGGTGGTGGGCACCTGGTCTCAATGCATCAGGTGTTCTGCACATCTGGGATCGGTGTGGCCCTTCAGCCTCCTGAACTCTCTCCTTCCCATTTCCCTGTGCACTTCTTGTCAGATAGCATCCCTCTATATTTATAGTCTGAGTCTTCTCTATATGAATGTCTGGAATAAAATTCTACAATCATTGATATACAAGCTTAGTCTTGATATGCAAGGGAAATTTCCACAATTTGGGAAATCCTTTTAGACTTCAAGACCATCAAAAGTTGCACACAATTTTCTCCTACTGCTTTATGCCTTTAATAATCCTAGTCTTCCTTAAGGCAAAAGTTTCTTCCACTTGAATATTGAAGTCACAATCAAATGAAAAATGGGAAAATGTATTAAAATATTCTAAAATACTGTATTCTCATTGCGTCACCATCTCCTTGGTTTTCTTTTATTGCATGCGTCTCTCTTCTCCCCACTTCATCTCATCAATGAAAGACAATGGGCACTTAAGAGAGCACTAGTTTGAAGCTGACTTCCTTCAAGCCTACACCATGTGAACAAATGCAAACACAGGGGCAAGGACTTCCTGTTGTTAAATATGAGAAAGGAAGGGGAAAATACCCAGGCAAGCTGGAGTTTGCCAGGGAGGCTTCTACATTTGTTCTGCTATGAATTCAAACTGGGACACTGGGAAATTCACATGTTGGCCACTTTCTTAGGTGATTAGTAATTAAAAGTACATTAAAAAGAAAGAGCCCTGAAGATTTGTGCCCACCCCCATTTGGCTCATCTGAACACAGAAGCACTTGTGAAATGCAAAATTCTTTAATCACTCTAAATTGCCCAAGCACAAACCAGGCCAAGAGCGTCAATTGCTTCTAAAATAAGATGCAGGTGTTCTGAAAAATCCACAAGCAGTCTGTTCATTTTAAATTACTCTTCACTTCGTGTGCCCACAGGGGAGGGCGGATTGAAGGAGGCATTTTCCATCTTGGCCTCACTAGTGGGATGTCAGTTGTGATTCTAAAAAAAGGAAAATAGAAGAAACAAACAGAGATGCCACCTCCTCTTTTTTTGTTTTAGCTGCTCAACCAAAGTTGAAAGAACAAATAGGCACATCCTGGAGCACACCTTGACTATAAGCTTGGTGCAAGACTGTATCATTTCTGTCAGGTATTCAACCTCTCTGATTGTCTACCCTTTGACAAGGGATTCTGAAGTTCTTCTCCCTAGAAGCACAGAGCATATTTCTCCACAACCTGACTTTGGTTTTGTACATGTCACTTTCTTTGGCTATAGAATGAAGCAGAAGGGACATGGTGTCAGTTCTGAGCCTGGGCTTGTGTGAGTCCCTCTAGGGCTTTTACCATCATCACAAGTAGAACGAAATCTTACTATCTCCCTGGTCCCAGAAGGAGTATAAGAAATTTGCTCAACAGAGAGGACCCAACCAAACACAATGCAAAAGAGCCTAGCTGAAACCATCTGACTCTCAGCCAACAACAGCCAGATAATATCCTTCCTATTTCTTCAACAGCATCATTGTAGCAACTGCAAACTGAATTAAACCCAAGCATCAAGAGCTAGGCATTCCCCATTTTCATCTAGTACTGTAAATCTCTCCTTCAATGTGAGTACAGATTCTATATTCTATTGCATATACAATGTGTACTATTCATGATTGGTATGCTTTATTAATCCTGGAGTATCACTTTGCAGTTGTCAGTTCAATTCATGATTTCCATTTTTGTGACTTTTAAAACACTTTTGGGGGAGGACTAAGACCAAGGTTTTTAAGCTAAGATCAACTTAATGCTAACTAGATCCTAAGATAGAGTCTGCTTTTAAAGAATTATTTTCTAAGGGTCCTGGATGCAGGATTATGACCTCAAGAAAATGTACACCTTTTCCCAATGTGGACTATGCCTACCAGAATTGAAGAGATTCTGTTGTCGGGCCAGGGTGGAGTATATAAGAAAGCAAACAATACTGAGTTTGAATTCAAACATACTCCAGTATGGTCTTGGACAAGTTACTTAACTTCTCCAAGCCTCAATTATTTGATCTATAAAACTCACTGGGCAATTAAATTAGGTAAAGAATGTAGAATATCCAGTATGACCCCCAATATATACCAATATAAGATACTCAGTGCTTATAGATTTCTCACCCTAATACTCCTTTACATCTTATGGAAAAAGCATGGCTATGAAGAAGAATACCCATTTAGGTGTCTAATTTGATTGTTGAATAACGATGTTCTGAATTCCTAATATGTATAAACACAGCATTTTACCTGGGATACAACATGCATAACACATGGGTCCTTGGCTTCAGAAAACTAAGTACTGGGGACACACTGGGTATTATTTTAAGTGTTTTACTTGTATTCTTATGAAGCCCCAACAATATTATGAGATCTTATTCCTGTTTTGAAGAGGGGCTGACTAAACCCACATCATGTATTTAGTAAGCAACAACAGACTGGTCCCACGAGCCATGTTCTTATCTACTCTGTTATGATATCTGTTAAATCAAACAGCATATGTCCCATGATGCACAGCTCTGCCTCCTGCCACCTCCTCTTGTACTTGGGTGAAAGACAACAAAAGAATCTGTGTGGCAGAACCATGTATGAGATTGATAAACTGAAGCAACATATAGAAGGAAGGTACTAAAAGATGTGGAATGCATTTGTGTTACTATTTTAGATTCCTTTAGGTACAAATATGTATATAAGACAAGTCACCAAGCAAGTGAACTCTTATAAGGTAACCCAGAAAGGTGGGTAATTCAGAAGAATTTGGGTATTAAAATACTTGACCATTGCCCTCCAAATGAGTCAGAGAGGCTTTAAGGAGAGATTACTATGTTTACATATCAAGTCAGACTTCTTTTCCCTCCTTAGCACAGACTGATACAGTATGTCAAATTTTACAGTCATTTCTTGAGAGTTGGAGGTAGAAGAGAGGAAGAACAGATATTGCTATGTTGAATAATGTTAATAAGTCTCCAAACAACTAGCATGAAACAGAATTAAAAAGAGGAAAGCAGAGCAGTTCAGCACAAGGAATAGTCAGCATAGCTCCAAAGGACCTGGTTTCTATTCCTGGCCCATCCTCAATTCAATCATCATCTCCACACAATTAGAATTTTATACACAAAGGGTCTTAGGAACCAGACAGTTTGGTTACTTTATAGATGAGAAAACAGACACATGGACAGAAGAAGTGAGTTGTCCAAGATCTCTTGCTAGCAGGAGATCCCATACTATGATTTGGCCCTTTCTGCCTTCTGCATTGTCTGATGATGATTCCTCTATTTATGAGTGAAAATGGAGCTATAGTGACACCATCCACATGAATGTACTGACAATGTACTGACACATATCTGCATAAGGCTTTCTGACCTAAACTTGAACATTTTTTTAAGCAAAGAGACATTGAAAGAGACATTGGAGAAACAAGGCATATCCATTAATCTGTTCCTTCATGAAATCTTTTATTCTTAAAATATTTAGGTACTTATTGGGCATTATGAATATGATACAGCAATAACCAATTTTGGCAATTAGAAATAAATTCCCTTTCCAGAAATTAAATCTAGTGGGGAATATCATGGTTGTGTGTCCCTGTGATATTAACAAATGTGAGCAATGTAAAAGAAGCTAGCAATATATGAGAAGGATAATATAATATGACTAAGTGGAGTTCATCTTTAATTCACTACATTAAAGAATACAAGAGAGCTGGAGGTGTAGGTCCAGTGTTATAGCACTTGCCTAGCATATGAGAGATCCTACGTTCAATCCCCAGAAGCACAAATAAAAAATAAAAATGAGGGTGAGGGGAGAAATATCTGATAAAATTTAAACACCTATTCATGTTTAAACTTCTCAGGATACTGGAAATAGAAGGGATATTCTAGAATGTCATGAAGTGTTTCTACAACAAATCCAGGGCTAACATCATATTAAATGCTGAAACACTAAATACCTCTCCCCAAGATCAGGAATACAGCAAAAATTTCTAATCTTACTACATCTATTCAACAATGTACTAGGTGTTACATCAGTACAAGAAAGAAACAAACAACAAATCAGATTGGAAATGAGAACAACAGTCATTACTCCCATATAATACTGTATTATTGATTACTCAGAAAGTCCTGTGTAATTTCAAAACTAAACAAATGAAACTAAATTAGCAAAGTCAAAAGATACGTCGCTATATAAAAATCAATTGTATTTTAAAATAATAAATAATTCAAAGATAAGTTAAATAACAAAAAATCCACAAATGAATTTAGCAGAACATACATAAACTGTGCAGTGAAAACTACAAAAACTTGTCCAGAAAAATTTTTACATATTTTTGAAGATATAACATGTCATGTTCTATATGACATAATACACATGTTATGATGTCAATTTCCACTATACAGATAGATTCAAAAAAATCTTTGTCAAAATACCAGCAGAATTTTCTGAGAGATTACTCAGCTGATCTTATAATTCCTATGAAAATTTACATAATCTAGAAGAGTCAAAACAACTTTGAAAAGTAAGAATGTTGAAGGGCTCAAATTATCTGAATTCAAGGTTCATTATGCAAATGTAGTAATCAAGAAACTGTGAGACTCATATAAGAATAGACAAGTAAATAAATAGAAAATAATGGAGTCTAGAAATGAATTCACACAAGCATAATAAACATTTCATGCCTACTGGAATGGCTAAAATAAAAAGGCTAACAAGACCAAATCTTGGCATAGATGTAGAGCAACTGAAACTCTCATTCATTCCCACTGAGAATAGAAAATGGTGTGACCACTCTGGAAGACCAGTCTAAGTTTCTTAAGAACCTAAGCACAGTGTTTACTGTGTGACCTAGCAATTTCAGTTCTATGTATTTGCCCAACAGAAACAAAAATATTTGTTCAATAAAATATTTATATAAGAACATTCTTAGTGGCTTGTCCATAATAGCTGAAAACTGGTAACAGTAAAAACAACCATAAACAGGGAAAGGAATAAAAATATTTTATTATATCCAAATAATGGACACAGATAAATCTCTAAAACATCAGGTTGAGAGAAAGACAGAGAGAGACATTTAGAGAGAGAGAGACATTTAGAGAGAGAGAGACTAGCTAGATACAAAAGAAGTTCAAAAATATCTAAAATAATTTATGGGACTAGAAAGCTAAATAAAGGTTTTTGTTTTTGTTTTTTTTTGGTGGGGGATATTGAGAGGAGAAAAAGGGATGAGCAGACTTCCTATAGTGATGAAACTATATTGCTGTGAGTGGTTAATACATAAGTGTATATACTTGTGAATATAATATGCACTGAACATGAAATTGAATAGATCTGTGTTTTTGGAAGACCACTTTATATGCAAATTTGCTTCAATTAAAAAGAATAGATAAAATACTAGTTCCTGAAATCCCAAAGAAGATACTTATGCATTTCGTTTCAGGATGAAGAACTAACTTTTACATTATAATCCAATGTAAAACATTTACATTTTCCATTTCATTACCAAAATAAAAAGTACTGAACATCATGAAGCAGAATCTGTGTATGTTTCTGTCATCTTCTCTCCCTTCTTTCTCTCCTAACACTTCTCTCCCTCTCCTATCTCCCCTCCTTCCTTCCATCTCTCCCTCTTTCTTTCTCCATTCTATCTTTCCCCGTTCTTTTTTTTTCCTTCTTTTTCATAAAGGTCCACAGAATAATTGAAAAGGGTCTTTGAATAATACAATTTCACATAATCCAACAAATAAAATTTTGTGTGTATGTACAGAATTATATACATCCAAATCCTTGTCTGTTACATGTTTCCCCATATGTCCTCAAAGCCCATAACCAGGGCATGTTGTTCCTGTAGGTCCTTGAAACAGAAATTCAGTGAAATGGGAGATTCAAGGAAAGCTATTGCTTTATGTCAGTTCACTTCATAGAAGCCTTTTTCTGGGTTTAACTTTCCAGTGGTCAAAATTTTCTGATGTGGGCCTGATCTCAAGTAATTAATCTTGGAGTTGTTGGATTTCCTCCACTGAGTCCCAAGATCTGCATCCCACTACAGTTAAAAAAGGCTCATGATTTCTCAGTTGGGCAAAGATGGGCCAGTGTGCAGGCTTAGAGATAGATTCTGGCCCTAGTGCACTGTTATAGTAGTAGCAATGGTTTTGTGCCCACTAAAGTTGGATCCAACCTATTGATATAAGAAGACAAATGTGTAAGACTTCCCATTTACAGTTTCTGGGTACAAGCAGATAATTTTGGCTTTTGGTTTGTCAATAATTGCTTCATCTTTCACAGCACTCTGATTATAAAGTTGCCTTTGCTATGTTTCAGGAAGGCTGTTTTATATTTTTGAAAAAGATCTCTTCCCTACTTCCAATTCTAGCTCCTTTTGAAGGCTTGGTTTTAAAAATTATGGGTTCCATTGTCCATCTCGTAATCATTAGTTTTACAATTATGTAAATCATGGGTCCTGAATTTCTATTTTGATTTAAGTAGTCATTTGTCTTCTAATTGAGCCTTGCAATGGTATGTGTATATGTGTGTGTGTGTGTGTGTGTGTGTGCGCATGTGTGTGATGAAAATTCAATTGTTTAATTTTGAAGAATTTGACTGGGTCTCTGTTCATAAGGACCTCCACTTCTAGACACTCCCTAAGTAAATTCATTATCTATATATGGCTATATATTTCAACATTAGCTCTGCAGTCATGCCTGGTACTACCTAATAAATAAATAAATAAATAAATAAATAAATAAATAAATACTGAGTTATTATAAAATAAAATTTGTTGTTTCCTCCTGTGCTTGGTTTCATATATCTGTCTATCTTTGCCCTCCACTGGATAAACAGACACTGAAACCAGAAAAATATTTGAAATTAAAGGTGATAGGGCTTGCTTAGATTGGTTCTATATCTGAAACACTATTTCCTCTAACACAGGCAAGAATTTCTAATAACATAATCTGATATAGATTAAAGAAAAATGATCAAACATGAGGTCTTATCTGTAAAATCTCTTTGAGTCAGCAAATATCTCAGGTGCACCCACTACATGTAGAACTAAAAAGACATAAACATTTTCCTTTATATAGTTTATATAATCATTTCCTTCATAGTGATCATGTACTCACTCTATTCAAGGTAAGAAATTTTATAAAAAGGCAAAATATTCCAAAATGACTTTGTGATTGAGACAGGAAACTAAAGGTATGATACAATCAAACATTCTGTAGTTGTACAGAAGATGATGATTCTATGTTGGTGTGCAAGGTGGGAGGTTCACATCCAGCTTCTGCACTAATTTACCAGAGAAGAACACACATGTGGATAAGAAACTTTATTTACTGAATGCTTACATTACATGCCAGGCATTATTTAAAACTTAATATGCCTTAAAGCATTTAACCGTCCCATAAGGTAGATGTTACTGACCCTATTTTATCTGTGTGCAAAATTAAGCACAAAATACGTACCTACTATAACACAGCTAACAAATAGCATCAGTTAGATATGAACCCAGCCAGCTTGCATAACTCATATGTTCTTCCCCATGATGTTGTATGATTGTGTTCAGTCAAGGGAATAAGTAGGACTGTTTCTAACACATAACATTTCAAGTACACGTATCAGCTTCTTCTGACCTAGGCCATGTGTACACACCAGCTTGATATATATGTTAGAACTCTGCTTCAAGGGCTGTACAATGACAGAAACAAAGACCAGAATCATGCTTTTCCATCCATATGTTCCTTCCCACACTCTTTAAACAAAAATTATTAAAACTTTTTTTGTGCTGATCTCAGAGCTAGATTCTAGAGTTTCAAAACTGTATGTGAGAACTTACTCTTTAGGCCAATGGATATCATGTTTTTAGTCACAAAAATGATTGTAGTGGCTTTCTCCACCATGAAAATCTTAGAAGGAACCCTGTACTATAAATCAGGTAAAATGAAGGGCAGTTTCTCTAGTGGGTTTATCATTCACTGTTCCACAGGAAATGCTTCCTTATTTGCATAGTTCCCAAAAGAAGTCAATGAAGCCTGCAGGTTGATAATTGGCTGAACTGCAGCATTCCAAGAAAGGAATAATAAGCTAAAAACTAGAATCCTTTATTATTTTGACTTTGGGAACATTTCTCAGTCCCCCTAAGCCCTACTGTCTTCATTTTCCAAAAACAGTGTGAATGTCCAGACATTCTCTAAGGGTTCAGATATGACATTCCATAGCTGTATAGCACTGATGACGAAACTTTTGGAGACTGAGTGACCAAATTGCAACCTAAAACTCACTTATGTATCACAAAGTGCAATTAAACCTGAATGCTCACCTGCTGGGGGTGATGTTGGGGTGACTTGGCTCTCTGGGGCAACTTGGTTTCTGTGGCAACAGGGAGGGCTCTGAATGTCCGCTGTGGCACATGTGCCATAGGTTTGCCATCACTAGTCTAGAGAACCAGTGCTGGTTGGCTTTAGGATGGGATGTTCTTTCTGATTTCTGATTTGAACTTTCTGGAGGAAGCAGGGAGAAACCCTGACATGGCCTTCACCACTTCCAGACTTTCTGCTGCTCAGTCAGTTCCACTCATGGTATAATTATATTATAGAATCCACTGAGAAATCCAATACCACTTTCATTTCTCTTAACAACACAGAAATTTCCAGCAGGTGTTAGGTGTTGTAAAAAAATTAAAGAAATATGAGGGGGGAGGGACTTCACAGCAGATGTAGCCCATATAAATACTACCACACAGGTGTTGGTTCTCCAATTATGCAAATTAGTCACTTTTCTTGACAACTCAACTTTTTAGAACAGCTATACACATTTCTTCAGGGATATTTATTAATTTAAAATCAACTGTCTATGTTTGTGAGTTATTTCACACAAATTATATCTTCAAATTTCTGTTAAATTCTTGACATCAAGACAATGATTATTCTCAGACAACATACAAAGTGGAAAAGAAAGATGAAGTGCATCACACAGATAACGTTAAAGCATCATTTGAACCCTAGCTTCATGTTCACCTCCCATTCAACCCTATCACCACATCCATTAAAGAAAACAGCAGTTGAGTTGAGTTTCTCCTTATGTATATTGTTCTCTCCTCTGTTGGTCTCCAATGAACTACTACCCAAAAGAAACACAACTCCAGGGAACATAAAACTACAGACAATCTACACAGAGCCTTAGATAAGAGAAAGTGTGCTCACAAAGAGGCAGTGATGGATATTTACTAAAAACACTGAAGAGGAAACCTTTTTCCTTTACTTGTCATCCAGCGAGACTCTTCAACAAATGGGGCAGGAAGGCATCCTAAGATAATGTCATATGTCTTAGAAATTTTGTCATTTCTGGGACAAACTACCTGACATCCACAAAATAAAGGAAGAAAGGTTTATTTTAGCTCACAGTTAGTAGAGGTTTCAGTTCACAGTCAGCTGGTTCTAAGGCAGAGCGGCATGCCAGAGGAGAAACCGTTCATGATATGGCAGACAGGATGCAGTGAGCCTTCCTTTTTTCCCTTTTTACTCCATCTAGGCTATAAGCCTATTAGTTGGTGCCACCACACCCAGGGTGGATCCTCCCATTATCCACACCCAGAACTATACTAAACCAATCAGTATCACACATTTGTAATCCGGTATCACCCACCTATGATCCAGTCACTCCTGAAAGCCCCACCTTTGAGTGCCTGAGACTTTGTGGGTCATCTAGATATAAACCATAACATCATGGTATGCTAAAAGCTTTATTGAAGGTGTTTTAGACATTTTCATTTCAAATGTCATCATATCAGTGAAACACTTAGAAACAATCATAGGCAAACTCTTCCCAAGACTATGGCAACATAAAGACCCTGAGTTCCTAAACCATCACAAAACAGTCACACAGTTTTAATAAATAGGCAAATTATATCGAGTTGTGATTATAAAACATTAAGTATCACTGCACAACCAAAATCAATCATTATAATGTTGACATTCACTACCAATCAACTCTCCTCAAATAGATGCAAACACTTTGAGCTTGAACAATGCCTTCCCTCTTTAGAAATGCTGTTCAACCATAGCTCAAATTAGAATCATTAGTGCCACAGGGCCAAGCCTGAAGATGCCCCTTTATCTTTTCCCTACTCCCTTTCTTCTCCATAAATCTCCTCATATTGTAGACGCTGGATGGTACAGCCCCAGGAGACAGTTACATTGTATTCTTCCCTGTTCCCTTCCTGTGCAAGCCCTGATCATGAAACAATCATGCTATGTTAAGCCTAGGCCACAAAGGCTATGTCGCACTATTTGCCCGTCTTCTCTTCCTGTTTGCCTTCCACTATAAATAAAGAGTGTGTGGTGCTCCAGGTGGCCATTAGCTCCCAACAAGCTATGGTTCCACCTGGTCCCAGCTATCAAGAGTAATCTTGGTATCCTTGTCTTTTCTTCATCTCCCACTGCTCTCCCCAGCTTCAGACCCTACGTTGTGTGGGTCATGGCACATTAGGAAATTAGAAAGCTTCCAAAGAATAGTAATGTCTGGATACTACTCACTGAAATCTGAATCTCTTGTGGATGAGGATCAGATCTTAGTATTTTTTAAGAAGTTCTATAGGTGATTCTAATGTATAGCTGAAATTGAGAATAACTATATAAAGAAGGTGGTGGAGCATGGGGATGATGTTATCAGAGATCAAAAACATTAGCCCTTTCCTACTTTTCTCATTAAGAAAAAGTTTACAGAAGCCCAATAAGTGACCTTAGACCCAGAAGTCATAAATGAGACGCATGCTAAGAGTGATCATACACTCTAGCTTGTCCAAGATAATCACGGAGTGTGCCTGTTGGTCCAGTATAATTATGAATGGTGCTTCCTTTTATTTTAATGCTCTGTGGTTTATGTGCTAATTTATATGGTAGCTTCATCAGTGAGGTCTATAAGAAGGCCAACTACAAATCTCAGAGGGCAGCTCCTTATCTTGCTTAACTGTCATATGGTGGAATCTCAGTGGTCCCCAAGATGCTATTCACTACCCAATACTCATCACTGGAAGGCATCTGCAGTTAGTTCCTTTTATTTACATTTGCAATTCAGGCCAGTGCTCCTGTCTTCCATTCTATTTTCCTCCAATTTTAGCACCAAGCTGCTAAATCAAGCTGCTGTGCTCAGCTGCACATCAAGGGAGAGGTTAAAAATTCCAACATCCAGGCCACAAGCCAGGACAATAAAAACAGAATATGCAGGGTCTCTAAGTAATTTAAATGAATAGTAAAAACTGAAAAACAAAGCTGTCCAGGTGATTCTAATAAGCACCTCTGCACTTAGTCTATTCTGATTAGAGGGATCCTCAGATTCAGTCTATGATTCTGCTGATGCCCAGACTTCTTTAGTTTCTTGGGAATTTTATACTGGAAGGCAGTCCTCATGCCAGTAGCTATTGGGAAAAGATGTAAAGAGAGGTACTGGCCTTGTTTGAAGAAACTGTGAAGATACTGATCCAATGGAATTGAGGCCAGAAACTAATAAAATAGACAATGTTAGTGCAAATCCAACCATAGAATGACTACTCCACCACTCTATACTTTTCCTCTCAGTAATAACTTCCAAATTTCTTTTCCCTTATCTCATCACTATTTCCTGGGTTCCATCTGTCTGTTACATACATATAAGTATGAGAATCTCAGTCATTAACTGGGTTAGCCAAGGCAGTTGGGTCTTTAACTGTTCATCATTAGCCCTTCTGTGTCTGTAAAGTTATGTTACTGCAGCACAGAGCAAAGCATGACAATAAATCCCCCAGAAGTTACATCTGGGAGAGCATGATGGCCACAAGCAAGCCCTGACGCACCAGAATTAGCAGTTTTTAAGGCTTTCCACCTACAAAAGTAAAAGTACTACCAAGTAAAAATGAAAATGTTTTAGAAACCATTCCCATATTAACTGAGGACTAATGGTTGTACAGAACCCAAGGAGGGGAGGAATAAGCACACACAAAGCCAAGGCTTAATTGAGCCCTATGACAGCTAAATTGGTCCCTGGTCCCTTTTTCTCTGCCACTATTTTCCTACTCTGCTTCTGGAAACCATGAGGTGAGTAGTAACTCTCTTGCCAAGTCATTCTATCATAATGTTTCTGCTTTTCAACCAGCAGCCATGGACTAAACCTTGTGAAATCAGGAGCCAAATAAACCTCTCCTTTTAAAAATTGTGAGTGTTCAATGTGGGAAAAAATCTTCACCTGCTCTTCCTCAGACAAAGGTCTACTATCTCTAATCTATAAAGAACTTAAAAAGATCAGACCTCCCAAATTTAAAGACTCAATCCGAAAATGGGCATCTGAAATGAACAAACATTTCTCAGACAAAGAAGTAGAAATAGCAAATAAATACATGAAAAAATGTTCAACATCACTGGTCATTCGAGAGATGCAAATGAAAACAACACTGAGATTCCACTTCACTCCAGAAAGAATGGCTGCTGTCATGAAATCAACCAATTACCAATGCTGGCGGGGCTGTGGGGAAAGAGGAACCCTGCTCCACTGCTGGTGGGAGTGTAGACTGGTGCAAGCACTGTGGAAATCAGTATGGAGATACCTCAAAGAACTAGGACTGAAAGTCCCATTTGACCCCTCTATTCCACTGCTGGGGATCTTCCCCAAAGAATTAAAAGAATCATACCACAGTGATATATGTGCACCCATGTTCAAAGCAGCACAGTTTGTAATAGCTAAAACTTGGAAACAGCCCAAATGCCCATCAACTGGAGACTGGATAAAGAAAATGTGGGGTTTTTTTTATAAAATGGAGTACTACTCAGCCATAAAAAATGAGAAATTAGAGATATTTATAGCTAAGTGGATGCACATTGAGGCGATACTCTTAAGTGAAATAAATAGGACACACATGTATAAATTCCGAATAGCTTCTCTGGTGTGAGAAACTGAAAGTGTAAATAAGGACTAAATGTATAATAGGTAATGTGAAATAGGAAGAAAAGGGGCAAAGGGGAAGGAAGTGGGAGGGCTAGGGGAAAGGATAGAAGGGAATGGGGTTAATATGAGAAAATAGAAAAATAGGAACAAAATCTTTGTAAATAGGGAGGACTGGAGTGGTTGAAGGGAGGGCTGGGCAAGGGTGAAAAATAAGAACCAAGAGAGACTATGTAAAGGTGCAAATTTCCAATGATGAATGTCATTATATTGTATACCTAAAATGTACCAATGATCAGAATGAATAATCGATAATGAAAAATAGGAAGAAAAGGTCCAACAGGGTAGGGGTAGTGGGAGGGGCAGGGGAAAGGAAAGAAGGGAAAGGACAAATGATGAGAAATGAAAAAAATGGAAATAAAGTCTTTGTAAATAGGGAAGGGTGGAGGGCGTGAAGGGAGGGCTAGGAATGGGGAAAAAATAAGAACCAAGATGCATTATGTAAAGGTACAATTCCCAATGAGAAATGTAATTGTGTTGTATACCTACAAAGTACCAATAGAAGAATTTAATATATATAAAAAAATAAAATAAAATAAAAATAAAAATTGTGGGTGTTCAGTTTAATTATTTTTATAAAACACATAGAAGAAATGGAAGAATGTGGAATGGGAAATAGTTGAGATAAAGTCTACATATTACCCACAATTTCTTGCCCCTAGGATGTATATAGTTACAGGATTAAGACACTTGAGAACTGTATGTATTTACTTCTATATATTTTAATAAGATATTCAGTGGAGACAGTGTGCATATATTTGAAAGTATGTATACAGGACTTGTGGTTAGGCAGACCTAAATTTGAATTCTTTATCTAGGTTATGTGACTAAGTTAGTTAAATTCAGAGTATTAGTTTCTTAATCAGTAAATGGGGGTTGTATTCTTATGGCACAGAAGATGCTACAAGGATGAAATGACCATCTTCTGTATGCCTAGCAATGCAAACAATAACACAAATAAACCACAATGCTTAGCACACAAAACATTCTCAAAAATGACAAGTGAGTCTAACTTTGAATGAATAACACCTATTTAGTGATTGCCTTTAATCCCTGAGAAGATCACTGTCCAATTTTTGGACATCAGTGTGAGTGCTGCTCTCCCAGGCTGTTACTTTAAACATAAGGGTCCCATGTCTGGTTATGCTCTTCTGCCTCTGTCTTCACTGACTTTCACTTCACCTTATATAAAAATAGAACCACAAACATATTAACATTGACCTAAACTTTAGTTTTTCTGAAGCATGTATATACATAACTAAGTTTCATAGAAAACCAAACATTAGGAATCAAGTAAAATTATAAAACAGCACCCATACAAGGTTACTCAGAGTTTATCCTTCACCAAAAAGTAGTTGTTCTCAAAGAGTTTACAGAATAAGTGCTCAGGACTGAGTTGGATTCTTCTGCAGAACACTCTCCTCACTGAAATATTCAGAATTTAAAGTTACAAGATGCCTCCTGCTTTCTGCTTCTGATGACGCTGAGTTTGGGATATCCCATCTTATTAAAAGAGAAATAAGGGCCGGGGATTTAGCCCAGTGGTTCCATCGCCTGCCTCACAAGTGCAAGGACCCGAGTTCGATCCCTGGTACCAAAAATAAAAATAAAAAAAGAGAGAGAGAACTAGGATTTTAGAAGTTGTTAGGCCTGACGAGAAAACTACTGAAACATTTTGTTTAATATGGTAACAAAAAGTTCAAGTTCAAAGGGATAGAAAATGGGCAAGCTTTAGCCAAAAAAGGCACAAAGAGATAAAGTCAAACTAGGGTTTTCCAGAAAAGTAAACAGAATTATACTGCATGCTAATGAAGGGAAGTGAGGACTTAGATATCATCACACTACTCAAGATTAAGCAGTATGTATTCGTAGCAGTATTTGTTATGTTTCTTAGGGGTGTTTTCCTTTGCAATTTTTTCTTACATTCTGTATCCTCTCTTTAAAAGCATCACTCAAATGTATAGCTTCAAATGACACACATTTCAGTACACTATGAAACTATATCTCATGTCCAGAGATGTTTCTGTTTGTTGTACTGGGCATTGAATCCAGGGCCATATGCATGCTACACAAGCATTCTAGCATGAAGCTACATCCCCAGCCCTTTTTATTTTAAGACAGGGTCACACTAAGTAGCCTAGGCTGAGCCTGTGGTCTTCTTGCCTCAGCCTCCTGAGTCCTGTGGTTATGGGCATGCTCCACAGCATCAGGCTCTAACCTGACTCTTGACAACAGCATGACTTTATATCCTCAGACAAACTTCTCAGTCATCTTGGACTTCTCCTTCTTCTTTATTACCCACATCAAGCTAAATTCTCATCTTGTTAATTCTTCCACCAAATATCCTAAATCCATCACCTATACCTATGGTCTCTGTTCTAGTTCAGTCCCCCATCTTCTGCTGCCCAAATATCCTACTAGGATCTTTAGTGGTTTCCTTACATTTGGTCTCTGCCTGTCTACCTTTTACTTGGCCACTAATTGATCTACCAACAACCTTAAAATTCTCATACAACTTTAATTTCAATCCCAAAGACCTTACATCATGCTTTCCACTATCTGACCTCAATTCCTCTATGTGGGCTGATCTCTCTTCCTACCAGAAAATCACTTGCCTTTTTCAAAAATTCCATGTCCTTTTAAGTTCTTGCATTTAAAAAAAATGATGCTAGCCTTTTAAAAATGCCCTTCAACTCCTACTTTTATGATAAACACTATCACATCCTTTAAGATTCCTCTCAATCCTCACATTCTCTGGGAAGCCTTCTTTAGCTCTTCTGGGCAAGTTTTCAATCTGACTTTTATATTCACATGTAATCACTCATATAATTGAACTCATCACCCTAAATAATAATTATTTGCCTACATGCCTGCCTCTATGGCTCAATTAGGGCTACTTCTAAATAAGGACACTGTCTTATTCATCCTTGTGTTCCTGACCTCCACCACCACCTCTAGTCAAGGCATAACAGAGTGCCTGGTATCGAGTAGGATTCCAGTACATATCTGTGGCCTGGAAAGCAGCTTATCAGGTATCACAAGTTGGACTCTTCAAGAAGACCAGGAATGCAGCAGAGTTCATTAAGGTGTGATTCTGCAATCAGCACAAGCAGAAGGAAAGGACAGAAATCAGGAGTGGGAGGAGGGAAACTCAAGCTGTGACACAGGCCCAATGACAAGCCATTGATGCTTCTATGAAGAGCTCTAAATGGTCCCTTGGCATTGTCCCAAGCTGGACTGATATGAGCAGGCCTTTACATGCTCACATTTTATTAAACGTAGGCCACAACAGGCAAGGCCACGACCTTGGATGGCAAAGCTGTCTGAAACTGAAGCCACGCCTGGATCATCTGCTGACAGCACTGCCAGCACTGAGGCAACATGTTTTTCCTTGTGCAGTGTCTGGGGAGCACATCACCATGCCCACCACTGAGGCTCCCTTCATTTAGCTATATAAATGGGTCAGTTAGGAACTGCGATCAGCTGAAAGTAGCAGAGTTCCCCAAATAGTGGTGTAAACTCATTAGAGGCTTTCCTTTTTCTTAACAGGAACTCTGGAAATAGGAATATACTAGCATTGAGTTAGTGTCCAGAATTCTGGGCCTGAGGTCTCCCCAATCCTCTGGACCTGTTTCTCATGAAAGAATGGCTTTTGCAGCTCCATCTATAGGGAGCAGAAATGAAAAAGGACCAAGAAGAAAAGGTTGACATCTGTGGGAACCCAAACTTCTCAGAAACCTCCCTATCCAGACTTCTATTTCCATTTTGCTGGTGGGAACACTATCTCATGGCCAGTCCTAGACATGAAGGATGTTGGAAATTGTAATTTTTAAGACTGGATGCAAACGTTCTTCTCTCACGTGTCCCCAAGGCAGAGTTTTGTTAATGAAAAAGGAAAGAATAGATATCATGTAGCCCCTAGAAATTTCAGTCTCATAAACCCATGAGTAAGAATTCAGGCTCAGAAGAAAAAACAAGTGACTTGTAATAAGGTTGGATAACATGGAGAGAGGGCAGAGTCAGAAAGTAATTGCTGTTTTGTAAAGTAACTGCTTCCCACTTAGCATAGCAAAATTACATGAATTAATAAGGCCTGCCAGAGGAAATAAGGAAAGAGAGTGGCATGTAACCTGACACAGCAGAAAACAAACTGCTGGGACAAAGTCATCTTAAATAAGAGGGCAAAGAAAAGACCACAACAGAAAAAGATACTACCAGGCAGTAAAACAACACACCAAGCACCAGACATAAAGAGCAAGGATTTCAACAACTAGTCAGCAAAGCTCCTTACAACTTCAAGTGAGAAGTCAAAAAATCAGCTGGTGGTGTGGGGAGTGTGTTTAGAGCTTGTTGCCAGTGTTCATAAAAGAAGGTAAAGGTCACATTCTGAGAACAGAAATAGGATTTCCTGATGTGAGAATGGAGCTGTAAAGAGGGCTCTGACACTCAGGAGGAGCTGACTCCCCCCACCACCTTCTCAGCACAGCGGTAAGAAAAGCTACCATGGCAAAAAGCAATGAGAGTTAATATACTCAGAATTCCTGAATTCAGAACTGCAACCAAAAAACAAGCAATGTTTAACAGAAATCAAGAACAAGGTAGGAATGGAGCTCTAGTGTAGCCATGGGTTGGCCAATATCAACTCTAGAAATATGAAGGAAAGATCCAAAAAAAATACTGAAGGAGCCGCTATAAATTTTATGAGGTGTGATCAAAAAATACAGTGAGTGTTTAAATTTTTGAAATTGACTGCAGTAAAAGACACATTGCCATTAATGCCTCTCAAAATATTCCTCTTTATTCAAATACACTTACCCATCATCCTTGGCACTTTCCAAAGGAGTTCTGAAAGTTCTCTTTCCGGTCTTTAGTTGTACTTTCACAGCTGCCTCAATGTGCGGAATCAATTCAAACTGTTTACCTTTTGTGGCCATTTTGACATTGGAAATATGGCAAAAATTACACAGTACCAGAAGTGGTGAATAAGGTGGATGAGGCAACACCGTAATGTTTTTGTAGGCCTAACTTTCTGTTGGATGGCCCTCAGCAGCAGCATTCAATGTATTCTTTTTTTTTTTTTTCATTCAATGTATTCTTGATCATACCTCTTAAAGACACAAAAGAGGACTTCCAGAACTATTTCAGAAAGTGGCAAGAATGATAGGATAAGTGTGTTTGAAGCAAGGAGAAGTGTTTTAGGAAAAAGGCAATATGTATTTTTCTGTAATAGTTTTTTTTTTAATTTAAACTTTCACCATATACTTTGATTATGGCTTGCAACTTTAGTCATTGAAGAAAGCTTGGGCTTCCAGTCACTTTAAGAAGTATATTAATCCAGCCCCATATGCAAAGAGCTCTCTGGTTCGTTCTCACAAAATTCTGGCAATTTCTCTACCAAAACTTCCTTTGATAATTTAATCATTCCTTATTCTACAATTAATTTTTTATCTGGGAGAGGTAGAATCTTTGCAGTGAATATTCTGCTAAGGATCCTGAGTTTTAATTCTGATCTGCCACTACCCAGCTTTATGATTTGGAAAAATAACATCCCTCTGGAGCTCATCCTGTCATTTATAAAATGAAAGTGACATGTATCTTTCAGTTCTCTTCATCTCCTGTGTTAAAGGGTAATGAAGGATGTGTTTTCCTTATAATAATTCTTCATAAAATGTGTCTCATAATTCTCTAGAACAAAACTTTATCTAAAAATTGCCCTTTGATATTTTAATAATAAAATCTGGCAATGATACTATATTTAATAGTGCATAAGAGAGCATTTGTGTATCATCTCATTTAATCCTCATCAGGCTCAGGTACAGAAAGGTGGCAAAGACTTGTAATCGGCCCCCAATACCCATTCTTCTTATTGTCAGAGGAACAGAACCCACTCTCATTTGAAATAAAAGCTTTTTTTTCTACCCTCCCTTTGTAGTTCTAAGCTTTGGCAGAGGCAGTTATAATTTCCAGAAAGAGAGGTAGCCACAAATTTTGGTCCTCCTTTCTCATTCCTGCAGGGCTAAATGCAGAATGACAGGGGGAGTTTAGGCTGATCCTGGGCCACAGGAACCGTACAGTATAGCCCCAGGATACAGCATCTAGAGTCCTAGTGACTCCATGAATCTCCCTTAAGAGGCTCTCGACTTCTGTAATATCTGGGGGAAATTAACTTCTATTTCCTTTAAATAACTAAACTTGCAGCCCAAGTAAAACTGCATACACACTATCAGCAGGAAGTATTAGATTTATATTAGATTTAATAATATTCTCTAAACTTCAATAGGGCTAATATCGGAACAATGCAATTTTGACACCTAAGCCCAACAGTTTTCCTACTTCTCTCTAAAGAGGTAAAATCAACCACTGGCAGATGTAAAGTGAAAGACATCCCTCTAACATGGAACTAGAACATCTCAGGAACATCTCATGTTGCCTCACATGGAAAAACATTCCAGTGACAAATTAAAAAGAACAGTCCCCCCAGAATTAAGGGGGAAATGTTAGATACCACCTCCTTGAAGGACTTTTATTCTCTGCAAAGAATCTAAGCAAGGACTAAGAGGAAATGAGAACACAGCATCAGAAATATTAGATAAATGACAAGAATCTTACTAAGGTGCATTTAAAAGGGCCTTTGAGAAGTAAGCCAAGGTTTTAAGAGAAATTTTGAAGGAAACAGAAAAAGAAGACTATTTTTCCTTTCATCCCCAAGCTTTCGATATGAGCTTCAGTTTTAAAAACAATCACCTGGATAACCCTTATCACTATCACAAGATGAAGAGGTGGGGAGACCAGGCTTACTTCTCACTGTGTCAAATGAGCCCATGAATTTCACACTGTCACTTTGTCTGGTAGGGCTTGGCTCTAAAGCTCCGAGCAGCTGAAGCATAAAGAATAGGAAATATTATTCCAGAATGGGTTATATTAGGACTATTAATTTCTTTTGTCATTTTTAGATAAAACTTTTCCATATTTCTCATAGTAATGATATTTCCTTCTAAGAAGTAGATGAATGGAACCCATAATGCTCAAAATAGCTGGGATGGCCCATTCACAATGAGCAGCAGAGGCAGCCCAAGCCCATTAGTTAGCTCAGCTTTTCATAATTTAACAAAAACCTGCCGACCATATATCTTCCTCTTCTGCATATTTTATAGTAATGGAATATTTTTAGACAAAAGCATAAATAAAAGATGTTTCTGGGTTTTTGAACAATGCATTATATGTGTTATATTTTATTAGGTTTTTATCTTTTTGCAGCACAATTATAACTAAACAGAGGACTGTAGCTGTGTGTTGGGAGAAGAAAAAGGAGAGAGAAGACTATTCCATGATCCATAAGAAAGGGTCTTGCTCTTATTAATGATTCACACAAAGTATTATTCATATTTATTGGGAGCTTTTGTCAGAACAGGCAGTCTGCTTGCTACTGAAAATACAATGAAAGCAAGATATGGTTGACCTTTCAATCAGGGGACTAGTAATTTGAAGGTGAATGGAGATAATTAATAAACAAATACTAAAAATATTATGCCACCTCCCAGGACATGAACAGCAAAAAGGAGCACATATACAACTCCTTAACTTGGTAAGGAAAGAAGGAAGGGAAAAGGGAATCTGGAGGGAGGAGATTGGGGAAGTTTCCTCAAGGAAATGACAGCTAGGCTCCAACCTACTCATGATGATTACATGTCCCAGTGGTGAAGAAAGAGAGTCCTCAACAGAAATAGCAGCATGGGCAACTGTTCCGGAGCTGCTCAATGGGACCACGTCAGGATACTGTCTTAGGTCTCATATGGCTGCCTTACCCAAAATGGGAAAAATGCCACCCATTCACTAATAATGTTTTCATGCATTCAGTCATTAAATATTCAATACTGAGCATCTACTATGTGCCATGCGCTGTGCTATGATTATAGAGTTCAAAAAGATGAGAGGTAGCTCTTACCCTCAGTGAGCAACCCATCTTTTGAACAAAGTCGGTCCTAACACAGACTGGTGGTACAAGGACTTCTGTTAATAAGGAGTCACAAATGGGGCACAGTATGATTCATAAAGAGGACAAGAAGATGATGGGCGAGAGGGTCAAGGGAGAGGAGAAGAAAGTCAAGGAGAAGAGAAAAAGCCAATGAACTCTGCATGAAAATTTAAGCAGCAGGGCTGCACTTTTTCTTCTTTTTAAAATCAGCCAACTTCTGAACTTCATTAGCTTTGTTTGGAGCACATTGTTCTCCCAACCAGCCTCTTTTAAATGTTCTGAGAAATGATGCTAATTAATGATGGTGCTACCAGAAGGTTTCTATTTAGAAATCACTTGACTCAGGGTAGCAGACACCACACTAAGCAATGTTAGAGAAGCACAGGGAGCTACCCTCTCTGGAGGTGGCATCATTCAGCCTGGAAAAGAAAAGGTAGAAAGGTATTCAGTAGCTGGCTTCTAAAGGATGCCCGCATTTGTTCAAGGACTTCTGTGAAGAGGTCCTATTGATGTTTAGTGTGGTGGGCTAGGGAAAAACAACAGGTTAAAAGATCAATCATTAAATCACTTCAATAGTCCAGGGAGAATGTTCTAAAAGTCCAGAGTGGGGACAGAAGTTTGAGGGGGAAGCAAATATGAAGGAATGAAAAGGTAAAAATACTGTAGAGATAGAAAGTAATCCTGGATGAAGTAGAAAAAGCAATGGAGAAAAACCCAGAAATATCAAAATATTTATAACTAGTTCTTCCCAGCTGATAGTGCCTTATTCTCCAAGTAAAAGCAAAAGTGTAGGGTCTGTTCCCTGTGTCCTAGAGGGTAATTGGGGTTAGAAAATAAGGCTCTGTTGGGATTTGTCCCAATAAAAAGAGTTGATGGAGACTGAAATAAGATATACAAGAAGGTTGAGGAGTCTCCTTGGAAATGTTTAAAAATAGTCTGTATTACTGATATCAGCAGAGGGAATGATCTTCAGAGTACTGAAAAGCAGCCAGATAAGAGTGGTTGAAGCAGTTTGCTGACATCTAAACAACTTCTTCTCACCTTCTCATACCCAGGCCCTGGAGACACATGTTATTATGCTGCCATTGTGGCATGTACCACCCAGGGCACTTCATCACTTTCTGTGGGACCAGGCAGAGCAGGAGTAGTGGGTGGAGTAGTCTCAATCAGACCAAGTCCTCCGAAGTATAATATCTTCAGTCTGACTGGTAGAAACCATGCTATACTTAAGAGAAGAGTTGGGTAAGTTTAGATCCTTCTCACTAAAAGAAAAATAATGAAATATTGGCAATTTTCTAGACATAATCTAATACATCTGGGTCTTATTTTACCTCTTATCTGAAATAGTCTTTTCTTCATTGGCCAACTTCTAAGCATTCAGAATCCAGCAGACACTATTGCTTCTAAGAGTCTTCTGACCATCCTATACCCTAATCCCAGGGTACCATGCTACATGCTCTTCTTAAGCTGTGATGTTGACACTTCTTTGGAAAGAGATCTACCTGATTCGATGAGACTCACCCACTTTCGGAAGGGCAACTTACCTTATTCAATCTCCCAAATTAAATGTTAATCTCAGGCAAAATACTCTCACAGAAATACTCAGAATAATGTTTAACAAAGTAGCTGAGCACCCTGTGGTTCAGTCAAGTAAACACATAATACTGAGACTAAGTTGTAAAAGGTAATATACAGCTCTGCCTCATATTCATATTCATTCTCTCTCTCTTCCATCCTTCCTTCCTTCTTTTCTTCCTGTCTTCTTATCTCTTTTCCCGCCTCTATTCCCCCTACTTCTCCTCCTTCCCTATTTCTTTCCTTTCCTCTTCTCCCTCTCCTGCATCTTTTTTCTTCTCTTCTTTCTTCCTCTCCCTCTCTCCTCTAATTGCCTTGAGAACCCATCCACCATATGCAGACCACACAGAAGCCACATGTAGACGTTTTGAGAACAACAGTAGCTTAGCCATCAGTGACCAAGTCACATGAGTGAGTGAACAGGATGTCAGGTAAGTTCATTCCTCAGCCTTCACATTTCTAGCAAAGCCCTCGTCTGTCACTGAGGAGAGACAAACTGTCTTTGATGTGCTTTGCTTTAAATCTTGAACCACAGAAAATGTGGATGGTAATACATGATTTCTCTAGCTTTATGGTATTAAGGTATTAGGTCAAAGTTTGCACAGGAATAGAAAATGAATAGAGATCCCATTTTATACAGTTCTACACTGCCAATTTTTAATAAAAGCGTATCTTATCACAATATGTTGTCACTCCATTTGCTTTAACTATCACAAGACTAGGAACTCTCACATGACGGGACTATGCTTTTTTGCCTAAATATCTCCAGGACCTGGTACGGGGCAATTGCTACATTTTGTGGGAAGACGAATTTCCAGAGGGTTCATCTCATTCTACTCTACCTACCTTTGATATCCTCCATCCTATAAAATGCAAACGTCTACATAAATAATAAGAATTAGTATTTATTGAGCTTCTACTAGTGCCAGAAATATTCAAGGGGTTTCTGTACATCAGTTTATTTAATATCCACACCAGCCATAGACATATGGAGGAGGTTCTTTTACAAAAGAAACTGAAGGGGCTGAGGCAGAGAGGCAAAGACTCTTACTTAGATAATCAGAGGTACAGCCAAGATAAAAACTTTAGGTAAAATTTAATCTTCCAGAGCCTGTTAGGGTGTGAGTTTTAAACACTTTCAATGCTAACGATCACAATCTCGGACAAGCATGGAAAATTTTCACCTACCTAGGACTGCTGGCAGTAGCAGGATAAAATCTGATTATTTAGGCATGAGTGATAGCAAACATGGGCACATAGCTTTCTTGTGGAATATCTGCAGGCAGCTTATGCTTGGGAATGACAATTATTAAACTCTGACATCTCAATTCCAAACCCACTCTTCTACCTTATTTGATGATGCTGGGGCTACAGGCTAAAAACCACTGTCTGTTTTGGCATGGTCTCTGTTAGCCTTTCCCAACAGGACTCAGTAGATATACTTCAAGGCTGAAGAAGGAAGACACCATGTTGCTGTTCTAGTTTTGCTTCCTGCTCCCAATGAGCATCAGCAATCTTCCCCCTGCAGCACTTCTCACCTGGCAATGACACTTCATTCCCTTGGCAGCTGCTCAACCTGTTTTTTAGTTTTCCAACACCCAAAGAATCAGTCTCATTATCCCCTTTCAGAGACATAGTAGTCTCCTTCTCAAACATTTGAGTTTTAAATTAATACCCAGTTTTTCTCTTTTTACTCCCGGCCCCAAGGGTAGAAGTTGCTTCCTGCAGTTGCTACTATTTTGATACTTTAGTGTTTCCCATTTGCTGTTTCATATCCTTAGGTATTAGGAAAGACATATGGTCTCTCTTAAAATAAATTGTGGTTTCTGCCTTTTGAGTGGACCCTAGTTGATAAGCTGGGGATGCAAGTGACTACTCTGGCAAAGCCAAGTTCTGAGATTCAGCCAGAGTAACCTATTTTCAGGACACTATAATATTTCCCTTTCCTCTTAGATGTGATGTTTTATTTGTGTCTCCTTATCTTTTAGATCAAGCTGCACTTCACTGGCTATGTAACTGGGCCCTGGAACTATACAGAGGCCCCTGTTGTTTCTGGAACTTCACTAACAGAGGAGACAATTATGCCACATGAAAAACATTTCTTTTAGCACATCTGCAGGCCCAGGTCATAGTCACAAATATCTATGAAACACTGACTTTTGGGCTAAGAGCTGGGAAGTCAGTACTGACAAATGCCCATCCCTGCCCTTGAGGAGCCCACTCTGTAGGACAGAGCGATTGGACCATAATGGATCATCTCAATCCAGCATGGCAAGGGCTATGAGATATGCATTGGGCCTGGGGGCAGAAGACAGTGGTGATAATTCCATGTACCTTCTCCCTAGCTCTCCAGCTGCTTCTTTCGCTGCCTGTTCTCATTCTCTCCTCTGAGGCCATTCCTAAGGCAACGGCTGGCCCATCAGGCAAACTTTGAGAAGAAACTACATGTCTAGCTCCTCCCCTCCAAATCATTTCTGTCTATTGAGACTTTCGTATCCACAGCACAGTGGTGTTGTCTAATGTGGAATGTACCATTTGACCATTTAATCTTGATTGAAAAACCACCTCAATGGTTTATGGCTTAGAATTCATTTATTCATTCATTCATTCATTCAATGTTAGACAAAAGTTTTTTGAGCCCCTATCACCATGCATTGAGCCAAACACTGGGAATAAAACAGGGAATAAGATACAGATCCAGCCCACTAGATGCTATGGTACATTCATAAATAGATGTTTTGAGAACCTGTCACATCTTTTCCTTTCCTAGGACACAAAGGCTGCTACAGAGATGGAGGTAACATGACCCTGTCCATTGGCTGTATAACCTTGACAAAAATCACAAGGTTCAGAGCTTTAGTTTCCTTAGCTACAAATAAAGTTAACACTATAATATGAGAATCGTTGTGGAGATTAAATAAATATAATTTGTATGAAAGTACTGCATACAAATTAGATTGAATTTAAAAGAAAATGATGCTACTTTATTTCCCTTTTCTATTTAATATGCTTATTTAATTTACAAAGTTGTTCCACTGAAATTATTGAATTACAACTTTATGGTAAATAATTAAAATTAAAAACTCGCATCTGGAGTTCCTTGTAGCAATGGGAGATGTTGGAAAGATTTTGACTTACATGTATATTATTGGCAAATATTTCTCACATATCTATCTCTACTATCAGACCCAAACTTCCCGCAGAATATATGTAAGATCTTTAAACTGATATTTAAAGACTTTGCTATTGGTCTTGACCGAGGAGATTTAACAACATGATACCACTTAATTGTCACAGCAGCAAACTTCTGAAATGTATCAGGAGGCGGAGAGGCTGAGCAATTTGTCCAGGCTTGAATTAATGAATATACAGAAGATCTGGGGCTCTGCACTTAAGACTGTTAAACTCTGAAATCCATGGATTTTTCTCATAGTACATGGCATCTAACACAGAAGACACTAAATAAATACTTCAGAATTTTTTAAATGACTAAATGAAAGATAGTATCACTTTGGGGTGCTGAAAAAGTAATGTATTTAAGAAACCATTTTGCCTTTTGTCATCTGAAATTTTATTAAATTTGAACAGGACTTTAAATTTTTATTGGTTGGTATTTTCATTTTATTTATTCATTAGTTCAGTTAAATGTAGAAATGAGCTACCTTTCCAGAGATAAACAAGGCCTCATATTTATCAATAAAAAGCAGAACCAAATAACATTTATCTAGTTTATACAAAATTCCAAGTACAACCAAATGGAAGCATGCCCTTTATTTGTGAGTGAGCTGTTTATTGTTTTGAGGCATTCTTTTTCTCTTTTTTATTGGTTGTGTGTGCATCTGTGTGTGTTACCATCAATTTTAGTAAAGGTTAAACTGTGTGGTAACCGACAAAAGGTATCAAAGCCTAATGAAGCATGAGCACCACATCACCAAGCAGAAGGAACAACTAGGACCACACAGACAGTATTGCTCAAATCATGCTCTGAGCACCAGGTAGGAGGGACACTAGCACCAGCAAAGGGCACTGCCCATGTTGCATAAGCCATTCTAGAGGTATTGTCCCCAAGGCCAAAAAGCAATTGATTAAGCCATGCTGTGTGTGAATTATCTAGAAGTCTACAGCAGGCACTGTATGTTTGTTCCCTTGACACCAAACTAACATTCTTTTCTCTTGCCTTTCTCTCCTTTAGGTTTCAAAGCTAGTACTAATTTCCTATCCCCCCTGCAGCCAGTAGTAACCAATGATACAGTGATCAATAGGTGACCATTGAGACATAAGCTGAAACCAGTGGACCAGGGTTCTGGAGACAAAATCATGTCCATTCAAAAAGGCTGGAGTCACAGACGGTACAGTTCATGCCCATTTTTTTCTGCCTAGAATGTACGCATGATATTTGGTAACTTAGCAGACCTCTTTTGTCTATGGGCAACAACTATGAAAACAAGAAGGCAACAAGCTCGCTAAAAGGCTTACACCTCGCTAAGACTGGGGCTGAAAGTGCAGAAAAATAATATGGGCTCCTGCTGCTGATAATGGAATAGCTGACCCAACTCCAGAAAGTTCTTGTTACACAACAGCACTTACTTGTTTAAGACCCTTTAGGCTAGATTTTTGCTACACATAGCTATATTTTCGGCTGGTACAGAGATGTAGTTTGGGTTGCTATGAAGCCTCTGATATACTATGGATGATGACTAATAGTTATGAGTCAAGAATAACATTTTGAATACAAAAGTATCAATGATAATGTAAGTAATGATTAAAATACTAAAAAGTTTCTTAATAGAATCATACAAAATCCAACATACATTTATGATAAAAACTCTCCAAAAAATTGGAATAGACGGTCTCTACCTCAATCTGATAAAAGTAATCTATGAAACACCAACAGCCAATATCATGCTAAATGATCAAAAACTGAAATCCTTCACACTAAAATCAGGAACAAGGCACTATCATCCACTTTCACCACTTCTGTTCAATATAGTTTTGGAAACATTAGCCATGAGACAAGAGAAAGAAACAAAAGGAATAAAGATAGGAAATGAAGAAGTCAAATTGTCATTATTTGCAGATGACATGATACTCTATATAGACGACCCCAAGAACTCCACCAAAAGGCTTCTAGACTTAAAAACCAAATTCAGTAAAGTAGCTGGATACAAGGTCAACACACAAAAATCAATAGCTTTCCTCTACACAAACAACAAACTCGCTGAAAGAGAAATGGGGAAATCAATTCCTTTCACAATAGCATTCAAAAAACTGAAATACCTAGGAATCAACCTAACAAAAGAAATCAAAGACTTCTACTCTGAAAAATACAGCACTCTGAAAAAAGAGATTGAAGAGAATATCAGAAAATGGAAAGACATCCCTTGCTCCTGGGTAGGAAGAATCACCATAATGAAAATAGTCATACTTCCAATACTGCTATATAGATTCAATGCAATCCCAATTGAAATCCCAGGAGCATACTTCATAGACCTCGAGAAAACAATCCAAAAATTCATTTGGAACAAGAAGAGACCTAGAATAGCAAAAGCAATACTAGGCAATAAAGACAAAATAGGGGGTATCACAATCTCCAACTTGAAACTATACTACAAAGCCACTGTGATAAAAACAGCATGGTACTGGCAAAGAAACAGACCTGAGGACCAGTGCAACAGATTAGAAGATGCAGAAACAACTCCAGACACACTCAGCTACCTCATCTTTGACAAAGGAGCCAAACACCCTCACTGGAGGAAAGATAGCCTCTTTAATAAATGGTGCTGGAAAAATTGGGTTTCAACTTGCCAAAGATTAAAACTAGACCTATATCTCTCACCATGCACTAAACTAAAATCAAAATGGATTAAAGATCTAAATATTAAAACAAATGTTGAACCAGCTGGAACAGAGGTTAGGTAGAACTCTTGAAGACATTGGTATAGGAATAGATTTTATGAACAAAACCTCAGGTGCCCGTGAACTAGCACAATCAACAAGTGGGATCTCTTCTTACTAAAAACCTTCTGCACAGCAAGAGAAACCACCAACAGTGTGAAGAGACAACCCACAACATGGGAAAACATTTTCACCAGCTAGTCCCTCAGACAAAGGTCTACTATCAAGAATCTATAAAGAACTTTAAAAAATAAGACCTCCCAAATATAAAGACCCAATCCATAAATGAGCATCTGAAATGAACAGACATTTCTCAGACAAAGAAGTAGAAAATGCAAATGAAAAAAACATTGAGATTCCACCTCACCCCAGTAACAATGGCTGCTATCATGAAAACAACCAACAACAAATGCTGGCAGGGCTGTACGGAAAGAGGAACTCTACTCCACTGCTGGTGGGAGTGTAAACTGGTGCAACCACTGTGGAAATCAGTATGGAGATACCTCAAAGAATTAGGATTGAAAGTCCCATTTGACCCAGCTATTCCCTTGCTGGGTATCTTCCCCAAAGAATTAAAAGAATCATAGCACAGTGATATACACGCACCCATGTTCATAGCAGCACAATTTGTGACAGCTAAAATTTGGAAGCAGCCCAAATGCCCATCAACTGGACACTGGATAAAGAAAATGTGGGGTTTTCTTATATAAAATGGAGTATTATCCATAAAGAATGAGAAACTAGAGACATTTATAACTAAATGAAAGCACATTGAGGCAATACTCTTAAGAGAAATAAATAGGACACACATGTGTAAATACTAAATAGTTTCTCTAGTGTGAGAAACTGAAAATGTAAATAAGGACTAAAAGGTATAATAGATCATGTGAAATAGGAAGAAAAGGTGCAAGGGGGAAGGGAAAGTGGGAGGAGTAGGGGGAAAAATAACGGAATGGAATTAATATGAGAAAAAAATGGAAACAAAGTCTTTGTAGATAGGGAGGGGTGAAGGGGTTGAAGGGAGGTCAGGGAAAGGGGGAAAAATAAGAACCATGATGGATTATATAAAAGTGCAAATTTCCAATGATGAATGTCATTATATTGTATACCTTAAATGTACCAATAAAATTACTTTTAAAAAAATGAATAAAGAGTCATAGTAAAAATGAATGTAACAGCTAAAAATTAAGTCTACTGGTTATTCTAGTGATGACTCTATGGATGAAATAGGTTATACAGTGAACTTTGTTGAGGTTGGGGACATACGGAAAATGAAAAAAATCCTTAAATAAAATTATTATTATAAAAAGATATAAAAAATAGGACACTCAAATGCCCCAAAATATGTGAATTTGTCTATCTTGTTTTTCTTATAAGAGAAATCCAAATCATAAATAATTCAATAAGAAAAATAAAATATAGATGATAGGAAACAGGGAGGTAAACTTTGTGGAAACTGGAGAGGGTTCTGGGAATGGGGTGGGGGGAGATTGGAGGGCGGAGCAGGGGAGGGGAAGTAAAAATGATTAAAATGCAGTATGTACCAATTCCCCAAGATGAAGGTAATTATCATGTATCACAAACATATGCTAATAAAAAAGAATAAGTATATTAAAATCCCTGCAGGGCCTTGCAATGTTGCTTGGTAGTAGAAGTCTTGTTTGGCATGGGCACAGCCCTGGGTTTGATCCCTAGTACCACAAACAATTAACAAACAAACACAATGGGATACCACAGACCTACCAGAATGACTAAGAAGAGAAAAAACGTAATTCCAAATGTTGGGGAAGATGAGCAAGCAGAACTGTCACATAATAGTAGTGGTAATGTATGTTGGAAGAAATATTGTGGAAAATCTACGAAAGCCAACATATCATAATTCTATGATTGGTCAATCATACTCCTAAGTATTTACACAAAACAGCTGCATCTGCAGGCAAAAGGATCTACAGGAACGGCCACAGCAGCAGTATTTCCAATCATCCTAAACTGGAAATAACCCAAATACTCATCAGCAATAGAATGGAGATATCAACTGTGGTATAGCCATACAATGGAACACTACACAGCAATGAGAATGAATGAACTACACTACACATAACACCATGGCTCTCACAAATGTAATGTTCATTTAAAGATGCTAGAATAATTCAAATATAATCAAAAACATCTATACTGTTAGAAGTCAGGAGAGTGAAGGCTCCTGTCATGGGCTGAAGGATAGTAAGCAAGACTGATTTCTGGGGAGTTTTGGTATTGTGTTTCTCACTATAAACGCTGACTTTACAGTTGTGTTCATCTTATGGAAATTTATTTTGCTATGCAGTTAAGATTTGTAAGATAAAAAGATAATCTAAAAATATCTATCAGAGGACATTCATCCAAGGAAACACTGGCAGAATTTCTCACCAATTAGATAATTCAAACAATTTTTTAAAAAAACATGTTATTCACTCATGTGCTGTCAAGAAAATAAGACATTCTATTAAGAATAGATGTGCTACAACTAGATAGGCCATGTTTATCTGTCCAGTAAATCTTTCAAACACTCAAATACAGCAAAACAAAACCTCACTCATTCATACCTAGTGTAAAGTCAGTGCCAAGCACTGTTCTAGATGCCTGGAAAAATTCAGTAACAAAAGTGTTTAGTTTATGAAAGTTATCTTGTCCTACCCTTAAATCCTGAATAAAGGACCCCTAGGAAATTGATTTTTTTTTTCATTCTGGAAGACTCTACCAAGAGAAAAACTGGGACTGTTTCCTATTGCTTTGACTTCCTACAGCTGTTTCATTTAGGAAGGTCACTAACTTAACTGAGAACTGAATCTAACAATACATCTGTATGTGCATGTGTGTTTGAGAGAGATTTTGGATGTTTGCTAGAGTTTGTCCATGAATGCAGACTACAGAGTGTGTGAGATCATCTAAGGGACCAAAGTGTGGTTATATGAAGTGGATAAAGGGAGGGTGAGATACTATGGGGGAGAGATGGATAGCAATGTGCATAACAGGGCTAAAATCTTATGTTTCCATTGAGTTTTTGTTAATCTTCTCTATCTTCATCCTTTCCCAAGACCTTGTAATGTGAAAGAAGTCAACTATTTCATCAGATATTACCACTTTTCCTCACAGGGAAATGCCAGCATACAAGGAATCTAATTGAAGCCCATGATTGCATCAGGGTTATCCTCTATTCAAAAGATGAAACCCTCAAAACTGGCAATCCCTTCTGGAATGTCCTTTTTTCCTCCCCATTGAGAGCTACTGAACACCATCTTTGCTAAAAAAGTGCAATGACTCAAAACTATTGAGCCCCCTAGGATGACTATAGGTTCCCTTTTTCAAAAGCGCTTTAAAATCAGAAGACCCATTCTCTTGTGGACAAGGCTTAGAGAGAGCCCTAGCAAAGAAGTGGCAATCTCTTCATGAAGTCTGTATGGTTCAGATCTAGAATCTCCTCCAAAAGCTTCATGTGGACTAATGGACTCAGGGTATTTTTCAGGTCAGAAAATATAAAGTAGCAGATACATATGTAGGATGAACAATCTAGAGATCTAATTAGTGTACAGCATAAGGGTTATAGGTAAAAAAATCATATTGTATTAGCATTCATATGAAACAAGTAAATTTTACGTGTTCTTACTACCAAAAAACGTAACTATGTAAGATGATGGAAATGTTAACTTGCTTCCCATAAAAATCTTTTTAATAACTATAGGTATCCCACAACATCATGTTGTATAACTTAAAGGTACATAATAAATTTATTTTAAAGGTGCTAGTAGAAAATGAACAAAGTCTTGAATATCTTCCAAAGAGTTGATGAGAATTATCCCTCTAAATGACAATCAGGGAGACAGAGAAATTAGATAGGGGATTTGGTATTAAATAAAAGGAGAAAAATTAATACAGAATGTATGCACATTGAACATCATAAATGGCCATTATTTAGAAAATAAAAAGAATTGAGGAGTAAAAGATCACTTTAGGGCCAGAGATTTAGCTCAGTAGCACAGCGCCTGCCTGGCAAGCACAAGGTCCTGAGTTCGATCCTTGGTACCCCCCAGAAAGGTCACTTTAG
>NW_004624730.1:7927052-7955609 GCF_000247695.1 Heterocephalus glaber
GGCTTGGCTTACAAGTTGGCCCATTGTTAAGAAGCTTAACTTCTGGGTTTCACTGTGAGCAAGGCAAAAGCAGCCACTGACACCTGGGAACTGATATGGAACTATCTATTTGGCCTTGTGCTTCTCAGAGTTGGCCTCACAATACAACTGAACTCTGGCTTTCTCCTCCTGAGCAAAGAAAATTTTCACGGACTGCCAAGATAACACAATATGACTATGTGTCCAAGACAGAGCAAGAAAAAAACAAGACTACTCTGTAATCATTCCTGAACCAGACAAAAACATCAACACTGTGCAAGCAACAAAAATGTCCCAATATCATTCTGTCCTGATTAAGATGAATGAAATCTACTTCTTTGCCTTCACCCTTGATCTCATCCCTTCTTGATGATATTTATTAAATATTCAGTCATGGAATTTTTCTGGCTTTCCAACAATAGCCAATCCAGAATAAAGCCATCTTTCTTAAACCATCCCTAAAATACCAGCTAATAAGTCATATCTATAAGTTCTTTAAAATTATCTTAGTAAGAAGGCTCACATTTCTTCATGAAATGTCTTCTCTCTTGTGGCAACAAACAACAAATCTGACTTGTTTAATGATAGATGTGTCTTTGGTGGTCTTTGATTGGAAAGTACGGACAACTTTTTAATGTTGTTGTTCACTGAAGTAAAAATTGGTTTCTATAGAATGCCAGAGTGTACATTAAAGCCTAAACTATTTTTTTGCTGTTGTTGGCATTGGAGATTGAGCCCAGGGCCTCTCCACTAAACTACATCCCCAGCCTTTTTTAATTTTTTTATTTTGAAAGAGTCCCACTAAGTTGGCCAGGCTAGGGTTGAACTTGAAATCCTCCTGTCTAGATCTCACAGAGTGCTGGGATCATAGGTCTCCACCACCAAACCTGGCTAAGCTCTTTTGATTAAGCTCTACAAATCCATCATATTACTAAAATATTTTGATTTTATTTGTGCCACCACAGTTAAACAATATTATTGAAATCTCTAGACAAAATATGATGGAATGAATCATTTTTAAGGAACAATTGGAATTTCTGCTTCCTTACTCTCTTTATGCAAGAGAAAAAAATAGGCATGTACATTGTGTAATGGTCACATTTATTCCAGGGAAGCAATATATTTCCTAACATCCTTAACTTATCACCATAATTTCCACCAGTTCTCCTCACACAAAGATTTCTCCATAGAGCTGTCACAATATTTTTCTTCTCACTAAGAATACCAGAGTGCTTTTTCTTCTCAAATTCTAGTGTTGTATAATGTGACAGGTTATTAAATCTATTTCTCTTCCTCTCTTTAAATAAGGCACAGCATCCAGCACAGCAATCCTTCAGAATTAAAGATGACAACTTGGAGATGTTTGGATTCATTCTTTAGCTCTAACACACACACAAACTCAGCCCACACTTCTCATGCAAGCTCACACACACTGTGCATTGGTGTACAAATTAGTTAGGCTCCTGTTATATTACCATTTTATTATACTATCAGCCATATCATTTTACTATATGACTGTTTAATATACTCATTAATATAAAGATAATATTGGAAATGATTCTATCACTTCACTCTAAGTCATGCTAAACCAAGGAAATATGCATTCTATGAGACTGGGGTAAGAAGGGATGGTGAAGAGTTGAGGAGGCCATATATTGCACTCTAGATACAGCAAAATATACTTGAAAGAATTACTTCTAGTGGGTCTCATTATTTTGCTGGTAGGACTACATTGGTATGTTTTCAGATAGGTACTTGGGTAATTTTTACAGTTTAAAAAATGTGCATATCCTTTGACCTAACACTTCCTCTAAAAAAAAACCCATACTTCAAATAAACACATTAATAATAACATTGATAGCGAACTGCTATGCAATGTGCAGCACCCAGGTACTACTACATGATTAATTCTCATAACAACTCTACATTGCAGGTAATTGTATCATTTCTGTTACATGAATGAGAAAATGGGGGTAGTTTGTTTGTACAACATTTTATAGCTGGTGAATAATACAGCTGGAATTTGAATATGGACAGTCTGTGGCCAGAATTATACCATACCAATACAACACAATGTCCTCCAACATTAGACACATGTTTACTGGAGAATTATTGATAAAGCCCCGAAATAGAAGAAATAGAAACAACTGGCTCCCCAGTGCTATGCATCACCATACACCCTTTTGCTCAGACTTCTGGAGTCATTTTGGAGTCTTCACTTTTTTTCATCCCCTACTTCCAATCCATCAGCAAAGTACCCAGTATCTATTTAGCAATAACGTTCATTTCCAACTGCTCTCATCCACCCCGTAGTTAATCCAAACTATCACATCTCTCACCAGGCCAAATACAGTAGGCTCTTTGAGTTCTCTCCAGCACCCATTTGTTACAAGCAGTCAGTGTTATTTCTTACAATGTAAATCACTTCTCTGCTCCAAGCCTGCCAATGGCCTCCGGTTGCTTATGGAATAAAAGCAAAACTCCCTACCATTACCTACAAGGCTCTACATTGCCTGCCTCTTAGCTGAATCTGCAAAATAACTGATAATCTTATCTCACTGCCATCCAGCTACCCTGCCTCCCAGCTCTTCCTTTTTATTATTATTGTGATAAGAACACTTGAGATTGACCCTCTTAAGTACACAGTACAGGACTGTTAAGTATAGGTACACTGTTGCATGGCAGATCTGTAGAATTTGTTCCACTGGCTTAACTGAACTTCATTCTTTAAACAGGCAGGCATGTGTCTATGTCATGGCCTTTGCCTATTCTCCCATATCTCTCTATATATCCTGATGGCTCATTCCTTATCTATTTGGGCATCCATGCAAATACTACCTCCTCAGAAGTCTTCTCTGACCAGGGCTTTTAAACTAGTCTCATCTATCACTTTCCACTTTCTACCCCTTTCCACACTTCATTTTTCTGCATTGCACTTAATATTGTTTGGCAACAGATTATACATTTATTGCTTATTTTCTATTCTCCTCACAGGCAAAAAAAAGCTGAAACCATGCTGTTCCCTGCTATATTCCCAGTCCTAAAGAATGCCTGGCATATAGTAGGAACTCAATGGATGCTGAATGAATGAATCATTTGCTCCATTTGTGGGCTGGTTGGTGAATCGTGCTTCACTTATAGGATGAACTGCTTTATACCACGGAATCGTTGTAGACAACAAATTAAAATTATGAAATGTGGTTGGAAACATTTTCAAGTTAATAGAGGGGGAGTGGGCAAGAAAAATAAAAATTTCAAAGACATGAAGATGATTGTGTTTAGACTTGGTGGCTCCCATGGCCATGCATGCACTACTCTCTAGGAAGGAGGCAGAGGCAGGACTTAGCATAGCAAGTATAGCAGAAGAGGCTCATGGTGCTTCCAAGGAACTGGAAATTTAAGCGTTTCAGAGGGTGTGTTCCATCCATATAGATTATGTGATCTTGTAAAAGTTATTATGACATCACTGAGTCTCAGTTCTCTCATCTGTAAATGGGCACTGGAAATTATAGTATTGACCTTCACAGGCTGTCATGAGCAGCCAATGAAAAAGCAAATATTGAAGAGCTGAGACGAGTTACATTTCCTTGGTCTTGTTCCTTATCTGGTGGCAGCAGCATGTATAATGCATTTTCTTAAGGATGGTGTTCAAATCCAGGATAGAGACTTTGTATTTCCTCCCTAGTGTACTTCTTTATAGTACAGATTTCCTAACTTTAACATTCAAGGCAGGAAGTGTTTCCTTTCACAAATCCTATACTTGGATCTTTCACAGTTCCAGGAGCGATCCCTGAATGAGAATTGAGATTGTCAATAAGCCTATAGTCCCCCTACCTGCACCCTTTGGAACTCATGGCCCATAGGATCCTAAGATGGGCTCCTTAGATAACTAATGTTTCCAGGGACAATTGGTGGCTTAACTATGTGGCAAAAAGCTAACATTTATTATTAAGAGGGAGTGTCTGTTATTCTCCTAAGACTGGAAGTCCACACATATATGCTCCAGTCAGAAGTCCAAGCTTATCGTGTGAGTGAAAACATCTGATTTGAAAACCTGGCCACAATATCACTCCAGGCCCTCTAGGTCTTTCTGCTGGGTCTCTGGACATGGTGGAGCAGAAATCAGTTATCCCAATTGTGCTCTGTTTATTGATACAGAATTCCTGAGTTTAAAAACATGGCTGTTTCAAGCTGCTATAGTTCAGGTTAGCTGGAATAAACTGAATGAAGCAAATCTTCAACAAGTAAAGGCTAAAATAGGCCACACTCTCCCCATCCCAGTTTCTTAGAAGTTGTTTTGAAAAGCCTAACATTGATGCAACTGGAGGGCAAAGGTGTCAACCTTCTCCCTTTAATACACAGTATTAAATCCAAAACTGTGATCTTTCAACAAGAATATGTCCACACACCTGAGAAGAAAACAACTGAGACTAAATGTTCAGATGAAAAGAAGCTCTTAAAATATCAAGTATTTGAAAGCAGACTGTCCAAGATAGGGAGTTGAACATTTCTGAGCTCAAGTCAAGATAAAATATTAAATTAGCCTTTCAACTGACCCTGAGAAGATCTGGAGTTTCCAGTGGGGAGAATTTTCATGTCACTTCTCTTCTAAGTCAGCCAACTAGTGGAGGATGATGTGGCACAAAAGCAAAAATGGGAAGGGTAGGTTATCAGCACGGCCTCTCTCAGATTCTGAGTTTATAGATTAGAGAACACGGACAAGTGGAATGAACTTGCTCCAAGTCTATTCATCTTCAAAATGCAGAGTGGAGAGGATAACAGGACTTAGTTCCTAACTAGGGGAGCCAAAATAGATCAATCAAAGTGGTTACTCAAAGACTCAGTAGAAACTTAAGAGACTTGTTACATTTCCTTACTGAAACCTGTCTTATTTTACACAAACAGACAGGAAAAAGAATACTTAGGCTAAGCAGCAGACCAAAAATCTGTACTGAGCACTAAATGAGCTGCTAGCTACATTAGTTTTGCATGCATTATCTCCATTAAACATGATAACACTGAGCATTTATTAAAGGTTTACTATGCACCAAGTATGATGCTGAGTAATTCTTAAGCATCATCATATTTCAACCTCATAATAAACCCGTGAAATAAGTTTTATTGTTTCTTTCATTTTACAGATGATGAAAGTGCAAATGTGGGGAAATTAGACATTTGTAAGCAGTCTGATTGCAGCCTATAGCTTCAGCCACTTCATCATCCTGCCAGCCATTCATTCAGTCTTCACAACCATATGAGGTAGTATGAGAGGCTCAGATATGCTAAGTGACTTTCCCAAGTTACACATTCCATCTGTGGTGAACCTCTACCTTGTTTCCAAACTAATCTCAGAGCAAGCCAGGTGGCTACAATAGCTCCCTAAGTTGTCTGGCAAAGTAATTTCAAATTGAAGTGAAGTTGCATGGGTCATGCCACAGTTCAGTTTAATTGTGAGGTAAATCTGCTCAGGAGTATTTTTGTTCTTATGGCACTCTCTCTCTCTGAGTTTCCCCAATTTTTTTTAGACACTGGAACCATATTTTCTCCTTTGGATCAAAATCTTATATAGAAGCACAATGTGTTTAATAAAGTGATATTTTATCAATATAAATGTGAATTTCTGTCATTTACTATAAATCAATCTATAGGCACAAAATCTGAAAGTTAGTGGTTCCCAAAATTTAAGCATGTATGCTCCTACATCTACAGCTAGCTGCTCTTTAACAAGCATGCCAAAACATGTACTGGGAAAAGGACAGACTCACTACAAATGAAGTTTGGAATACTGGAAATAGATAAGCAGAGAAATGAAACTGGGGCCTTACCTCATGTCATAGCAAAGGTCAACTCATAAACATTAGACCTGAAATTAAAACAACTAGAAGAAAACAGTGAGGAAAGCTTCCTGACATGGATTTGAGCAATGCTTCTGTGAATATTACAACAAAAGCCCAGGCAACCAAAGGAAAAATAGACAAGTGGGATTGTGAAAAGGTAACCTATGAAATGGGAAAAAATATTTGCAAACCATATATCTGACAAAGAATTAATTACCAAAATGTGTTAGAAACTCCTGAATTCAGGCACAAACAAAACAACAACAAAAAATAACCTAATTGAAAAAAAAAATGGGTAAAGTACTTGAATAGACATTTTTCCAAAGAAAATATAAAGATGGCCAACAGGTACATGAAAGGGTGATAAACATCACCAGCCACTGAGAAACACAAATCAAAACCACAATGAGATCCCTTATCACCCCAGCCAGAGAAAGGAGACCCTGAGATCCCCTTTCACTCCAGCACTAACCATAGCTGCAGCACTCTCTGCCTTACTCTCTCTGTAGGAAGGAAGGGGGAGTCCTTATTCCTGAGTGGTAGAAAAGGGTCTTCCGACCTCTTCTCAGAACTCCATTAAACACAGTCACAACTGCTGTGTGTACATTTTATACAAACACTTAAGCAAAACTCTTTAAATCAAACTTCCTATCTAGGCACCAACAATCCTGGTTCCATGTGAAGGGTACAGGTCTAACAGTGTAACTTAGTTCTAACGGACTCCATTCTTCCTCTCTTAAATGAGAACGGGAAGGTCTTGGAAATCTAAGTGTCTTTGGAGATGAACCAGGGAACAGACCAGGGAAATGACATCCATCTAATCATTCAATTACAAGGACCAATGGTGCCAGGAACTATGGGAGAAACTGGGCTGCAAAATCAGTAATAGTAACAGCTTCAGCATTCCAGAATTCACTTCTCCTGTGACTTCTTCATCTACTGCCTCTGCTATGCCTCTAGCCATGGGATTCTTAATAAAGGCACTCACCTACGTGCTTCAGACATTGACTCATTTTAAACCTGAAGAAGTAAGTGCCATTATGATGCACATTTTACAGATGAGGAAACTGAAGACCAGGCAGGTTTGATTTCAGTAATGGCTTGATAGTTCTGGTACTACATTTTAAGAGGCATAGATGGCTTACCCTATTTAACCACCCCAAGACCAGGGAACTTTGCCAAGAGAACTGAGACCTTCACATTATTTTCTTTAAAAATTAGAAATAGCTTTTCTTTCTTTCTTTCTTTATATTTTTGGTACCAGGGATTGAACTTGGGTCCTTGCACTTTCCAGGCAGGCGGTGGAACCACTAAGCTAAATCCCCAGCTTAGAAATAGCTTTTCTTTACAAAGTGTTCCATGGCCAGGAAAATGAGGACTTAATTTTAGGAAAGATTAAGAGCTAGGTCTAAAGATAGGCTTAATACAAATGACTATTCTCTACAAGAGAGAGCAAATTCCTAAAGGTTAGGAATACCAATATACTACATATTCCAGATCAACATTTAGTACATGATTTATACAAGGATAATAGTGAAAAGAAGAATTCAGATGCCAACAACTAAAGGATATTAAAACATGTTAATTGTAAAGACTAACCTATAGTGTTAAGTTATTCCACCTAGGCAGGGGACAAGATGAGAGACATGGAGTGTCATGTACACAACATGGGCATTGACGGAAAGAATAATCCAAGTTCATATCCTAATACGCTGCTTACTAATTTTTTCTCTTTAGATTGTACTTTTCCTATGTGTCAGTTTTTTCACCTATAAAATGGGTATTCACAGTCTCTATTTTATAACACAGTCGAGGGTATTAGATAAACATGCATGTAAGGACTTACCACATGGTACACAGCAGTCACCAAATGGTATTCATTATTCTCAGAGGACAATGGGACAAGACAGTGGGAGCAGTTTCTGGAGTCAGACTTGTTTCAATTGGTCACAACCTCTCCACTAACTACTTCTGCGACCCTTAAGCACGTTACTTAATTCTTCTATGTTCTAAACTATATACAATTTTTTTCATCAATTATACTTCAACAAAGATGGAAAAATAAAATGTGGAGTCTTCAGAGAGAGATTAATTTGTAGCATTATTTTGACAATGAAATATAATAATACATGTAAATTACTTAGGAAAGAGTACATTGAACAAATGTGTTTAATAAATAAATCATTATTAATACAATTATTGCATCATTATTAATAAATCACCATTACCATCAATTTTAAAACATAAAATAGATGGAAACTACAAAGGAAAGATGATTTTCTTACAGATGATTACCAGTAGTGAGTCCAGTTATACAGGAAAACAGGCTGTCAGGCAAGGTTTCAGAAATACCTCCTTCAAGATGTAGGGAAGGTGATTCAAGCTAGAGACAGAGGATTCAAAATCACAAGTGTCACCTGAAGTTCTTTCCTTAACCTGTAATTCCCTAATTCAAATGACCAGCGTGGGTACATAATTATATCAAAGTACATCATGAAAGCCCTTGCTGACCAACGCTTATTCTGAATGCCCAGAACATGGCTTACAAGTTCTTCAGGCTAAGGAGGCAAGGAAGCCAATGTCATACTGCTTTTCTTTTTCTGCAGGAGGACAGACATTATCCCTCCAGCTATGAAATTATCTTCAGGATATACAAGAGAACTGATAGCCAACACAGCTTTCAGATAAAATACTTTTTCTATTTGTAGCCTGAATTTCCCATCTATTGCAATTCTGCTTTCAGATATCAAACATTATCAATTTTGAGATTTTAACTATAAGAAAGCCAATCACATACTCTACAACCCAGAAATCATCTTTTCCTATGTCCAAATGCATCACGGAACTGTCAGTCTCCAGTCACAGAGACATGCCCTTGGGCAAAAGGGAGGAAAGATTTCATTTTGGTTTTCTGTTTTGTTTTGTTTTGTTCTCTTTTCTTTTTTATTCAGTGCCCAGAGTAAGAGTTCTAATATTACTGAAATCAACTTTCTTTTTTAAAAAAATTTTTAAAGAGAAAAATTATTCTCATTAAAGATGTGTTAAGTGGGAGGTGGAAAGCAACATCAAAGTTTTCCCAAATGGAAGCTTGATGCAAAACCACAGTGGAAACTTTGTGAACAACCGAAGAAAACTGTTGTTTTTCATCATCTTTCATGCTAGGTGTTAGCCATTGAGATGCTGCAAGCCCACAAAGTGTGAACAGAAAATCTTTGGAGAATGGGGTTTGTCCGTAATATCCAGAGGGAATGCTTTGATTGACTTAATTTTCATTTTTCAGCTTTCCTCTGTGTCCACAACTGAGAGGTTAACTGTTGCAGAGGCCAAGCCAAGGGGGTGCAGGGGTGTGTTCCAAATTCAAGTGCTACCAGGGCCCCCTTGGGTAAGGCAAGTGAGGGAAGCAGGCTGACTAATGGGAAGCAGAGACAAATCTCATTCTGTGAAGAAGGGAAGCGGCGAACTGTTGCCAACTCACTGGTGCCAAAGGATTAAAGATTCCAGATTGCCAGACTTTCTGGTTATATAAAAAAACCAGAAATCTAGTTTTATAAAAAACTTCCCGATCTTTAAGAGTTGGCAACCAGTATAAAACTTGTTAGAACACTATGAAGGCCAAAAAAATATGAATGCAGGCCAAAGAGAGGCCACCAGGTTCCAGTCTGCAGTTCTGGTAAAATGGAAAGAGCGTGGATTTTGGAATCAACTAAATTCAAGTTTTACTATTTATTAGTGGTATGATTTGGGAGTAATTTATTAATTGTGCCTGAGCCTAAGTTTTTGTATCTGGTTATCAAAGCCTTTACTGAAGAGTATTTGTGATGGTGAGAAAAAATATACATAAAATGACTAATACATAACTGGTATCAGCATACCAATGGCTCATTTAACTCATCATCTCTACGTCCATACTGTCTAATTCATTTCCATAAAAAATTTGGGCTTTGGAGCTATAGAAAATCGAATATCTCAGGTACAAGTGAAATCACCCTCTTGGAGTCTATCATAATGGCTTAATGCACAAAAGGGTGATGGATCACTAGTGTCATAAGTATGAAAGAGGCTCATTTCACAGAGCTCTCCCATGAGCTCACCAGCCCAGAAGGAACTGCCAAGAAAGTTCACAGCCTACTTTTCTGGGAGTGGGCAACCCACACATAGACATATACAAGGAGGCCAGAGCATATGGCGATGAAACCCTACAACTGGATAGGTGGGAGTGAGGAGGGAAAAAAGAAAGTGGAGAATAACGAGGAGATAGAAGAGTAATTGGTTTTTAGCTCTGCCCCACATAAAGGTAGACTAGGCACCCTAAGACAGTCTACTGACCACAAATTCAGAAAGAGATTAAATCATGGCCTTCTTTTGAGCTCTCTTTCTCAAGGCCACTTGACTGTCTGAGCCTCTAGCCCTGTCCCTATGATGGAGTGAGTTCTACTGAACACTGAGACCTTCGAGGACAAAAACTATGTTTTTTTCACGGTGCTCAATAGATGCTGTGGTTAATATAAATGGCCCTGCTGCCTTTTCACAGGGCTATTATGATGAGAAAATGAAATAACATAAATAGAGATACACTATGAATATAAGGTACTGTATGGATATATTATTATAAACATTAATAATCTCATACTACAGTTCACTGATAATTGATGTGATACACAACCACACTAATTATTACCAACAATGTATAAAGCCCATGACTCATCAAAATATGTTTTCATATGGAATTGATCCAAGAATAATTAGTCCTCAGAATTACAGTACTTAGAGCTTCCTATGAAGGAGCTCAATAATCATATATTTGAATTAAATGAAAAAATAGAAGTAATAATGATCAGGCCAACATTCTGAAAGTTTGGCATATAATTTGGGTTTTCCAGTGAATACAAGTACTCTGCCATGCATAGGACCTGTGTCAAGGGCCACACGAGCATGAGCCTGGGAGTATCCAACCATGCTCAGGAAGAGAGTACTGAATCTCTAAGAGGTTTGCATTTATCTCCCTTGGTTAAGATGTTTGGTTCAGCAATTAGTGAGCACACCATTACTCACCAGAAGAGAGAAGGATGTTATTTCTATTTCTCATTGGATAGAAATTATTATTACATTTAACTGTCACCAAATTAGTCATCATGTCCTATACAGTAATTATTTTATGGCTAGCAATATGTACAGGAGAGATTTTTAAAAAATGAGTATGATCCTAAAGTAGGCTACACTAAGAGGTGGGTCTGAAACTTGGTTTGGAATCTATTTCCAAGTTGCACATTTCTCTTCCCTCCTTTCTGCCAGTAGAAATTATGGCTACTACTAAAGATGTACTGGAAGTTTTCATGTAGTAAAAATATCATCTCATTTACACATTTTAGAAGAAAAACAAAAGCATCCTCTCTAAATTCAGGATCTTTAAACATGTATCTGAAACACTGTGGATCTGCAAAGAGACACAGTGTGTTGTCTATTTCAGAGCAATTGATTGCAAAGATACAATGACCCTTAATTTGTTGGCCCTTACTACTATTAACACCACAGAGGGCCACACCATAGGCGTTTTCAGTCTAAAAATCAGACCAACACATTTATGATCCACTCTACAGATCAAATGTTCTCTTCCCTTCTTCAAAGCCTATAGCCAATAAAAGCAGGAGATGCATTCTCTTTGAATGGGAAACCTATCTGAAGGTAGTGAGAAGTGTTACAGTAACCTGGGACTTCCTCTGTGTATCACCCAGCCCTTCCTCTGCTGGAATTCCCTTCAGAAAAGTGTAGTCTAGCAGTTCAGCAGTCACAAACAATAATGTCAACTTTTACTTATATATTGCTCCCAAAATTTAAGCTGTAAAACTAATAGTTCATAGTAACATTTTGACAAATCCCTTTTCTTCTGTTTTCCACCCTAGCCAAATCTTGTAGAGGAACAAAAATGCTCTAGAACCATATTAGCTGCTTAAATTGGTAATTCATATGTATCTAGGAATCTGTTCATTTCTTTGGAATTTTCCAATTTATCAGAGTATAGCTTCTCAAGGTAGTTACTAATAACCTTCTGGATTTCAGCAGTGTCCACTGTGATTTTATCTTTTTCATTTCTAACTGTACTTTTTGGGGTCTTTCTTTCCATTTTTGGTAGGATTGGCTCAGGCTTTGTTTACTTTGTTTATTCTTTCAAAAAGAACCAGCTCCTTGGGCCAGGGATGTAGCTCAGCGGCACAGTGCCTGCCTAGCAAGCTTGAGGTCCTGAGTTAGTTTGATTCCTGGTACCAAAAATAATTAAAAAGAACCAGCTCCTTGATTCACTATATTGTTTGTTTAGTTTCCATTTCATTAATTTCTGCTCTGATCTTTATAATTTTCTTTCTCGTACTAGCTTTGGATTTGGATGTTAAGTGAAATAAATCAGACAAACAAGGTTAAATATCACATAGTTTCTCTTAATGAGAAACCCAAAATATAAATAAAGGGCAAAATAAAAACTAGATAATAGGAAACACGGAGATAGATATTTTGCAAAAGGGAAAGGGAACCAGAGATGGGGGGGAAGGAAGGGAGGAGAATGAAAAGGAGGAGAAGAGGATGAAAAAAAGAATTAAGATGTGTTAATGTACATGTACCAAGTCTGCATAAGAAATGTAATCATTATGTACTGCAAATATGTACTGACAAAAATAAAAATTAAAAACAAAACCAAAACAATTTATGTTAATTTAAATAAATAAATTAAAATTACATATTAAGAATATTGCTCTTCAGTTACACTATCTTCCATGTGCTCAATTACCACATGTGGTTCATGGCTTCCTTACAGGACAGAGGGATATGGAACATTTCCATCATTGCAGGGAGTTGAACTGGACAGCTCTGAGGTAGATGGAGCCTCTGGCTCACCCAGGTACTCTTCAACAATTTCTTCTCATGCAAATCGGGTTAGCTCCAGTTTGTTATCCCCACCTTCATTTTCTAGATCTTCCATCTACCACAAAGGCACCAAGGGAACTCATACAGCCAACGTGAATTCTCTCATGTATGGTTTTTTTTCTCATTCCTATACATAAAACTCAGATTTCTATAGAAATACAGATATTTTCTAGGAAGTGAATACAGAAAAATATACACATCAATAATTCCAGTTTTTGTGCACTATTCATGTTTATGACCCGTCACTAAACATATGTTGTGGTAACAACGTGATCTGAATAGTCTGTCAGGTGCTTCTCACTGTGGCATAGGTGTGGGGAGGAAAAGACCACTCACTGAACTTGTACGAAAAGCAGGTGTTGTCCCTAAACAAATGTGCACTACTTGAAGACTGTGTGAATGATTCTACAAGTTACTGTGAGTTGTTGGCACATTTATGTGTTGGTCATTTACTTCTGTCCTGTCAAGTACATTCTATTATCCTTTTCCTGGAAACTTTGCCAACTAGCTTCTACCAAAGTTTGCGTGATGGAAGCCACCAATAAGCAATCAGAGAGCAACAGAAAGAAAAATGCCAGGTATCCCCATCTACCTTCAGGGCAGCATTTCCAGCCCTATCTGTATCTCCTGCAGCTTTCCAACTCCCATTAGATATGCCCTTCTCCTATGGATACAGCTTTTGTTAGATGACCCAGTTTGGTTTTGATACTACAATCTGCTCCATCTGAAACGTGCCCAGTGGTATGTTGGCCCATTTTTAATGACTGGTTTCTGGGGAAAGAGAAGACCAAATTTTAAGTGTTTGCCAATGCCTGTGGTGTATACCTATCCTAGCATACAAACTTTCTGAATATTTACTGTACTCCAGCACAGTACTTTTCCAGCCCTAAGGAAAGTAGTAGCTTCCTATTGTTAATCTCTGAGTTCCTTCACAGTCCTCATTCTAACTCCTTTACAGCTAGTTACATGAATTAAATTTCTTCCATTAGCTTTCTGGCATGGACTCTATTTTCCAAACTAAGTGAATATTCACTGTTAAGATAGTAAAATTTGTTGTTACTTCTCTGAAGTACCAGAAAATCAATCAATCGAACAACTAAGTATGCTGGAAAGTAAGCTGATATTATCAGTTATAAAGACTTTCTAAAAAATGAAGCAGTGAATCAGTTCACATTGTGGGACAAGCTTCTTATCTCACTATAAAGTTCGTTGACAAGTAGCCATGTACAGACCATACTTTGAACAGCAACGTGTCAGTGCCACTTCGGAAATACAATCTGGCAATGTATATCAAAAACCTTAAACCTTTCCTGCCCTTTGTCCTACTAGTTCTACTTTGGCAGAATATCTTCTAGAAATTTACCCAAAAAGAAGGAAAAAGTCTTCTGCAAAAAGACGTTCATTATAGTATTGTTTAAAATGGGGTTTTTTGGGGCTGGGGATTTAGCTCAGTGGTTCCACCTCCTGTCTCGCAAGCACAAGGTCTGATTCCAATCCCCGGTACCAAAATAATTAAAAAATAAAACAGGATTTTGGGAAGCAATTTCAAAATAAAAAAAAGAAAAATGATGATGTAAATCCACTTGATGGTATATTATGCAGCTGTAAAAATTACAATTATTACTATTGCGGCAACATGGAAAATAGCATATAGCACAAAGTAAAACAATCAAGAAAGAAAATTTTACATGCATAATAAAGATCATGTCAGCATATGTGTGCTGGAAGGAAAAGACTGAAAAGAAATATATGCAAATAATAGTTGAATTATGTAAAGGGACTGTTATGAGACAAATTACTTTCAGTAACTTTCAAAAAATGACTCTGTTTCTACTGTAAGTATTCCATTTTGTTTTGGTAAATAAAAATAAAAGAGAGGGCGGGGGATGTGGCTCTGTGGTAGGTGCTTGCCTAGGATGCAGGAGGCCTTGGGTTCAATCCCCAGCACTTTAGTAGACGGATAGATAGATCTATCAACAAAGTCAATGAGAATACTTAGAAGAAATAAAATATCACACACTAAGACACCAGTGCACTATTGTTTTATGTTTACAAGACTTGGATAGGCCTGAATTGAAATTATGATCCCCAATCCACCTATGTGCAATTCATTCCTCATGCATGTGACCTCCTCTCCAGAATTTCATCTGCTTTCCCAACATTGTCCAACCTCCCTTTCAGAGAAGTGGCTGGTATCACTTACACATATAAGGAAACGTGATTCTTCTTTCTATCATAGAGGGGAGACTATCCTAGAGGAATACCTTCCAGCTGTCTAGAAACAGGAGGAGGAGGTACTGAAGGCTTGAATAGGTGGACCCATGGCATCTGTCTATTCACGCTCTGCTCAGCATGGCTTCAAAACCCTTATTCAAATTACACTGGGCTCTTGGTTCCCTCAGGAAGGGTAACAGTGGGTTCCTCTGCATGTCCCTCTCCCCTCAGCCACCTCAGACCAGATATTTAAAAGCATTGTTTACTTAGCCCAGGTACCTAGAAACAATATCCAATTTGTTTTCTTTGTAAATAATACAACCTCGCTGTAGAGTTCAACCTGCAATATTGCCACACAAACCACCAAAGACTGAAATCTATGTTCACCATAAATATAAAATAACAGTGAAAATCTCAGGTTCTGGAACTCAACTCTGAGCTTAAATATTAGATTTTCCACTTACAAGCAGAACAGTCCTAAGCAAATCCTTAATCTTTCTAACTCTCAGGTTCCTCATCTATAACCTGGGGATAATATACAATTGTTGTGGGAGCTAAATGAATTATTTCTCATAAAGCACTTAGAATATATGCCCTAACCAATAAAGTAACCAATAAAGTTTAGCTAGTATTGTTTTAAATTCTCACTCCAAAAAGAAAAAATGCTGCATGTTGTGTCCCCTGCAAGGCCATCATTCCTGCCCTTTCCCAGGCATCACCATGCCTACTTGAGCTCCAGTCAGAGAAACACCTAGCCAACTGCAGCATGGTTAATACAAAGAATACCACTGCTTTTCCCTACAGCTTTTCTCCACTAGGCCCCTGATGGATTGGAATTTAACTGGCAAAAAAATGAGTAAATCTTTCCAAAATTAACTTGAAATAAAACACCAAGTCATCTCTTGACAATTTGAGAACCTAGTGTACTCTGGAGAATGATTCATAGCAATACTATTCCATTCAAGCCACTACCCAGTGAGCTGCCTTACGCAAGCACAGGAAAAAGTGTGTGTTAGGACACATTCTCAATGCATATTTGACACACGAGTTTTGAGAGGTGTCTGAATGGATCAGACAACTTCCAAAGCTTTTAAAACTGCTTGCTGACACTATGATCTTGTAGGTCCTCAACTCCTTCCTCTCTCTTCCACCATCCTAAACTCCTTACTACAAAATCTTACAATTACTATAGGCAAGAGTCCTCTTTCTCCAGTCTCCAGCCAACTCAGTCCTGTCAATTTTTGGGGTTTGCAATCATTGCTCCAGACTTGAGGACTGGCTTCCATCACCATTGTTGGGTTCCCATGGTTCTCTTGGATTCCTGGTTATCAGATCTGCAAGGTTCCTTAGAACTTATGTCATTTTAGAGACCAGTGTCAGCTTCCTTCTTATCATCTTGTTTTGGTCCTGAGCAGAGGACTAATCCCCAGTGTTGCTCATTACTCCTCATTCCATCTAACCATCTTGGATAATAAGTACCCCAACCCAGCTGCCAGGAGTAGAGCCTGCCTCCCAGCTAGAGAGCTGGCCAGGTATTCTATAGGACTGTTGTTCATACCAGTCTTCCTGGATCCCTCTCTCAGCCCAGAAACATCTTCCACTATGCTAATTCCATTTGAACAGTCACTTCTCTCCTCAACACCAAAACTTGCCCCTGCAGAGCTACCATTTCCAGAATTCTAATGCAATCTAATCTGAATTCTGCTTTGGCCACAAAAGTCTGTCTCTGGAATCGACTTTTGGAATATCAGCTTTCTCACTCAAACCCACCCTGGTGTCTTGATGCCTGCCTGTCCCTGACATGATCACTGCCAATTTCCCTTTGCCAACAACTGGGTATGGGATAAAGACTAAATTGTGATTATTTCTTGGTAATTAACAAAAATACCCTACAAATTTTAGGCTCATGAATTAAAGGTAAATGTCAAAATACTCACAGTACCAAAACAGCCACAATAAAACATCATGACATAAACAGAAACAAAATCATATGCATTTTTAGAATTTTCCATTTTAACAAAATAAACCACCTTAAGACAGGAAATGTTAAAAAAAAAATTGGAACCAACCATCCAGCCATGTTTCTGTGTGTTTGGTTGGACATGCCTACCTCAAACCACTGCCCATGAGACTGCATCTTGAGGATGACGCAGGGGTCTGGTTTGGAAAGAGCATCTCTGTCAGAAATGCCTTTGCATGCCACACGCAGCTCAACTTTGGTCAGGCAGGGGCTGTTAAAGATTCCCAGCGTATTGGCAGCTGACTCATAAATGTTGCTCATCTTCTTCATTCTGTTTTAGTCAAGAAAAAAAAAGTGTCAATCACTGCAATATTTGTCAAAGGAGAAAGAATGTCTCCCAACTGCTGCTTAGAAAATTATTCAACATACAGTTTCAAATATTAAAGACATTTATTATCTCATTTCCCACTTGGCATGGTTTCAGTGAAACAAACAACAAACAAACAAATCAAAAGATGAAAACAAAAACCTCAGATGGTGGTACACTTGGCTAAGAACACTCTTTTCCTGTGTGATTTGCATAGTAAATTTTTAGTCTGTAAAATAAATTAATGAATTAGTGCAATAGACTGCAAGCTGTAATGTAGCTCTGTATTAATTAAGTACATGGCTTGTGTGAAATTTTACAGATTTGTTAATCAATTTAATCACATCTCAAGTTTTTATGACTCCTTAAAACTCCAACTCTTCTATGTGATAGAGTGGAGAATTAAATCACCCTACCCAAAAAAACATTTTTAATTTCCCACCCCTAAACCCTGGTCTACCTTCTCAAGATGCCCTCAGCAAGTCAGCGACAAGAGAGGCACGATGCCCAATTTCTTGTCCTAGTGCCCACATCTCTTCTCACCTTTCCCTTCTAGGCTCCCACCTGCCCCATTAGAACTCAGAATTAAAAGGGCAAAAGAAGAAAAGCGTGAAGCCTCTGATTCTGAATTCACAGAAACAGTAGCCACAGCCTTCATAACACTTTGCTTCCTGGAGGCCCAGGGTCACTGGGATCTAGCAGAGCCCACCAATACTCTCCTCCCTCTCTGAAGAGCACTAAATATGTAAGGACACTGGAAGATTCTCTCAGGTGTGAAATTCAGGATCCTTCTTACAGAATTCTGTATTGGGAAAAACAGCAATGGCTTCCTCAACCTCACCTGGCATTAGTGCCTTACAGTGAAAATTTTTCATTTATGAAATAGGGACAATCCCGCCCTCTCTCCTTCCCTTCTTCTGCAAATATTTGGCTTTCCTTAGGTGCTTGGCACTATACTTGTTCAAATGAGTACATTCTCCCATCTCTTTTATAGGGTAATGGGTGTGCCTCAGCATTACACATACACTCACATCCACATGCACACACACACACAACCAGTAAAGCTTTATCGGAACACAGGCATGAGCATTCATTTGTGTACTGTCTATGTTTGCTTTCAATAGGATTGAGTAGGTACAACAGAGATTACATGGCCCACAAAGCCCAAAATACTTACTCTATAGCCAGAAAATATTCACCAGCTCCACTTCTAAAATAATAGGTAAGCTGAATTTGTGCCTGAGAGGAGCTGCAATTCCATTTTAGTAAGCTTGTGGAATTATGCTTGAGGATGAGAGCTGCTCTGTTCTACCAAATTGAACATTAAGAGGGACTTTGGGATATTTGTCTTACACATATTATATATTCAAGCCTGGGGAGGACTGGCAGCTCGACTGTATCACATAATTATTCTAATGACAGAGCTGGGAGTAGAATGCCAGTTTTCTGCCTCCCAGCTCTATACCGTTTTCGCCACGTGTAAAATCCTCAGCTGGAGAGAGAAATGTTCAAATCTCTGAAAGAACACTGGATACACCAAATAGTCTTCATTTATTTCAATCTCCACACTGTCATACTTCCCTTTTAGTTCAAAATAAATGTTATTCAAATATAGAAAATGCACAAATCATAAATCCACAGCTTGACAAATTATCCTTCTAGTTTTACAAGTTTTGAGAAACACAGGAGACAAAGTATACGTGAAATGAAATTTATAACAAAGCAAAGAGAAAGAAAGAACCAGCTAGGAGGAGGATGGTTTCATGTTTAAACAGGTTTGGAAATATGTTGTGAACTCTCTTTTATCAACTTCTTAATAAGGACAGCTTACTCTTTAGTCAATGTCTTTCTGAACTCTGCTTTCCTAATATGCTGTCTGGCTCTTCAGAATCCACATTGCTTTTCCACCATTCTGACTGATCCCTCCTGTCTGTAGGATTCAACCCTACCCTCCTAACGGTCCTTCTCCTTGTTGGCTCTTGCCCATCCCCTTCTGGATACACTGATGCCATTCTAGAGAACACATGCTCTTCCTGCAGAATAGGACATCTTCTCTACCACCAGGCTTAGTTGTAAGGCATAATGTAAAAATGAATCTATCAAAGAGACACACAGTTCCAGGTTCGAAATCTGGCTCCTTTACTCACTATGTGACACAAAATGGGTACTTACTTAAGTTGTCTAATAGAAATAACTGCCATGAAGAGTTGCTATAGAATATGTAACATAATATATGTAAAGTGATCAGCATAATACTTGCTATATAGTAGGTGCTTCAAAAGTGATAACTATTATTACAATATTACCTGATTTCCCTCAAGATTAAATAATTTATCTCCCACAGTCAAACAGAAATCTCTTAAATGTCTCATTATTACTTTAAGACCAAAGTTTGACTTGAGCCTTTAAATGTCACCTACCTTTGAGGCCCACATAATCTGGGCATACCACTCTCTCCTTAAGAGCACACAGCTACTGTTCAAATCAGCAGTTTATTTAAGGACTCATGCACATGGGCCCATACTTCTCATGGCTTCACAAGATGGTAAGATAATGGTGTCTGGTCCACTACAGGTGTGAAGCAGCTTTATCAACTTAGCACTACAAGTAAATTATTCTTCAACCAGTGTTCTCTCCAAAGCATCAGCTGGCTCTCTGGGAAGCATGTATTCCATAGAAGTCCTCTCTTGGTGCATATGACAGATGATCACATGACATGTGTGACTTATCAGGTATTTGCTGGGGACTGTGGGAGTCCCACGATACAGAGGGGTCACCACTCTCATCTTCTCTCAGTTATTCATTTCCAGGTTATTACATTTGTGCTTTCCATGTACCTGATTATGTCGGTTTCGGGTGATAGCATGTAGTTTTCTCTACACCCTCTCTATAAATGGATTACCCTAAAGAAATTTCTGATCGAATAGAATAAAGTAATGCAGACAAGAAAACACCGTAAGGTGGCACATCTACTTCTGGTATGCAGATTCCATCAGCCATCACACTTGCTTTAAAATGATGGCAATCTAATCACATGTTCCAAAAGTTTCCCAGAACAACTGAAAAGTATTGAGGCATCTTGAAACATAGAGTAATGCACACAATCATTAGTGGTATAGCTCATATTATGTAGTACTCAAAATTATAAGTTAATAATAGTAAATTTAAGTAAAGCTGCACAGGTTTGGAGGTTTTTTCTTTTAATTAATGAAGTATATGATCCAGAAATTCTACAAATCATTTCTCTAAGCAATAGGAAACAGTTGAATTATTGAGAGCTAGAAAATGGACATCATCTAATAAGCACTTACTAAAGATCAATCTGGTACCAATATGATGGTTGAATTGTAGGAGAGAAAAAAAGAGTCTGACTGTATGAGACTATTATGCTGATTGCTACCTATTCCTCTCTTCCCATCAACTCTCTTTCCTTCTTTCTGCTCAGGGCCATAAAACACTGACCTCTGCTGAATACCAGCTTGTCACTGGCAAGTTTCCTGTTAAGTTACACTCAAGGGATGCAGACTTGGGAAAGGGAGGAAAGAGTAGCATGTTTCTTCCCTTCTTGCCCTGATTCTTAGAAGTGACCACAGTTCCTGTCAGGCAACTCTGCCTCCAAGGCAGCAGCTCTTATTAGGCTTTAGTAATACTCTTCCCTCACCTTATTCCTTTGGGTTCATGAGCAGTAATGGTTTCTTGCCAGTCATAAGGTAGCTATCCTACACTCAAAGTCTGAAGCAGGGATCCAGATGCATTTCATTAACTAAAAAGAGAGAGAAGAGCAGTAAGGAAAGCCAGGTGGTGGTTCCAGCTGGAGTCTGGCTTCAACCTGGTTCCACAGAGGCTCTGAAAGATAATTTTTACCCAGCATGTTTATTGTACCCTAAAGAAAGGAGTTCGGCCTCTTCTAGCTCCATTTGTGTCAGTTGTGCTAGGGTTGACAAAGCATAAATTCAGATTTGGCAATCAAACATACTCCAGAGGAAGGGCAGCTCTGAGCCATTAGAAGCCAATAGTCACTGCCATTTGGGGATGGATGCACTAATTGGATAAAGAGTATATGAGCAGAATATCAATAGGGTCTATTTCACTAGGAGCCAGACTATTGGTTCCATTAATTCTACAACATCACTGTAAATGATCTCTTCCCTGAAAGCTCTTAAATCAAAAAGATCATTCTATGTCTTTCCTGAAGAGAACTAACTATACTGGAGCAGTATAGCTGGAACAAAAGTCAGGTGTGATGAGGTAGGCAGATGCCTTGAATAACCTCCTCTTCTTGAGAATGGGTGGGACTTGTGACTTACTTTTAACCAAATAATAAAATATGGTAAAAATAATGGAATGTCTCTTTTGCAATTATAATTTACTAGAGAGTCACACCACCCTCTCACTTGTTTGCTTTGATGAAGTGGCCATGTTGGGAAGGCAAGGAACAGAGGGCAGCCTGTAGCCAGTAGCAAAAGAGCAACTGAGGCCTTCAGTTCAACAGGCTGAACAGAAATGAATTCTGCCAACAACCAAATAAGCGTGGGAGTAGATAATTTCCCAGGTGGACATTAGATGAGACAGCAACCTCGGCTGATACCCAGACTGCAGCCTTTTAAGATCCTGAAACAATAACTAACTTGCAGTCATACTCCTGACCCACGGAAACTAGGGGCAATAGCTACATGCTCTTTCAAGCTGCTAAATTTATGGCAATTTTGCTATGCAGCAACAGACAGCTAACATAAACTGATTCAGGAGGTACTACAGCAGGTGTGTGTGCGTGTGTGTGTGTGTGTGTGTGTACACATATACATATATGCTCTTTTAGGTCAGGGATTATTCCTTATTATCTTATTGCATCCCTCATAATGTTCATATTGAAAATATTTGTAGACTACTGAGGCTACTGAAGATAAAATACCCAACTTTTCAGGTTAGTATGCAGGATCTCAGGCTTATCTCCCTGATCGTGTACCCATGAAAGCCCTGACCAGACATACTGGAATTCATGAATTCCTGGGCCTCCCCAGAGGGAACAGTGATACTAACCTTGACTTTGGGTGTAGTACACAGACCAGTGAAGCCAGGTTGTTTGGACTTTGCCCAGCAACGAAGCTCATTGCTGAAAAAGGTGATCACAAATTATGGCTCTGTCAATGAGTGATCAGCTACTTCCATGGCCCCAGATAAGTGGAGTAAACAAGTCAATTTCACACTCTGTTAGAGAACAGGATTCATATGGACAGATTATCAATACATTTTCCATGGCCTGTTTAAATCCTCTTTGTTGCCTTTCCTACAATACCTTGTTTTCACAGAGACTAATGTCTGCTGAGAATTATTTTGATGACAGCTGACTTTTGGCCAATTTTAGAAGTAAATTATAATTGTCCTTTCACTCACATAATTTCAGTTATTAAAAACTACCACTTTAGCATATCCACACTCTCTAACAGGACAAACTGATCCTGAAATTTAATTAGTTTCTGAATGAGTTGCAAACACCACCAAGACAATAGACAGCTCAAGAGGGAAGGAAATCAGGTTGAGTTCACAGGGAAACCAGTTGAGCAAAGCTTGTCTTAAGACTGTTAAGAATAAGTGCATAATCATCATTCTGCTTGCCTTGGCATTATTCGGCCTTTTTAAATGTCATAGTATGTCTAGGGAAGGCCCTGTGCTGATGTCTCCACTGCACAGCATTTCCATCTCAATTCAGGAAGTAGGAATGAGACATCTGCCATGTGCCTGTCTCTGTGCTGGATGGTAGACAAACTGAACACCCTTCCACTCATCCTGAGATAAACCAGATATTATTGTTTTGGAGCTTGTTAATCCCGTTCCTATTCAGCACGCCTTGACCTACTCTTAGATTTATTCTTAGGTGTCAAGCACTGTGCTGAGCACGGTTAGTGGTGGTGGTATGAATGAGGTGAGTCAGTCCACCTACCCAGAGGTTCATATTCTGGAGCAATGCTTCTCAGATCACAAATCACTTGGGCAACATGTTAAACTGCAGCTGCTGTTTTAAGCATCTGGAGTGGGGCCTAAGATTCTGCTCCCAGCTGTAACTGATCCTGCTGGCCTATGGGCTGCACTTTGATCAGCAAGGTTGAGTACAAACGAAACATCTATACAACAAGACAAACTGCCCCCCAGGTTGCTTATCCTAAGATGTGATGCTGGTACATGAACTTTGGGATAGCATGGGGAGGCACTTGAATCTAACACCGAAGTATCTGGGTTTGAATCCCAGCTCTATCCTTTGTGTTACCTTGGGCAATTTGCTTCAATCTATGTCTCAGCTTTATCATCTTTAGAATGGAGTATAATAGTTTGTACTTTGTAGAGTTATCTTCAGATTAAATAAATTAATCCACTTAAAGTTCTCAGAGAGTGCCTGAGCCACAGGGAGTGTTCAATACACACAAACTGTTGTTGTTTTTAATTACACCATTAAGCTCACATGACTTTTACCAAGCTCTTTGTTCTATTAGGATGTCCCTTTGACAGGCAAGGAACTGAAGTTGAGAAAACTGCAACCTCTTTCTAGCCATGAAGTGACAAAGACCTGAACCCAGGAACTTCAAATGCTGAACTTCAAATGCCTTCAACTATTCTGCCATGCTGCTTCCCTGTGCATTAGCTGCTCAAGCAGGCCACAAAAAAATGCCGAATGGATACTTAAACTAGGCATTTCCCCAGATTCTCTTTACTCACAAGGCTGTCCTGAATGTCACACATCAGCTACCTCTCCTCTTTCTGTCTCTTCCTTAAAACTTTCAGCACCCTTCTCTTGAAGTCCTTCCAGATTCTCTTGATGTTTAGAGCCTCCCCTCCCCTCTCCTTTCATAGAGAGCCCTTTATTTTATGAATCAATCTGGACTTCAAGTTTCTCTCTTCTTACAACTTTAATCTTTACTCACCCAGATCAAGCCCTCTTAGCTCTCAGTTAAGTGATAAAAACACTGGTTCTTTCTAAGTGGGGAGGTTCAGGAGAAAAGTCATGAATATTTATGCTTTTTGACCCTCATCAAGGATACAATGTCCTATAAATCTCTTTTAAAAATAGCTCACCTTCCTACTATTGACTACATTGTGCTTGCTTCAGCAGCACGTATACTACCACTGACTACACGAATAATAAACTACACAAATACTATTTCAATTGTCAGGTATTGTCAGTCCTATTTCACAGATGTGAAAGATGAGGCTCCCAGCATTCAACAGCTTGCCTCAATGTCATTCATAATTTGTGACAGAGATAAGAAGTAAGCCTGGGTCTAATAGACTCCAAAGCCTGTGTTTTTTATCATTACTTATAAAATAATTCATAATTTACTTAACAGTTTCTTTCTAGACCATACAGAAGCAACATTCAACCCTATATCAATCTTAATAATTCTCTGAGGTATGGTGTGTGCCTTAATGAGACTGTGCTCTAGCCGTCCTTAAAAAGAATCATTTTTCTTTTATCCCTTTATTCCCAAGGGAGCTAGAGTCACTTTGAAGTCTACTTATAAAGGTAGCTTCATCAACAAACTGAGGGATTTTGGAAGTAAGCGTCCCTACTCTGATTATATGAAACACTGAGTCTTTGATAAGTTACAGATGGTAGAGCTACAACACCTGGCAACCACAGAGATGCAAACTATGTGAATCACCAAAAGATACGTTTTTAATTTTTAATAATGCAATATGTTTAATTTATAATATGAAAATTGTCACATGCATTCAAATGTAATAATATGCATGAATACATTTTTTCTAGAATATACTACATCCAAATCATGCAAATTCAATAAATTATTATTTCAGGCATTTTCTGAGTTTTCTAATTTGACACAACAGAGAGAGGAAAAGAAAAAAATCCAGCAGAAATCACATTTCCTGAAAAACCACATTCTTGAGAAAATGTGCATTAAAAAATCAGACATACTAATGTTCTTAGGAACTTCTGGGCTCACAGTTTGGCTCTAACAGTGAGTCACAAAGATGAGATTTTTCTAGAAAGCAATTATGTCCACAGCATCACATTCATATTAATTTTATAGTGCTCAAATGTCACCCATTTTTAGGAGAAGAACTGCACGTATAAATTTAACCAGATAATTACAAAGGCTGCCAGGAACTTTCAGAAGTAAAACAGGAAGTAAATATCAAGAGAAATAATATGAATGACTGTTTCCTTTCTGTTGCATCCTCTCCTTTTCTTATTATATCAAAGCCAACTATAGTATAGAATGGGACAAAAAAAGAAATTTCAGATACTGTTTTATTATTTTGGCACTGAAATAATTTCCTCCCGTTTCTCAGGCAACTAAATTTACCCAGTAGAAAGATCAAATCCCAGCCTTCTTTTGTTCAGTTATTTTCCCCTTGTAATATAATCACAGGTTGGGTTTGTCCATTAATGTCACGTTAACAGGAAGCTGGGGGTTCACAAAATGGGCTTTTTGTTTCTGGTCTCATACATGTGGCCAAATTTAAAAAGAAAACAAAAAGAGCAAGATTATTTTTATGTTCAACAAGAGAAGCTACAGACAGCATATAAAGCCAGAAGGCAATTTCCTTGAGAAAGCACCATAAGTGATCTACTTATGGGTCTTGTTCTCCTTCTATACCTTCTCATTTAGGACTTGTCTCATCTGCTTTTAATTACATCCTAGCATTAACTCACTTTTACTTGGTTGGGAGAGGACAACATGAGTGTTTGGGGGAAAAGGGGCTGGGTAAATAACAAAGTGTAAAAAGAAATACCTTTTCTAGATATAGAACACAATCTCTAGTTTGGTGTTGCCTAATAGAAATATTGTGATGATGAAAACAATCTATATGTGCATTTGAACTTTGACTAATGTGACTGTGGAAATAACATCGTAACATTATTTCATCTTACTTTAAATGTAAATTGTTACCTGTTGCTAGCGACTATCATATTAGACATGCTGGGCATATAATCCTGGACTAGTGTTCAAAAGGGATTTTTGTTGTTGTTTTTCTTTCAGAACAAAGAAATGCATAAAAACAGGACTTTTGAAAATAAGATAAATATTTCAAACCCCTCCTTGGAGGAGACTAGATACAGAAGTGCTAAATGATTAAGACATTTTAGTTAAGACAGGTCCAAATTTGGCTCATAGACGTGCCCTCACTTGTCCTTGCCAGTTGACTGCCTAAAGTACTGAGTGGAGACAGACACAAGAAAGCATGACAAGACAAACCTAAGATAGCTACTGTCCACATCCATGGAAAGGGGATGTAGCAGCTCATGAGGAAAGACCCGAGTGAGGGACAATACTGGACTGAAGCACTCCTTAGAACTTCTGCCTAATATGACATTATTTTGTGTGAAATGTATTATCATGTTTCTACTATAGTTTCAAAATAGCAGAAAATAAGTTTGTGTCAAATGGTCTCCCTAGAGCAGCTATGGATTAAAACAAGAGACAAGAATTTATGTAGAAGTATCAAGTGAACTGAGTGTGATTTGGGAGTTAAAGAACAGGGTATTTCAAAGGGAGGACACATTGGAGAAAAGTGTCATGTCTGTCTCAGTGACCAAGCATGTGACCAGCCATCATGGACATATGGGTGATACTTTGAGGCAGAGAGCCACTCCCTCTCCCCTCTTCTCTCTGAGTCTATATCTGTCTCTCAGTGACACTTCCTGAATATCAGAGTACTAGGTGGCACTGGAGGTAGAACTGCTTTCTATAACAACATGAAAAATGTACTATATTTATTGGAAAGTTTGCTAGCAACAGGTAGGAAAAATAGGGCTTTTCCACTACCACAGAGACACTTTAGGGGGCCTCTTGCAGCAGGAGGATATATTGGTGGAACTGATCCAGTTAGTGTACCTGGGCAAGACTCTGAGGAGATATCATCAGATGAGAAAGAAATTTGGCCATTGTCATGTGTATGGCAGCTGAGAATTCTATGGCTTTCTAATGTTCATCAAATGTGAGGAGAATTGGAGTACAAGAAAACCTGCAGTCTCCAGGATGGGTAACAAAAGACTAGACAAATAAGCACCAGGTAGAAAGTACTAAGCACAACAGTGATGCCAACTACAGTGATTGCTTTTGGATACTCATGTGTCTGTCCCTGTGCTAAGTGAATTATACTCTCACATTTAATCATTCCAAGAGCTATAGGAAGCAGCTGTTGCTACTGATTTTACTGTACAGGTGAAAAAATGGGATTCAGAAAAATATAAGCAAATTGTTAGGTCATATAACCAAAAAAATGGAGAAGGCAGGATTCAGTCAGATTTTTTTTTAAACTCAGATGTTCAGCATTTGGTCTTTAATGCTATTCTGCCTTCTCTTACACCTCCAATTTCTACTTCTACTCAAATGCCTTAATGCCGGTAGTCCCAGAATGCTATATCTCATTCATTCATTCATAAAATATTTATTCAACACTTCAAGTATGTGCTGGGAACCATGCTGAGTACTGCAAGATACAGAGATAAAAAAGGCTGGTACCTTCATGGTGCTCGGAGGCTGAAGGGGAAAACGACAGGAAAACAATAATCTACAATAGATTATTTTTGCTTGTTTTGCCATCTACCATATTCCCATTAAAATAGACACTGAGAGACACAGAAATTGGCAATAGCACTGGAAAGGAAAATAATATACACGTAGGATTTCCTCTGTTTTCTACATAGCAGTGTGCTATGAAACTATTGTTCTAAAAAGTGTTAATAGATACTCTCAAAAGAAATAATTGGTGAAGCTCAGCCAGTCCCAGAACCCAAAAGGAAGCTCCCTGCCTCTGTCCCAGGTGCCTAGGGCAGAGAAACTCAGCCGGTCCCAGCACCCAGAAGGAAGTTCCCCACCTCCATCCCAGGTTCCTAGGGCAGAGAAGCTCAGCCTGTCCCAGAACCTGGAAGAAAGCTCCTCACATCCATCCCAGGCTCCTAGGACAGAGAAAGTGAGCCTGTCCCAGCACCCAGAAGGAAGCTCCCCCGCTGCCATCCCAAGCAGCTAGGACAGAGAAGGTGAGCCGGGGTGCCAGAAGCACCTCCCCCTCCCCGCACCGTGGAAGTGAGAAAACACATAAACAGGCTTCAAAAACAAACTTCCAGATCACCTACAGCAACCCCAAAGGGAAACGAGATGGAACAATCTGATACTCAACCACCTAGACTCTCTGAACTGGTAACAAAAGAGGATCTGGGAAAAATGAAATCAGAAATAATTACTCAGATAACAGCAAAGATTGTGCTCATGGTGCAAGACATG
>NW_004624730.1:7958374-8009223 GCF_000247695.1 Heterocephalus glaber
AAATAGGGAAGGGTGGAGGGGGTGAAGGGAGGGCAAGGGAAGGGGAAAAAAAAATAAGAACCAAGAGACTCATGTAAAGGTACAAGATCCCAATGATGAATGTAACTGTATTTTATACCGAAAATGTACCAATAAACTTAATGGGGAAAAAATAAATAAACATGTCACGTATGTCAAAAAAAAGAAATAATTGGTAAGTTTTCATAATCAAAAGGAGGTTTGTTTATAGGCGGTTACTTCAGAGTCATTAGTACGTGAATAATAGGTATAGTATATGTTTCCCTCATTCATTTAACCACAGAAAAAATTTCATGGGGTACATTAGAATATAGTTAACAGAGAGAGAAGAAAAGGCTTTGGAAAAATAGAGGTTAAAGGACAACATACAATAGCATACTGTACTTGAAGATATTTTGTTTCTCATGAAAAATATTGCAGGGAGCTGAGACAAAAATACCCCAGGAAGCAGTGCAGTGGATGAGGTACCATTTTTAACCATTAATAATGTATGCTGAAGTTCTGTCTAAATCTGAGAGTTCCTGGAGCAGCCATGTTCGAGGTAACCTCCGCTGGCTGGACTCAACAACTTACGCCAGGTACTCAGTGTCAAAGAAACCTTCAGATAATTGACTGAGAGACAGAAGATGCTAGCAGTGAATGGAATAAACGATTAATGTTAGTCCACTTAGCAAACACTAGGCTCGATATATTTCTTCCCAATCCTGAATGAATAAACACAAAATAACAACAGCAGCAACATGTAACCTAAGAAATGGATGAGAATAACTACAATGTGATTAAGTCACGTGATGGAATGTCATACACCAGTGAAGATAAAAGACCCTTTGAAACATACATCAGCATGGGTGAAGCTCTTAGCATAATGTTGAACCAAATAAGAGAGAAATCACAGTGTATATGCCATATGATCCCAATTATATAAAGCTCAAAAATAGCCCAACATTAGTTACAATTACAGAAGTCACAGTAACAGTTATCCTTTATGGAAACAATGATGGGGCATACAAGAAAGGCTTCTAGGGTGTAGGAATATTCTATAACTTGCTTGGGAGTGCTTGCTGTGTAAAAATTCACCAAGCTGTACACTAGGATGTGCACACTTGAATAAAATTTCACATAAAACTTAATAAAAGGTGGCAGAAATAAGAGCACCATATGCACTAGTAATCATAAAAAGGCTAAATGCTCTTACTAAAGGAACAAGACATTTAGATTATTTTTAATATCTAAATAGTGAAACTTATAAAGAAAACTATAATACATGAACGAATGAATATATAGATAAAAATTTAAAATTGCAATTCAAAGAAAGTAAAACTGGTAGTAGTAATATATGTAAAATCCCTGGGAACAAACCTTAAATGAGATAGTGAAAGTCATTCTTTCATTTCCCCAACCTAGATCTACTGCATGTCAATACTAGATGATATGCAATTCCTCACTGGAATCAGGTACTAGATACGTGGGAATGTTTGCCAAACTGTTAAATTCAAATCTGATCCAGGCCACTCTGTCCAACCCTTCTGTGAGTATCTAAATTGTGCAGGCCAAAACCCAAATTTCTCATCATAGAATCACCAGGCTTTTTTATCCACAAGGCACATTAGTTTCCAGTCAATTTAAAGTGTTCTGTTCTCGTCATTCCTTTTCATACTTTCAAGCCTTTCTTATTCCTCTCCTGGAAAGGCTAAAAATTATAAGAAGTATTTTTTCCCTGCTTAAATATTTCTTACTCATATATTCTTCTGTTGTGACCTAATTTGCATCCCCTGACAGTTTTTATACTTCCCCCATGCTCTTGTTGGTCACTGCTTAATTTGTGTTCTCACGATTCTCATTTAGAGTCTTCTCACAGCAATTATCACATATATAGTATTATTAGTTTATATGTCTGGAAAATTCTGACTGGCAGACATCAAGAACTAGTCAACAAAGATTCAAGGTAGAATACACTGGAATTGAAGTCTTCTAATTCAACTGATGACAGTCCTCCTGGGTGTGGAGTACTTTAAAATTGATGCAGTTATTGATAAAGCAGAAATCTCCACAATCAAAACAAGAACTGGGATAACTGACTAGGCGCTCAAAATGTCAGGAGACCTAGAAATATAACAAGTATGATCTATGCTGCCATCTCAGAATAAATATCATGTCAGGCTAGGCTCTAGCATTCTACCCAGAAAGACACTTCTCTTTCATTTCCCTCCCTTTCTACACAATAAATACCTGAAGCAAAAGATCTTTGATGGTCTGGAACTCTCACAATAGCACTGAGTAACCACAAATTAGCCCAACAACCAGAACACAGGCTTCCTGCTCACATCTGTTGAGCTCCTTGCCTCCACACAGGTGACACTCAGAAACTATTGCAAAGAATGAGGATTTCAACAGTGACATCTTTATTTCTGAATCTCAGAAATGCAATTTCCCAAGAAGAAATGATGTCACTTCCAGGCAGAAATCACTAATTCATTCTTACTTCCACTACCAACTAGACCAAAACACTTGAACACATCCTCTAATTTCTAGGTCCCTCAGACTGTTTGTGCTTCTATATTTTAAATTCTCATAACCATAAACCACTAGAAAGAGATACTCATGGTCAGGTATTTTTATCCCTAAAACCCCTAAAATTCAGCTTGTCAACTATCGAGCACCTATCATACACCTAATACTCTACTGCAGGCCATGAGGGATTCAGGTTAGCATCTTTGTATCCCAGATCCACAGTTTACTAACTAAAACTACAGGCAAGGAAAAAAAAAAAAAAGATGTACTCTGGCTTTCTCATCTGCAAAATGGAACCAATTATAAGATCTACCTTAGCATTGTTGTGAGTACCTAGTAACCATGCAGACATAAAGCACAGCGTAAGTACTCAGTAGTCATGATGTTACAAGTGCTGATGTAAAAGGGAGGTCTGCGGTAGCTCTATGATGAATTGACAAAGCCCAATTTAAGTCATCATAAGGAGCAGAGAAGATAGAAATAGTTTAGTCCAAAGTATAGTGAAGAGAGAAGAAGGGCAATACAGTATTTATCAAGAAGGCTTCTTTAGGCCGCAATTGAAATCAGGTGCTTTACACTGATCTCTCACCACCTCATCTGTAAAATGGAAAATACTTTGAAGTTAAACTCAGGAGCCTGGTCTGAATTTGAAAAAGCTAAGAAAATAAGACAGGAAATGACCATCTGTGTGACCAGTCAGCAAAAACACAAATACCATATTCTGTGTCTAGAGACAATAACACGAACATCACTTAATGGGGCAGAATATAGTCAAAAGCATACTGAACACCCACTGACTAATTTATGTCTGATATTTCTTAGTGGTGACATAATTTCCCTGAGCCTCAGTTTTCTCATTCCAAAAAAACTACCTCTCAAAACTTTAGGGAAGACTAGAAGAGATAGTAGATGAATAAAAGAACCAAACATAACAATCAATATAGTGGATTCTCAAAAAATATTTGTTTTTTTCTGTATTCATTTCCCCTGTCCTGTGGTCTAGAATACAGAGGATGTCAAATGATCTCCATGCTTAATCTTCAGATCATTTAAGAAATCCATGACTTAAGGATACATCAGTATTACAAATCAAGACTCTAAAACAAAAAATCCATTCATAATAAAAGTTATTAATATATTTCAGTTTAGGCCATACACTTTAGAATAAATGTTTTCAATGATAAGTTAAACTGTTTCATTGGGCATGGGAGACTTTTGGGCAAGTTCTATAAAGAATTAGCTTTTCACAGGGAGAGAAGAGGTGAAATTAGTTTCATTCTTATTGAAGTGCAAAATTTAGATCACCATAAAGGCTTCCAATAGATATAAGATGAAAAATAACTTGTTTATTAGTGACCTCTTTAATTCCTATAGTAGGATCAAAGAAGCAGGGGTTAAAATGTGCATGTGCATGTGTCTGTGTGTAAAATCTTCCCAGCAAACATTTTGTCTGATTCCTCAGCAAAGCTGGGCAGAACCATGTGGTCAGCTCTGAAAAGTAACGTGTTTCAGAGAGGAGAGAAAAGCCACCGTGTGCTGAGAGGAGAGAAAAGCCGGAGTGTGTTCTCTACCTGTCCTTTCCCACCAGTCCAATCAAAGAGGTAACTGAGGTAATGAAACAACACCAAAACATCCGGAGTCACTATGTCACTACTGAAAGGCAGCTCCAGAGAAATATCTGAGGTTACAAAAAGACCTTGTCCTGGTGAAAAACAAACCTCTAGTGTGTTAGGGCATGGTAATTTGGCCATCTATGTTACTGTAGCATCATCTGACCTATCCTGATCACAACAATCTCCATGGCCACTGATTTTCTTGAATCATATAAAACATACATGGGGTGTTGAGGCTTTTATATAGATGTTTCCCTAAAGCCTCACTAGTCATAGATGAGGAGTTTCAAAGGTGGCTGGATCAGAGTGTGGGAATGTGGATTAGGGTGTGATACTGAGAGTAAGGATGTGGATAGTGGAAGCCCCATCCTGGGTATGGGTGGTACCAATCAATAGGTTTAAAGCCTGGGTGGAATATAAAGAGAGAGAGGGAAGGCAAGCTTTCAGCTGCTACTGTTCACTGCTTCTGCTGTTGCTTGCTGCTTTGCTACCTTCTGCTTGCAACATCATGAACTGTCTATCCTCTATGATGCCCCTCTGCCATACCGCCCTGCCTTGGAACCACTCTACTATAGTTGAAACCTCTACAAATTGTAAGCCAAAATAAATCTTTCCTCCCTTAACTTGTAAGCATATGGTATTTTCTCTCTGCAATCAAAAAAGTATTTAAGACAGGTTTTGGTACCACAGAAGTGGGGTCCTTGCAGTGATACTACCTGACCTTGTGGTTCAGAAGCCTTTGGAACATGCTTATGCAAAGAGTTTGGGATGGTTTGGAGACATCAGCTGAAGAAGAGGCCCTGGAATGCTGTAAACTGAAATTGATGGAAGGTCAGAGCTCAGAAGACCAGAATGCTGATAGAAATGCTGCTGGTAAAGACCAGGTTCAGGAGATTTCTGTTGGGAAGAAGGACTGCATTGGGTGCTGGACTCTGGACCATGTGTGTTATTCTTTGGAAAAAAATTTGTCTGCATTTTGCTCTTTTCTAGAGACTTTGCCTGAGACTAAGTATGGCAGACTAATCTGGTGGAAAAAATTTCAAGGAGGTCTATAGTGGCATGGCCACTGTTGGGGGCTTTTAGCCAAATCAATGTTGAGAAGCAAGAGCAAAGGGCCCAGCAGAATGATTTTAAAAGTTTGGAGTTTGACCAGAAAGAAAGCTCCAGTAAAGTTGCAGCCTGTAAGATGGAACAGGGGAGAACTTGGCTGCTGAAAAGATTAGTACAAAGTCAAGCAGTTCAGAAGAGGACAATAGAAAAGATAGTCTGAGGGCATCACAAGAACCAGCAGAACTTCACCCTTTGCAGCCTCAAAGTTACCAAGATGAAAGAAATTGCTTTTAGAAGAGAGCCCCAGATAACCATGTTTCAGAATGGTGGTATCCCAGGGAATTTGTTCTGAAGGACTGGGTTTATAGCTCTCAGCAACTCAGGCACTTGACTCCTAGAGCCAAGAAAGAAGGAAGCCTGGCTACTGCTCCAGCTGGTAGCAGACCTTGACATCATCTACCATGTGGTACTGGTTTTAAGCATATGCAGGATGGAAGAGTTGTGCTGTTGGGAAAGCTCCCACCCAGATTTCAGAAGAAGGACTATGAGGCCAGGCCCCTGAGAGTGTGCCCCTGACAGAACATATGTGAAGCTGTGAGCATGATGCCAAAAGTACAATGGAGAAGCTAGGAACGTGGACAATCTGAGGAAAGTCACAAAGAGTGAGCAGAACCATCCCAAGAGAAAAGCCATGGGAGCTACAACCACTAGAAGTGCTATAGGAGCAGAGCCACTCAAGCTTTTTGGAGTTCTCATCTTCCCGCAGATTGCATTGGATGCTGGACATGGAACTACAGGGTTTAATGTTTGTGATGCTGGATTTTGGTCTTGCTTTGCTCCCATTCCTTTCTATCCCTCTATTTGTACCTTTTGGAATGGACATGTTTATCTTGTGCCATTGAATGTTAGAAGTGTTTAACTTTCTTTTCATTTATATGGAGCTCACAACTAAGAGTCTACCTTAAATCTCAGATGAGATGTGGGACTTGGACTTTTCAACAGTGCTGAAACTGTTATGATTTTGGCAACTCTTAGAGCTGAACTAAATGTGTTTTGCATAAAGGGATGCGCATGAGTCTTTTGGGTACCAGGGGCAGAAGGTTATGGCTTGTATTTAGATGTTCTCCGAAAGCCTCATGTGGTCATCGATGGGGAGTTTCAAAGGTGGCTGGATTAGGGTGAGTGAATGTGGATAAAGGTTGTGATACTGGGAATGAGAGTGTGAATAATGGGTGGCACCAATCAATAGGCTTATAGCCTGGATGGAATACAAAGGGAGAGAGAAGGCAGGCTTTCTGTTGCTGCTGCTGCTGCTGCCTTCTGCCTACTGTGCCATAAACTTTTTCATCTTTATGATGCCCCTCTGCCATGCTACCTGCCTTGGGACAGCAAACTATGGACTGAAATCTCTACAAATTGTGAACTACAATAAATCTTTCCTTCAATTTTGTCAAGTATTTTGTCTTAGCAATGAGAAAAGCAACTAAGACAGATTTTGGTACCAGATGTGGGGCTGCTGCTGTGATCATGTGGCTCAAAATTTTCACTTATTTTATTTAATAACAGATTAAGTGTTTCTGTTTTAGTATTTTAGATTTTTGGCCCATTTTGATTTTACTTTAGTACATTGTGAGAGATGAGTCTAGAGTCAATCTTTTGAATGTGGATAACCAGTTTTCCCAGCACCATTTATTAAAGGGGATATCTTTCCTCCTGTGTATGTTTTTGGTCCCTTTTTCAAAGACCAGAAGGCTGAATGTGCCTAGGGTTGCTTCTGCATCATCTATTCTGTTCCACTGATCCACACGTCTATTTTTGTGCCAGTACCATGCTGTTTTTATCACTGTGCCTTTGCATTATAACTAGAAATCAAGGACTGTGATGTCTACTGACTTACTCTTGTAACACAAGATTGCTTTTGCTGTTCTACTCTCTTCTGGTTCCATATGAAATTTATGATTTCTTTCTCTAGCTCTGTGAGGTGTTTTGATTGGGATTATGTTACATCTAAATATCAGTTTTGGATGTATGGCCATCTTGACAAGAGCAGTTCTGCCTATTCAAAACAAGGAATATAGAAAAAAAGGTCTTAAGCTACACTTTTTGGTTACAAAAGAGACTAAATTCTTTAAAAAATTGATAAATATAAACGTGGGTGTTACCAATCAGTTGAGACAGAACAACTTGCTGACTTGTGCTCCTGGAGCTCAAGCAGCAGGATCACAGCTGCAACCTCGCCATCTGCTCCCCTCCAGCTCCCACCTAAAGTCACCCTTCCCTGGATTTCTAAATGGCACTCTAGCCTTCTTAGTGGCAACCACAACACACAGTTCAAGACAGCACAGACCCTGTTTTTCTCTGGCACCAATTATAAGATCTTTCTGTGCACTTTACTTTTCTATGAATTCATCTTCATAAAATACCACTCTCAAAAATCTCATGACTTCTTCCTACAGTTATTAAGATATGCTAAAATTCTCAGTCTCTCCCTTTCCTGATCTCATAATTGTGCTTTGCCTATCCTTTTCCCAGGATTTCCTCTCACTCCTCCACGCACACACACACACACACACACACACACACACACACACACACACACCATTCACATATAACACAGTTACTCAAACTTCACTTCCTTTGGGAAGCCACCCAGAGCCATCCCTAGGCTGAGCTGACTGTTCTTCCTCAAGCTTGGCTTAACACTCTATGCACATGGTTGTGCCAGGACTATCAGAACACTAGATCAAAGTTATCAAACAACCAGTGTTCTTCTCTACAAAACTAAAATTAGAGGAGGGAGCCCTCCATCTCTCCAAATGTGGATCCCCATCAACTGGTGCACAGCATAAAAAAGAAACTACAGTACTGTGGCTTAAAAAGTTCTGCTTGAAGAAACAATAAAAAAACTTTTAACTTTGTATTTATGTGACAAATTATATCTTTTGATTTGGGGATGAGAAAAATAGGAAGAGAAACTATATTTGTAGACCATAGTATTATGATATGCCCAATAGTATTTTATAAAGAACACACACATGTAAATGCCTTGAATCCTGGCACCCATCAACCCTCTGAAGGAGGCACTAAGACACTACGAATGTATAGAATATAAAGTTTCCAGATGCTTGGGGAACATTCCTAGGACCACACAGAAAATGTGCATTTAGGTGGAGAAACAAACATAGGCTTTCTGACTTTGTGTTTATTTAGAATTTCATGAACTCTGGGGACATGTAACATATCTTCCACCTTCCTGAACAGAAAGTCACAAAATGTTTGAACCTTTACCATTTGTAGATGGAAGAAAGAAGAGACCAGTAGAAATACAGCAGGCCAATGGAAAATTTTATCTCCAAGTGATGTCCCAATAATAGGGAGATTTGCTTAGTTCCACTGGTGTCTTAGTTACTTTCTCATTGTTGGGACAAAATACCCAACACCCACAAATTAAAGAAGGAAAGGTTTATTTTAGCTGATAGTTTGTAGAGGTTTCAGTCCATAATCAGCTGACACCAAGGCAGGGCAGCATGGAAGAGAGATATGGCAGAGAAGAAATAGTCCATGACAGGCAGGAAAGGCAGAAAACATAGGCTGCCTTCCTTCTTTCCATTTATATTCCATCCAGGCTATTGTTTAGTGCCAGCCATACCCAGAGTTGGGCTTCTTTCTTCAGTAATTCCATCACAACAGCTACACTAAACCAATCAGTGGACCGCTCCAGTTATTATATATCCATAATCTAGTATCACATACCAACGATCCAGCTACCTCCCAAAAAGCCCCACCTGTGATGCTTTGGTGGGGGGGCATCTAGCTATAAACTGTAACAAGTGAGTTTTAAAAGCAAGTATGCCATTTAAGGAAGGAGAAAAAATAATTAGGTATCATATCAATTACAGACTAGTAGAAATCATCCTATGATCTATCTAATTGGGTCCTTTAAACACACACACACACACACCATTTAAAGATTATTACCCAAATTAAAATAAAATAAAATGTAATTTTAAGGTAAATAATAAAACAACCAACTAGAATGAGTTGATGGGCTCTCTCTACCACAATAAACTACAGAAATCTATAGAAACAAGAGGCAAGTATGAATGAGAGGCACTAACAAAAAATACTGAGAAACCCCACGAAGAGGGAGGATGGGCAATGAGAAATGATTGTACCAAGTGGTTTTGCTACCTCTCTTCCAAGTCAGCAGGTGACAAGTATGGTTAAAAAGAAAAGAAAGAAAGAAAAGAAAAGGCAATTACCAATAAACATTTTTTGTTGACCAAATCAGAATTATTAGAATACTTGCAGCAACAATTTAAAATGAGTAATACTAATAATTATAATAAATATACTTGAAAAAGAAAGACATGAACAATATGAAATAAGATACTTACAAAGAAAAGAAACAAGTGGAGATACTGGAGGATAAAGCAGAATTAAAATGGCAATAAAACAAGAGGAGGTTTTTGAGGCAGGAAAGAAGGAGGAGAACACAGAGAAAGAAGCTGACAGCCCTGGGGCAAGTTCCAACCCGTGAACCCTCCTCCAGGGGAGCACACCCCATTGTAGGCTCAACTAGTTTAAGTGGGAATGAACTATTTTAAAGTTTGTCTCTGCAAACTTCTGTTGGGAAACTACTACCAACTGTTAATGCCATTCTTTTAAACTCAGTCTTTCAACTTCAAGTAAGAAATTTTCCATTTCTTTTCTATCTCTTAAATTCTTTACTGTGCTGGAGAAGGGTGACTATTTGAGTCAGGTCTTGAAGGAAGAGCCACAGTTCTTAAAGAGGGCAAGAGGAAGAGGAAATGAACATGCAAGGTGTATGAACAGCTTGGGCAAAGGAGTGTGGGTCTGAAGATGGGATGGTGGGAAAAGGGGTCCAGCACCAAGTTATCTATGTGATTAGAATACAGAGTGGGGGAAATAAAAGGGAGCAGCCTGGACTGATAGGTTCTGTACACCTTGCAACTAAGTATAGCCAGTGCCATTTGCTGACCTCTTATTAGATTTCAGCAACTTTGCTTCACAATTTATATGATTTAAATCTCACAACACCTTACATGTTATCATTATTCCCATAATGATATGGGAATATCATTATAGATGTACAAGTTGATACTCAGAGAATCTTCTTTATTTGCTTGCTTTTTGCTTGTTTTGTTTGCCTTCTGGAGGATCACACAACCACTGGATGTCAAAATCTTGTTTCTAACACTGTTGACCAAAATACAGAAATGATCATTTACCTTCCCTCTTTATGATCTGTCAGCGGACCTCAGGTACTTTGGGGACTAAGGAAAAAAGCCCCTACTGTGGCACACAGATCGTTCTCTCATCACAGCTGCTCAAATGCCCTCCCATCTTACCACCACATATCTTCCATACATGCACATGGTTCAATCACTACTCTTATGACAGCTCACTGTCTCTGCTGAGTGACTTACCTGGTCCCTACCCAGACTGGCTACTCTTAGAGATCAAGGGTGTGTCTTATTTGTGTTTTTATCCCATTGCTAAGTATAGTACCTAGCTTAAAATGAGAGTTCAATCAATGTTTGTTGAATGGATAAATGAATGAATGAATCTATTCAAAAAAGTCATCTTTGTCATCAAAATCCTCCAAATACATTCAGCAGAACAGTTTATCCTCTCCTGTGGCTATTTACCAGCATTTAATTTTTCCTTGCCTGTCCCTTTTTCCCTCTTCCCCACCATGGCTTTCTGATTTTATCTTTGCAGCATGAGGTAGAAGTAGCTGGGTTGTGCTATGAGAACAATTACTCAAGGACAATCTTGCAAGTAGGCAAGAAAAGTATTCTCATTTTTTTATTTTCATTGTAGCATTAGCTTTGTATGTAAAAATCACACAAAAACATATTGGATTGAATGCCAAGGATAAAACCCTAAGAGAAAATAGTGTTGTGCATTTTGGTATTTTCTAAATTATAGGTAATGGGCATGCATATATTATTTTTGTAACAAAAATCAATAAAGATTATGTCTTAGAGCAGTAAGCAAACTGAGTAGAAATGTTTCAAATATTCAAAATTTAAAATAAGCATATATTCATTGTATAATATATACTATATCAATAATCTAAAGTATAGATTACTATATTTAAAATGTATAACAGTCTAATTTAAAAAAAACAAAAACTACAGATATAATTGGGGATTGCATTTAACATAAAAGCTTTATACTTCATTCTTTAAATCACCTTGGTCATGAAATCTTAGAATTTTATCATGAAAGCAGCCCAAAGCTATTCAACGAAACAAACCTTTTAAACTACTGACACTCACTCCCCCTTTCACTGTAATTTATCAATACAAGTCCTCCATCTATTACAGACAGGAGTCTGAGTGGCCAACAATATCCTGGCAGTGACTAGCCATAAAAAATCATTCCTAGTTTCACCCGAAAACCTGACACTGTACAAGCAGAGTGCCTAAGGCGTGGTCACCATAGGAAACAAAACCATACTCTGTCCACGCCTGGTCTCCTTGGTAAGACACATCCTTAAGTGGCCACTCTGCTGTCCACTCTCAAGCCAGTCCCAATGGGAACAGATGGAGGAAAGTTAGGCCTCAGGCATCAGCCAGGAGAAGCTGTCATTAAGAAGCTTTTGTTTCCTTGACACCTCTGTCAGGATGTAGAAAAAAGGAAGGGAATGAGCAGCAGGCTGGCTGCTCCAGCCTTGAAGCCTGGCTCTTGAACTGACAGTGACTAACGAAGTTCTGTATACGGTCCAGCAGAGAGAGCCAATCCTAGGATTCATTCAGGGAGAACAGAGCTAGAGTCTTCCAACAGTGCTGCAAAGAGTGTCACCCTAATGCCTTGTGTGTCCATCAAAGAAGCAGTGAAGTGAGAGGCAACTCCTCCAGCTCTGGAATGGTTAATTTGCTCAGCTCAGCCAGATTTAGATTTCATATATCCTGCCATCGTCTCCTTTCTTCACCAATCAAACTTGTCCTCATATACACACAAAGGTTTGTTGTGTTCTAGATGGTGCCACTGAGCTGATGGGTGCTTTTAATTGGTGATCACTCATTCATGTCAGTAAGGAGCACAGATAACGCCTATAGACACTAAAACCACCACAGGATTCAAGACCAGGATTCAAGTGATTTTTGGTAACATCTCAGTGTTGAAGCTTCTTCCCATTCCCATTCTATCAGTCCAGAGATATTTACAGAGAAGTCTGCCAAAGACAGAGTTATGCCCTTATGGAGTGTTAAAGCACCTAGTTTGATGCCTGGTAAGGAGGAAGTGTTCAATAAACATTCATTGAATTAATCAAGAAAGTAACTATGACCTTGACTCTGTTGTTCAGTGCACTGTTTACTTCAAGTAAATGTCTAGTTACCATCAGCAAAAAGCCAACAATGGCATTCTAAGCCAAGTTAAATTTCCCATCTTCTTTCTTTTCTTTGTACCCTTAACACACTGACTCTGTCCTGACTCTGGCACATACCATCTTGTGTTATAATTATATGTTCACTGGCCTGTCTCCCTTAGCCTCAGGTAAACTGCATGAGAGAGGGATATTTGTTTCTTTTCAGGGATCCAATCCAGGGCTTCATGCACACTAAGCAGCAAGTGCCCTACCACTGAGCTATATTGCCATCCCAAAGCAGGGACTTTGAATGTTCCCTCTTATACATCTAACACTTCTTTCAATACTTGACATGTTGAGAAAATTTAAGAAATATTTGTTGAAACAGTGAATGACAAAGTGCATCTACAAGATGGTTATGAGTTACATAACAGGACCAGTCCCATTCCAAACCCAAGATTTGGCAAGGTTTTGTGAGCACCCTCTCTAACTGATAATAATGCTCTTTATTCACTTTTTGCATAATAGCAATAATAACAATCACACCTAATATAGAGTGGGCATTTTAGTATGAGGTAGGAATTATGCTGAGCACTTTAATTAACTTCTGCAATTCTCAAAGCAAACCTGTGAGGTGTATATGCATGCATGCATGTACGTGGTCATGCGGTATATTATCCTAATTACAGACGAGAAACCGAAGCTCAACCTGGTTATGCAACTTAGCCAAAGTCAGATGCTTAGTAAATACCAAGGACTTGATAACCACTGGTGTCTCTTCCATGGCTCTCTATCCCACTGCACACAACTCCTTTCTCATTTCATTCTTTTATTCCTGTTTAATCCAAGAATATATAAGCTGGGACAAGGATGGCACTGATACAGGTTCTTATGGTTTCTAGGAAGCTACTATCACAATCCTGGGCCTAGTTTAAGAGATAAAGAATATACCCTCTAAAAATTTTCCAGATCCTCCAGTCCTTGTGTTCTCTTTCATGAGGACCCTCTCTTGTTTATGGCCTTGATCATGATGGCTGATCTTCTTGAACTTCTTTGGTATTGACAAATATACAGAAATGATAGTGGTTCTTTATGTTAAGGTACATAAATTAAACCTAAGCCAGAAATATGTTTGGTAGAGATATATAGCACCACCCAAAGCCTACCTACCAGGTAGGTAGAGATTTCAGCTCTGCCTCATGTCTGATTTCTGCCCCTTCTCCGTGTCTGCAAATGCTGTTCTTCTTTACATTCTCCTTACCTTGTGATAGGCAACCCAACTCCATCTTGAGCCTTACAACCATTGTGTGCTTGTCCTTGGACAAAGCACCCAAAACCCACATCCTGTTTGGCAGAACACTTGCTACAGTCAAAAGTTGTTTTTTTTGTAGCTCACCTAGTGTGTGAAACTTCCTCTTGCTCCCACTAACCTGGCATGGTTCTGCTTCTATAAAAGTCTGCTTGCTCTGCCCTTGAGCCCTCCCCAACTGAAAGCATGATTTAAAAGGAGAAATCAAACCACTTCCCATTGCCAAGAGAACTTTCCAGGCACTAGCCCCTCTTGGCTGCTGGCTTTAATAAATGGACTCAAATCTGGCACAGAGAGTGAAGCACTTCCATTGTTCTAACTCACTCATCCATAACAACCTTAGCAAAACTGGTCCCTTCTTTGGCCAACTCTCTCCTGCCTACTTGAAAGGCTCACCAACTAATTAGCCTTTCTGTATAAAATGTGTACTCCTAACATGGGTTTAAATAACTGAACCCTCCCGGAGATGCAAAGCTTTACTGCTTTTGAGTGAATCTGCATTATTGTCATTGACTGCCTGGTGAGGTCGGGAAGCAGAGCACTCTTCACTGGAATTGTGATTCTATTGTATCTCAATGGGTGACCACTTGAGTACCATCTATAAGATGCACTTGCCACACAGGTCCTCATGGCTACAAGTGCTACTGGAGATGTGCTATGGAGATATTGTGAGTGGGCATCTAAAACACATGATCTTGGTGGCCCTTAGCAGTGACTTTATTTAACTCAGTGGATAGTCATGTTAAAATGTTGACCCTTTCAATGGGTGTTAATAAGAGATTGGGGAAAGAATCTTAACTTCATAGTCAGAAAGACTTCATCATGAAATTTATCCTACTGAGTCAGGAAACTAATGGTTCCATTCAAATTTGGACAAGTATGTTTCAGTGGAACTTTAAGGAATATAGTAGTAACACTAAGTCCAAAGGGATAACAGAAGTAGCCAGAACCCAGAGAAAGAGAGTTACATAGAAAAGGCTGTCTAGAGAAGATCAGTAACAGTGTCAGCCCAGGGTAACTTCACAGGGAAAGAATCAGGAAAATATTATACCCTGACCTCATTCTTTCTTCTGATCTCCTGGTGGGACTCCCAATTTAAAAAACAATTAGAAGTCAAAGGATCTATTTACTGGTGTCATTATTTATGAGAGAGTTGTATAATTGTGATAACAAATGTGAGGAAACCTCACTGTACAACTTCTGATGATACACTTTATACTTATTGCAACATGAATGATGCTACCTGGATATAACAATATGGGAACCCTATTAAATCCCTAGTCCTGACTCAACACATAGTAAGAGTGAATAGTGAATAGATTCCCTCTTTCAATTGGGTCAAATTCAGGTGACAATTCCTCATGAGGGGGGTCATTTGGGACTCTCACATACAGGAACTTAAAGAACAGAGATGCCACTCTTTCTTTAGGTGACCTCTTTTCCTTTTGTAGCAAAGGACTTACTGAATAGTAGAGAGTTCTCAAACTTAACTCCTATATTCACATATTTTTCAGAGACAGGTGCTTTCAAAATCCCTGCTTCCCATCATATGCATTTTCTTTTCCCAAGGTGAGATGAGGCAGATGAACTGTTATGAGGTGAGAAAGAATGAGCTCACACACAGGATGCTAAGGGTGTTGATTAGAAATATTTCCAATCAACGCATTGGCCAATACTTCATACAGGAAATATCACTACCTGATATTTTAGCAAAAGCAACTTACACTTACTCACTCTCCATAAATTTCAGGGACTTTTCAGTCATGGGGAGTACAGTCAACAAAACTTGCTCTACCAATTAGACTGGCAGCATCTTTTGCAATATGTTCCCGAAACTCAATCCTGAACAGAATCCAGCCTCAGGATGAGATCTATGTAATATTTCTCAAGAAAAATATTGTAGGGAAGAAGAAGATGATGGCCACATTTAATTAAAAGCCAGGGAGGAACACAGACCACTGCAAGTAAAAGAGTTAACCTTGTTCTTACCAGCAACACTCTTTTTCAAAAGCAACTGTATCCATAAGAGATCACCCACTCTTCATCCCTAATTGGTATCTAAACAGTAAGCATCTTACCCACGGGTCTGGAGACTATTCGTTAGGACCTCTGCCTACATAACTTCTGAAGATCCCTTCAGCTCTAAGAGATGAAGAATTTGAGTCTTTTTCTCTAATTACAAAAAACCCCCAAACCATTATTGACTCCACCCCCATTTCATCCCTACCTTTAACCCTTTTGCAACTCAGAAAAAATTGCCAGGAAAAGCGATCTAAAATCAGCAGGAATTTTCTTGTCATTAAGATAAATAAAGGTTGTAGTAGACAAAAAAGCCACACAACTGTGTGATCTTAGAGAAATCACTCCTCTAGGCTTGAAATTTTCTATCTATGCAATGGAGGATTAGATTAGTGCTTTAAGATACTTACAAATTCTAACATTCTATGATTCTAAGACAGTGGGAACAATTCCCTTGTCTCTTACATCTCAAAGTTTATTGATCTTGAAAATATTACTTTTTTCCACTAGTTTGGCACCACAATACAAGTCAGCACCAATCATATATAGCTATAGCTACCACAATAAAAAGACAAGATCTCTGAAGCACTGTGCAGTCAGTAAACAGGAGAGTTCAAGAGACTTTCTGAATGATGCTGCTGTGAATATAAGAAACAGCCTACACGTTATGTATTGGGTTTGGGTAGGAGGACAGAAGAACTCCAGGCCACAGGTCAACAGCAGCATAAATAGGAGTAGATACATGCCAACTTGAATGGCCTCTTTCAAAAAATCACCTGGTCCAGTTACAAGGTCATGGTATCAAATTCCAAAAGGAAACCTATTTGTTATATGACAGATTAAGCTACTAAATATTTCTGTGTCAAAGCAAAGTCTAATTCGGGTCTCCTTTCAATCATCCAGTCAATAGGTACCCACCAAGGTCCTGCTTTTATGCCATGTTCTGTGCGAAGTACTACAGATTAAGTGGGGCACAAGACTAACCTGAACCCCACTCTGTAAAAGAGACAGCCATTCCTCTTACAACATCTCATCAGAACATTTACCTTTCTTTATGGCCTGCATCCAAGTGTGTAAGTATATACTTATACATCCACACACTTGGCTACAGGCCAAGGGAAGTAAACAATGAAGTCAAAGAATTTCCCAAGGAAGGGGTATTTAAATTGAACCTAGTAGTAGAATAGAAATCAGTAAAATACAGTCATCAGGAGTTCTCAAGAAGAAAGGAGTATATGCAAAATCTCCAAGCTTCCTGGTAATTTAAATTGGTCAATGTAGCTCAGACATGGACAATAGGAAAAAAAGTAAAGATTGAGAGGCAGTCAAGGGCCAGATCATTTCTTGTAGAGTGTATCAAAGATTTTGATTTTAAATGCAAGTGACTTTACATCATGCAGGTTTATACAGAGCCACTCTGGGACAGTGTGAAAATGTATAGGGGAAGAACAAGTATGGAAGGAAGGAGAACAATAAAGAGGTCATTACAGCAACCAAGTCAGGAAACAAGAGCTTGGACTGAGGCAGTAGCAAAGGAGGGGAGAGATGGGGATATTTGAGAAATATTCAGGGCAAAAAACTGACAACATTTGTGAAAAGTGGGGTATATGAACAAAAAATGAAGATGACAAAGTGATCCTATATTCACAGCATGAGCAACCAGATTTATGGAGATGCCTCTTTCAGATATATAAAATAGTGTAGGAAGGAAGAGACATAGAAACCAGAGATGAAAATAGAGAGTTCTGTTTTGATAGAACTATGCTGAATGCTGCTATAAATTTAAGAAAAAGATTTAAAAGTATCTATTTGAATTTAGGACTATTGGTGACTTTAACAAGCTCAGTGTGAGTGGAGTAAACAGGTGCAGAATCTGGACTCGGGAGAATGAAGAAATGAGTAAGGAAGTACATAGCATATATATAAAAGTCTTTAAAATAAATTTGTGGTAAAATGTCATAGAGAAATGGAAGATCAAGGGAAAGTACTTTAATGATTAAAGATCACCATGACATGGATGCAGCTGCTGGGATGAATCTAGTTAGAGATCACAGATTAAGTTGCATAAGCTAGAGAGATTGTGCAGGGAATACCTGTGGAAGGACTGACTGGTAATCAGAAGAAGGAAACTTCTTCCACTGAGCAGCAAAAAGGAAATACAGGTGATTCTGTGGATATGGTGGTAGGAAGAGACAGAGTTCTTACTTGACGGCTTCTGTCTCTTCAGTAAGTTGAAAGAGGCCATTTGATGAAGGCTAAGAGAGAAAGTTAGAGATTTTAGGAGACTGAAGGACAATATATACACTAATGAATTGACAATAATACCATCCTTCTTCAATGTTTGTATTTCTCTTGCTTCCAGCCAGCTAGGATTAGGCAGTTGGCATGGATGGGAGAAAGGTAAGGAAGATGAGAGTATTTGCAAAAGAGGGAGAGATTAAAATGAAGGCTCATGGTTTATAATCTAGATAGAATGAAAATGAAACAAGTGGGCCTAATAGAGAAATGGGAAGAATCAATAGCATGAAAAATCTCAACAAGATCACACAATCATTGAGACAACTGAGCCAAGTGAGCTGGAAAGGGGGTGTTAGAATTAGCAATGTTGGAAACAGGGACATTGTACAGATGACCAAAGTAAAAAGCAGAAAAGATAAGATGTGATAGAAAAGAGCAAAATATCCTTATAGATAGAAAAGACTCAAGGAAAGGAGAGGCCAGAGTGCTTTTGGGGATGTCCAAGTAGACATTCTAAGATAGTAACAGGAGAGAAGGAGCTGAGGAAGACTGAGGCAGTCTTTCCCTGCCAGACAGGGTCTAACTAGAAACTACAGAATGGCTTGTTAAAGTAACTCTAAAACACAGCTTCTGCTTGAGGAGACTATAAGGAAGGGGCACTCCAAGGTGTTTAGGGTCTTCAACTAGATGTTATCCAAGGCAAGGTGGATGAAGGGACATTTGCAAAAGCTAACTATTTAGAGAAGTTCATTGTTTAGAAAATTTTAGAGAGGACCAACTTGAAGGTTTTTTGTGTTTTAGAGAGGGGACAGTGTTTGGATCTGGAAAGAGGATGGGTGGGTTGATAGAGGGGTATGAATTGCCCTTTATGGCCTATGAATGATCAAGGCTGGACAGCCAATGTGCAGTCTAGGATTGCTATTGTGTTTTATTTTTTTCTTGTTTTATTTTGCTTTGTTTTGTTCTGACAAAAATAATGTTCAGGGTTCTGATATGATCATGGCTGCCTAAGTCAACATTTTCACTTCTCTTCTCATGAAAAATCACATAAAAGTAACAAAGAGAATAAACGAAAACTTTAAAATCCATTTTTAGTAAGGTCGGGAGACAAATTTAATCCCCAGAGCCTAAAAACATACAAAAGAGCTGCCAAAAGTAGCTGTAAGCAAGCAGAAGCTGCTCTGGAAAGGAAAATAATGAAAAAACAGAGTCATGAGAGAACAAGGCACTGATAGATTTCAGGAAGAATCAGCAAAATGTGGCTTCACTGGACGTGCAAAAGGTGTGTCTCCATTTTGCAAGAGAGGACATGGGGGAGGGGGAGGTGAGCAGGACCAGCAGCGGTAGTCCTGCCACTGTACCGAGTCAGGTTCAGCGGGATGAAGTGGGGCTACACAGAAACACTAGAAAGGGTCCTTGGCACAGCAGCAGGGAAGGAGACATCCTGTGGGCTGGGATGCTTGTAAGTCTACCCAGGACCTTTGCAATCGCAAAGTGAAATTCTCAGCACATAGCTAATTCAGGAGAATCCAACTTGCTTTTTAAAAACCAGTAAAAGTGAACTGGCACAGAAGTGATGCAAAGAAAAAAATTGTTTCAATGTGGGAAAGAACAGAAAACAATCCTGACAAAACATGGTCACTAGAGGATGTCATGGGCATATGAAAATTATGATGAAAATATTTTACCATACAGTTTTTAAATGTAATGAAACAATCCTTTCTATTAAGGAAGACTACATAGCAGAAATGTAAGATATCAGAAAAGAGATAGGCTAATCTTACACCAGAAAGAATGGCAATCATCAAGAAATCAAACAAACAAGTGCTGACATGGCTGTAGTAAAAAAGAACACTTCTACATTGTTGGTGGGAATGTAAACTAGTACATCAACTATGGAAATCAGTATGGAGATTCCTCAAAAAATTAAAAATAGAAAGAAATTCCGTTTGACCCAGCTATTCCCCTTCCAGGTATCTTCCCAAAAGAATTAAAGACATCCTATTACATCAGTATACACATACCAATGTTTACAGCAGAACAACACATAATAGCTAAATCCTAGAAGCTGCCTATATGTCCATTAACAGACAAATGGATGAAGAAAATGTGGCATCTATACATAATGAACTACTACTCAGCTATAAAGAAAGATAAATTTAAGACATTTGCAGGAAAATGCATACCCTCAGAAAATATAATGTTAAGTAAAATAAATCAGAGACATAAGCTTAAATACTGTATGGTATCTTTCATATGAGTGAGGCAAAGTTTAAATAAAGAGCAAAATAAAAGAATAGAAGGAAATAGGAAGATAGGAAGAAGGAAATAGGGAGACAAATCTTTTGCAAACAGGAAGGGGTCCAAGAAACTGAGAGCATAGGGAAGTAAGAAAGATTTAAGATGTGTCACGTACCTGCACTGAATACCCACCATATATATAAACATAATATGTCATAAGCACGAACTAGAAATAACAACAATAATAAGAAAAATGGGAGAAGGGGATCTAGAGATAGAGGGAGGAAAGTGGGTGGGAAAAGGGGGATAAAAAAGAATTAAGATGTGTTATGTACCTGTACCTACTCGCTAAGATGAATGTAAACTTCATGTATTGCAAACATGTACTAATAAAATAAAAATTTTTTAAAAGAAAAGATAATAACAAAAAGAGAAGAAAGGTATTATTAGAACTCAAGAAGTAAATAGAAAGAAAAAGTCACAAAGACAACATTTGAAAGGTTATCCAAAGGAAAAATATCACAAAAATCATGGTAAGGGAGACTAGAAATAAGAAAAGGAAAATGTATGGATATAAATGAAGACAGACATGGGATTAGAGAGAGAATAAAAAACAATAAAAGCAAAAGAGATCCAGTCTATGCATACTCATGGTTCTAATGAATAAAACCATTTGAAACTAAGTAAAATAATGAAACAAAGTAAGTAACATACCACAGTGATATATGCACATGCATATTCATAACAGCAGAGTTTGTAATAGCTAAATCTTGGAAACAACCCAAACGTTCATCAACCAATGAATGGATAAAGAAGATGTGGGGTTTTTTATACAATGGAGTACTACTCAGCTATAAAGTATAAATGTGAGACATTTATAACTAAAATGGATGCACCTAGAGACCATACTCTTAAGTGAAATAAATCAGACACATGTGTAGATATTGCATGTTTCTCTGATGTGAGAAACTGGAAGTGTAAATAAAGACCAAAATATATAATAGATAGATACTGTGAAACAGGAAGAAAATTTCAAATGGGAAAGGGCACAAGGGATGGGGGAAAGGGAAAGGAAGGAAGGGAAAAGAAAAAAATGAGAAAAAAAAGATAACATGAAAACAAAGCTCTTGTAAATAAGAAAGGGAAGAAGGGTAAAAGGGAGGAGAGGGGAATGAGAAAAAATATGAATCAAGATATATCATATAGGGTCAGAGATTTAGCTCAGTGGTGCTGCTGCCTGCCTCACAAGCACAGGGTCCCGAGTTTGATGCCTGGTACCCCCCCCCAAAAAAGATATATTATATACATCATATACAGGTACAAATTCCACATGATGAACGTGATCATTATGTATATCTAAATTGTACCAATAAGCTTAATTAATCATAAAAAATAAATGATGAAGAAGAATAAATAACCAAAGCATAATCAAAAAAGCTTTCCTGAAATAAGGGTTTGGATATATTTATTAAAAGGATACTATATATACCTGGAAACTTACAAAACCAGGCAATTGTGAGATCCTAATAACCATGAGTGGATAGAATAGATTAGGATTGTCCCAATTTGGCCCGCACAGTTCCAGAATATACCTATTGTTTTTGCTAAATTATTAATAAGGCCCCTTTCATTCTCAAAACTACCTCAACTTGAAAAAATTATAGGTTAATCTCTAAATCATACAAGAACTGCATTATGTGACAGCAAACACTTACATGGCTCTTACTCCACATCAGGCCCAGCTCCAAACACTGGTTATGCAGTATTGAATCCCCACAGCTCATCGACTGACCACTGTTACTGTAGTTGGAGCTCACTCCCTTCTCCTTTCAAGCCAGCAGAATTAGACAAGTCAATAATGAAAGTAAAGGGAATTGTCTTTCATTGGGCATTTCCTGTATCTAAGCACTTTATCAACATTTTCTCATAATTTACTTTTTCTATCCATCCAGGTAGGGATTAGGAGTATTCTCATTTTACATATGAGGATACTGAGGCACAAAAGACTGAACTAACTCCCCAAAGTGACGTGCCAGGCAGTAACACAGCTGGAGTTTGCACCCATGTTTTCCTTTCCCTGGGATGTGTGCATATTCATGTGTGTTTGCATATACGTGTTCTAATCCTATTCTTCAAGCTTAATATGTGATAATATTTTGAATTGGGAAATTTAATTTCTCATAATTAAATGATGAACTTAGGATGGTTTATACAAAAGGGGATACAGGTAAATTTATGCTTTTGATGAAATTTTGTTTCCAACAATACTCATAAATAATGCATGAGTCTTCTAGATTAATCATGGTTATCAAAAAGTATCAATGCTGAATATTAAGCAGCATATACAGTATGATGCCAATTATGTAACTCACAGACATAGGAATAGAGAATATGTAATTCATTAAAATTAATAGGGGAAAAAAGAAACAAGATATATACATATATGTATCAATATATATATATATATATATATCATGTACAAGTACAAATTCCCTATGATGAATGTTATCATTATATTTAAAATGTACCAATAAATGTTTTGCTTTAAAAAAAACACCAAAAAATTAATATGGCATACCTCTGAGTTGCAGAATTATGAGTAAATTTCATTTTTGTCTTTATATTTTCAGAATTATTTTACATTGACAATATGTTATATTTTAGATCTAAAAGATAATAAAGTTTATTTTTAAAGAAAAACATATGGACGCTGATTCATACAGGACTCTAATCATATGGCTTACAGTTGAAAGTAAATTTTTTAAATGACCAAATCAAAATCTGTGGGATATGTATTATTTCTAATCTACAATTAGAAGCATCTAGAACTCTCTCCCCTGAGGCTGAATGAAGTCAACTTGATTTCTAACAAGACTGGTCTTTCTTTTAGGCCAGAAAACTGAGGAACTACTGATCCAGAAGAAAGGGGCAGTGAATACTAGGTACACAGGGTTTGTGAAAAGTTACACTGACAAGGATGAATGCAGACATCAATGTCTTCCTCATATCCTAGCTGACTCTTCTCAGAAGACTGAAGGAAATCAAGTGAATAATGCCCACCAACTTTTCTTGAATAGTCTGAATAATTTATCAAGCTAATGTCTTTGGACATGGTGTTAGAACTAGAGCTGTTGTCACAGATTCCAAGCATGAGGAAGGAGGTTAATAAAACATGAAGGAAGAGGAGAAAAAAATTAAGATTTATGGAGGTGCTATGATGTTCCAAGGTGCTATTAAGCATTTTTTAAATTAATGATTTCCTTTTAATCTTTGTAATAAATAGTGAATGGAATGCTGAAGCTGGCTTGTGCTGGCTTCAAGCACCAACTGCTAAATTTTCAGGAATTCTGCAAGTTGGTTGTTAAATATAGCCATTATTAAAAATTAGATTATATCAATTTTAAATGGTATTTAAAAATTAGGTATAATTATTCAAAGCTCATCACTTCCTAATAATTTTTACTATATTTTACTACTATCTATGCTCTTAAGATTATTTACACAGCTTGTATACATAATGAGGGAGGAAATATGCTATTACCATTCTTTGACTGGTAACTTGGTAACTTTACATTGGTAGCTTGGAATCAGCCATAGTGGGAATATTTATATCTCAGAAATTAGAAAATGCTACAAGCCAGAGCTCATCTTTTTCTTTTGGTACCGGGGATCGAACTCAGGACCTTATGCTTGGGAGGCAGGTGGCGGAACCACTGAGCTAAATCTCCGGCCCTTCTTTTTCTTCTTTATTTAGAACTGGTTATTAAACTCTTAATAGCACATCTCTATAAAATAGGTCATTTTATCCCTAGCTATAGATGAGAAAAGTAAGGCCCAATGAGAGATTATATTTGCTATCCATCTCTACTTACTGTTACTTTAGTGCACAATATTATAAAAGTGATTTGATGAAGGCTTAAAGAAAGTTAAAACTTCTGGTCTAGAAGATACAATATTTTAAATTTCAAGATTAAGCCAGCCATTGTCTCAGAGGCCCCTGATCACCCTTATGCAAATTGGGAGCTCAATAAAAGATCACCTTCTGTAGATTACAGATGTTTCATTGTTTACACCTAATGTAGGTCAAATGTCATAATAACACCTTGCTTGAGAAGAAAAGGCTTTTGTTCTTTGATTAAAACCTAATATAGGTAAAATTAGATTATACTAAACTTCAAAAGACTGCCCAAATTCTCTCATGTTATGAAATATTATGTGTGCTTTATTATTCCCAAATGATTCATTATGACCTAGAATTCTTTTTATTCCTTTTTATTTCTTCAGTGCTGGGGAACACACCCAGAACTTTGCACATGATAGGCAAACGCTGTCCCATTGAACTACATCATCAACCCTTTATTCCTTTTAAAATTTGTGATTGCAATAAAATGGACAACTATAGCTAAAAAGAAAAATATTTTAGAACACATGACACAATTCCAAGTAGTGACAAAAAATATGGTTTTAAACTTTCCAGTATTAATGAGCCATTAGTAAATTGGACTTTTAGAGAATGTTTTTTGTTTTTGTTTTTGTTTTTTTGTACTGGGGATTGAACTCGGGACCTTGCGCGGCAGGCGCTGGAACCACTGAGCTAAATCCCTGGCCCAGTAAATGGGACTTTTAAAAAAGCAATCAGTTAAGCAAATCAACACATATTTATTATTATTTTTTCCAGTACTGGAGATAGAACTCAGGGCCTAAGCACTGATCCACAGCCCTAGCCCTTTTTATTTTTTTATTTTGAGCTAGGGTCTCACTAAGCTTCCAAGGGAGACCTTGAAGTTGAAATCCTCCTGCCTCAGCCACCCAAAGTGCTGGAATTACAAGAATGTGCCACTGTGTGGCTGAGTATTTCTTATTTATAGGAGTCTTAACTGCTTTCGCCCCCCCTACAAAAATGTCATTTGTAACAGAAAAATGAGAAAGCATATTATCTAAGTATAAAAGTAAAAAGTGATCATTGTGAACAACTTGGAAAATTTTACAAACAAAACCAAAATCATCTGTAACCTTACCACCCAAAGTCCACTATTGCTAAAATGTTGGCAGTGCACCTTCTAGCCTATGTACATGTGTGTACATATTGGTATGTATGTATGTACCCATATTGTATCTTACTGAGTTAAAAACTGAAGACCAGGATTTTATCCCAGTTCGTTTTATTGGAGCCCCATGAAAATGAGCAGCTCCAGAATCTTTCACCTCTACTTGATGAGTCTTCTGAGCTGATAACCATTCTCCATTTGCAGAAATATCTTCCATCAGCCAATTGTCTTTTCTGTGGTCAAAAGATTCATTAGCTTAAACTTGATAAGGAAACTTTTTTCTCTCCTAATGTCCTCAACACCTTAGTCATTTTCATCCCGAGAAGAAAAGAAAAAGAAACTGCAGTTGCCACATCTGCAAAATGATCTCCAGGGTCTGTTTCTGCTACCCCAAGTGCAGAGAGGATCAAGGTTCATTCAGCACACAGGCTCTCAAGCCCCAAAGTCCTGGATTCTCATCCTAGTTCTGTCACCACTTAGCTATGTGTCTCTGGACTGATCACTTACCCTCTCTGTGCCTCCCTAGGTCCATAGTCACTTAGGTGAAACCTTGGGGGTCAGATGTGTTATGGAGAGTCAGAAGATGTGACATTTACAAAAGTAATACAATAGACATAAAGTATAATTTGTCATACCACAGAGAGCATTATGTCATCTCTTATATATTTAGTAATGTCCTCTAAAGGATCTGGGGTAGCCTCATGAAATAAAGCTCATTTATATTGCTACATCAAAATATATGGATATCCACATTAGGTAAGGTAAACAAAGCCTACAAGTAGCTTCCTGTTATGTCAAGTCTGTTTCGCACACCAAGTGAGTTCAAAAGTCTGGTCAAATTTTACTGCAAATGAGTTTGAAAAAACTTTTTGGTTTTAGGATTTTAGAAATTTTATGGTAAGGAACTGTGGGCTTGTAATAGCTCATAGGGTGGTCATAAATGAGAAGAGCACTTGCTTATGTGTCACAGCACCTAGTAAAGATCCAAGAGCTCATTACTATAGCATAACCACTGTAGCATTAACCACTGATTATTAGTACTGCTTGCACTGCTATCATTTTCTCACTCAAATGCTTTCTTACACTAACCTTTTTTTACTATCACTATCATTTGCATTAATTCTAATCTTCATTATTTCATGCCTGGAGTCTTCTACTGGCCTCCTATCTCCCAGCCTTCAGTCCTTCCTGAGCATCCACTATTTCCTGTCACCAACATGACCTTCTCTCTCCCCTACGTATTTACTGGCCTTCTCTTCCCTTTCCTGCACTGACCTCACGAAGTCTGTGTTGTCTGATAAAATCTACAAAACCAATTCTTGTTTTGGCCTATACCTCCAATTCTTGTTTCATCACCTAACCCATCACTCCTTATACTTTACACTCTAGTAATGCTTCATATAGTCTCTCAGACATACCACACTGATTCTCATTTCCTGTCTTTGCAGCAGCTTTAGCCTTATGTGTGATGCTAGTCTCCACCAGCCACTGATTAGTCTCATCAGCACTGCAAGTTCTTTGGGTGACACCTCCTCCTAACAGCTATTCTACAGGCTCATATACCTATCACACACATGCCACAGGCCATTGTCCTGTCATCAGTCCTGCCACATACACAGTGCTAACACCTCACTTATCACCATGGGTAGGAACTCATTTGCCTCTGAGTCTTTTTTGAAAACAGAGAGTAGTTTTTCAACACCAAATCTCCAGCACTTTGCTAGTGTCAACTCTTAGAAGGTTAACTGGATACCAAAAGCTTACTTCCTAAACAGAACAAAGCTAAACTCCTTTCTCTTTTAAAACCAGAACCAGAATCTTTGCAGGGAAAAACCAGAGCAGACAGCTGGGTGTCAACTGTTGTGCAGTAGAAGCTGACAAATGACTTCATGGTGTGGGCACTTCGAGGTGGGGAGGGACAGGCTGCTGTGTTCTTGAGTAATATCAAGAAAAGCAAAGGAAGTAAGACAAATGTCTGAAAAGCCACAGGGTGCTATGCAACTTGAAGGTCTTCCCTGCCCATGGGTTGCTCCTGGCAATTAGTTTTATTAATATTTCACTTTCCACAATAGCAGTAGCAGCAGGAGAAATGTAATGGCCAGGGCTCTTCTCAGGCCTCACCTGGCTGCCTGCTAGGCCTCTAAAGCCTCAGACACAGAGTAACTGCTATTTTGCTCTTTCCTTCCTCTTTTTCCAGGGGAAAAAGAGCTAATTCCAGTTGGGCTGTGTCTACTGAGTAGGTTTGTGTGATAGAAGTGGTGAGATTTAAATGAGACTAATTTGTGTCTTATTTTTTTTCCTTTTAGGATAGTATTTTTCAAAGATGACTATTTCAATGTTAAAAATATTATAATCCATCCAAAAGCTCCACATGCTGATATGCATCTAATGATGGCAGAAGATGCTTGGCAACTCTCTGTGAAGTATCAGTGAACGTAAGAAATGAGGAAATTAAGTAAAATCCACATATGTGCATACCTCAAGGCTGGCAGATGTTTCTCCAGGGACAGCTTTACTGAACAGAGAGAGTTCATGCAGTCTCCAGCTCCAAACATGGGAAATAAACTGTTAAATAAGTATGTGGTTGATTGGTAAATGTGGAGGACATGGAGTCAGGCTGGGTTTTAATCTTGCTCTTGCCCCTGACTAGCCAGGTAACCTTTAGAAAGGTAGTCTTGTCTCTCCATGCCACAGCTTGCTCATGTGCAAGGGAAGCACATAGACAGTTGCTTGTATTTATTCCATACTCTATTCTAGATGCTTTTTACTTGTATTATCTTGGCCCCCCAAAACCAGGTGATAAAGATAACGTTAACTCCATTTGGCAAATGAGGTTCAGAAAGATTGTAAGATTTGTCCTGTACCACACTGTGATGAGCATGAAGGTGTGCTGCCCAGAACTTCCTGGAGAAAATCATGCTTCAGGAAGTGTCACTGGCGGTGTGGTGTCAAATCCACAGCAGGATTACCAATGAGGCCACACTCTTCAGGGAGTTTCCCAGTGGGCTAGAGAGCAGATCAGCCACTCCAACACAGTGATGAGCAGTGCTCACTGAAGAGCTCCTCACTGCCTAGTGGAGACCTCCTCAGAGAAAGTCTGAGGCCTCTGCTGCCCAATTCTGTTCCCCTCTCTCTTCACAAATGCCGGGCCTGCATCGCAGTCTGAAAGCTCTTTCCACCTATTCTCCGCCTCTTTAGTCTTTGCAGTCATTTTCCCCCAAATAAATGTCTTGAATGGCCTGTAATCCCAACACTCTGGGAAGGCAAGGCAAAAGGACTGCAAATTTGCACCCAGTCTGGGCAACTTAGATATTTAATGAGAGCTTGTCTCAAAATAAAAAGTTTTAAAAGGCTGGGGATATAGCTCAATGAGAAAGCCCTGGGTTCAACCACCAGTATTGGGGAGAAAAAAGGAAAGGAGGGAGGGAAGAGGGAAAGGAGAAGGAAGAAAAAATATGTGTGTATGTGGGTTGATTTGCTCAATGGATAGACTGAATTTTTAAAATTCCATTCACTAATGGCTCATGAAAACTGGAAAGTTTAAAATAGTGTCTTCTGTCAATACTTGGAATTATGTCACGTTGTCTAAAATATTTTTTCAGTTTTTTAGCCATAGTTGTCCATTTTATTGCAATAATAAATTTTAAAACATATAAAGGACTGAGGGTGTCGTTCAGTGGTAGAATATTGCCTACCATGCACAAGGCTCTGGGCTTGATCCTAGCCCACAAAAAAAAAAGTCTTAAGTATATAATTCTGCCTTAGCCTATGCACTGTCAAAAACCAAAAACAACATGCACATAGTGAACAGTACTATGATCACTGAGTCATGTCCTAAGAGGACTAAATGAGAATACAAATGATATCATGAGGGAAATCCTATTTAAAGGTGAAACATCAAAGGCATTCATTTAATAAACATTTATCCATCATCTACTATTTGCTAGATTCTGAACCAGGAAGAAATAAAAAACTTCTACTGTTACAATTACCTTTTAATAAATTCTGAAAATTCTAGCTTATGAAATGAGAAGAGACAAATACATTATTATTGTTTACACCCTTAAATAAATCCTTAACCAATCTATTTAAAATTTCCAAGCAACCTGGCCTCCAGGCCTCACTTGCTAAAATCTTCCCATCTCTGCTTTATTTTCCACCATAGGGTTTCCTACATGTTAGCATATTATTTTACATAATTAATCTGTTTATTGTACATGCCTCCACAAAAAGGCTAGCACTGTGGTGTTGTCCCACTATGTGTCCAATGTGTTCACCTATTTTCTTCATGCAGAACATTAAGGTTGTATGAACACTGTCACCATCAAAATGAACACTTATAAATGCCTCCTTGAGCACGTATGTGTGTTTATGGCACACGGTTGATTCTTGTCCTCTGCAGTAGTTCTGTTCTATGAAGTCACTATGGATACTTACTTTGTTAATACTGAACCACGGCTGGTAAGGGAAATACAGGCTTATGCACCAGTGAACATTTTTTATGAAAATGTCTGCTAGAAATTTTATTATATCGATATTAGAGGTTAATCTGAGGAGAATTAACATTAAAGGATCTATTACTATCTTCTTTTATGTGTTTAAGAGATGTTTTGTAATCTTTGTAAGAATATAGTATATTTAGAGATTAATTTTCAGGTATTATATAGTTTTGTGTTACTGTAATTTATATGCTTACCCTTAAGATTTTCCAATTGATTATTATCAGTATAGGGTTCACTATTGACTTTTTTATGTTGACATTTTACCTTGAAACAGCTATCTTATTACATTTTTGTTGATAGATCCTGGGTTTTTTTTTTTTGTCTCATATAGATTTGGCAGAGACAACTAACTATAATCATGAATTCACTTGCCATATTTTCATTTTGGGTAAGGACACATCCCAAGGCCCTGGCCATTCTTTACACACACCTGTTTTAGCTGGGCACATGGTCACCAGCTAGAAATGACATACCCCATCTCCCTTGTAATCATGTGGTAAAGTAATCTCTTTTTTTGCTATTTATTTCTTTATTTACTTATTTGATGCTGGAGAATGAGCCCAGGGCCTTTCACATGCGAAGCATGTGCTCTGCCACTGAGATACAGCCCCACATACTGCTTTTCAAGTGGTAAGAACTGAGATCTCCAGTGAATGTGGAATGGTAACCATAAGGGTAGGCATCCTTGTCTTACACCTGACCTAATGGGAGTATGTCTAAACTTCTGTCAAAATACATTTTGCCATAACTTTTGGATAGACATATTTGACTGTGTTATATAATTTCTTGTTTTTCCTTGTTGGCTAAAAGATTTTTTTTATCCTAATCAAGTGTTACATTCTGTTCAATGCTGCTTCTGCATTGCACTGCATAAGTATTTAAGTTTATGATGTGATTTCTATGTTTCTCTGAGCTGCCACTTTCTTCACTCTCTTGCTTGCTACTCTAACCTGCTGAGTGTCCCCTTTTGGGCTGGAAGAAATGCCATATGATAGGGCTTGGCCTCTAGCTTCCTGAGCAGGTGCCAGTTGCCAGATGTATGGAAGCATTAGATCTCTGTGGGATGAAATATGGACCATAGAAAACGAGGGTGAGAGGGAACTACACAAATAAATTTCCCCCTCCTTTTGCTCTGCCATGGTACTGTCAGTTCTTTTGGAGACATTCCCATTAGCTAAGGGGGTATGATTGAATATTTACAACTTAATGTCTTTGCAAATTGTGGCCCGTGCAGAAATCCAAGTATTCTGCATTTTTCTTTGTCTAATATTACCTACTTTTCTCACACTCACTGCTGGGACTTGTGCTCCTCAAACTTTCAACACTATAAATCATGCCTTGACTTCTATTTTTTTTTTTCCCACCGGGGATCAAATTTGGGACCTTGTGCTTGCCAGGCAGGCAGCAGCACCACTGAGCTAAATCCCCGGCCCTTGACTTCTATTTTTTATTAGATTCAGCCTACAGTCCTCAGGACAAAATTTACTGTATCTACTGAGACAATGTTAACATTTTTCTCCTTTAATCTTTTTCAAATATTAATAAGGTGTTCTGTATATTGACATACAAGATTAATCCTTCACTTCTTCATTCCTGAGATAAACTCTTCTTGTATTTTTTTAAATACTAGAGTTTTTAAATACTAGTATCATATTTAGGAATTATCTTTTCATGACCCTAAATGAGATTAGTAATTTGAATTCTTTTTTTCTTCCTATCAGTATCTGATTTCAGATTCAAAGTAATGCCTATCTACAAAACGAAGTAGTAGCTTTTCTTCTTTTCTGTATTCCCTGAAATATGAGGTATGATAAAAAATATGGTATGGTTAAATTTCTAAAAGAAATATTAGAGTAAACAACACATTGCTATTAATCCCTCTCAAAAGTTCCTCCTCACTTTGAACACACTTAAGCAATCATTCTTACTACTACTACCTAAAGCAGGCCTGGAAGCCTATCTCATGAGTGTCTTTAGTTGCACTGTCATGTGTGCCTTGATGTTCTGAATCAATTTAAAATATTTACCTTTCATGATCATTTTGACTTCATATTTAGTAGCATAGTGCCAGATGCAGTAAATAAGGGGACTGAGGACATATTGTAATGTTTTTATGACCCTGCCTTTCTGTTGAACAGCACTCAGCAGCAATATTCACCAAATTGTTTATTACTCCAGCTCATAGAAAAAAAAGGACTTCCAGAATTTCTTCACAAAGTGCCAAGAATAATGGGGTAAGTGCATCTGAAGCAAAGAGGAGTACTTTATTTTGAGGGGGGTAAACATCAATATGTCTTATAATTAATAAAATTTTAAATATTCACTATATTTTCCAATCCATGTACCACTTTACTGAGGTTTAATAAAATTTGCATTCAAATTTTATTGGCGTATTTCCTATATTTAAAAGATGTGGAATTAATGGGAGCATATTTTTGACAACGAAGTAAATTTCTTTTTTTTTTTATTAAGTTTATTGGTACATTTTAGGTATACATTACAGTTACAGTCATCATTGGGATCTTGTACCTTTACATGATGTATCTTGGTTATTATTTTTTGCCCATTCCCCTGACCACCCTTCACCCCCTGCTTCTGGCCCTATTTACAAAAACTTTGTTTCTATTTTTTTTCATTTCTCATATTTTTTCATTTCTCATATTTTTTCTTTTCCCTTCTTTTCTTTCCCCTATGCCTCCCACTTCCCCTACTCCTTTAGATCATTTCTTCCTATTTCACAATATCAATTATACATTTTGATCCCTATTTACACTTTCAGTTTTTCACACCAGAGAAACTATTCAGTATTTACACATGTGTCTTATTTATTTCACTTTAGAGTATGGTCTCAATGTACATCCATTTAGCTATAAACGTCTCTAATTTTTCGTTCTTTATGGCTGAGTGGTACTCCATTTTATTTTTTTAAAAACCCACATCTTCTTTATCCAGTCTCCAGTTAATGGGCAAATGGGCTGTTTCCAAGCCTTAGCTATTACAAACTGTGCTGTTATAAACATGAGTGAGCATCACTGTGGTATGATTCTTTTAATTCTTTTGGGAAGATACCCAGCAGAAGAATAGTTGGGCCAAATGGGACTTCTAATCCTGGTTGTTTGAGGTATCTCCATATTAATTTCCACGGTGGTTGCACCAGTTTGCACTCCCACCAACAATGAAGAAGGGTTCCTTTCTCCCCACAACCCTGTCAACATTTGTTATTCGCTGATTTTTGGATAGCAGCCATTCTTACTGGGGTGTTGCTGGAATCTCAGCATTGTTTTCATCTGCATTTCTCGAATGACCAGTGATGTTCAACATTTTTTCCTATGTTTATTTGCTGCTTTTACTTCCTTGTTTGAGAAATGTGTGTTCATTTCAGATGCCCATTTTTGAATTGGGTCTCTATATTTGGGGGGTCTGATTTTTTCAGTTCTTTATAAATTGTAGATAGTAGACATTTGTCTGAAGAACAGCTGGTAAAAATGTTGTCTCTTAGATCTATTGGTCGTTTCTCTTGCAGTGCAGAAGCTTTTTAATAAGATGAGATCCCAACTGTTGATTCTTTATGCAAGTTCCCGTGCTACTGAGGATTTGTTCACAAAGGTTTTTCCTATGCCAGTGACTTCAAGAGTTCTACCTAACTTATCTTCCAGCAAGTTTAGTGTTTCTGTTTTAATATTTAGATCTTTAATCCACTGTGATCTTAGTTTAGTGCATGATGAAAGATAGGGATCTAGTAATAATCTTTGGCAAATTGAAATCCAATTTTTCCAACACCATTTATTAAAGAGGCTATCTTTCCTCCAGTGAGGATAGTTGGCTCTTTAGCAAAGATGAGGTAGCTGAGTGTGTCTAGAGTTGTTTCTTTATCTTCTAGTCTATTCCACTGATCCTCGGGTCTGTTTCTTTGCCAGTACCATGCTGTTTTTATCACAGTGGCTTTGTAGTAGAGTTTCAAGCTGGGGACTGTGATACCCCCTGCCATGTCTCTGTTGCCTAGAATTGCTTTTGCTATACTAGGTCTCTTCTTGTTCCAAATGAATTTTTGGATTGTTGTCTCTAGATCAAATATACTGTTGGGATTTCAATCAGGATTGCATTGAATCTATATAGCAGCTTTGGAAGTATGGCCGTTTGGACAATATTGGTTCTTCCTACCCAGGAACAAGGGATATCTTTCCATTTTCTTATATCCTCTTCAATCTCTTTTTTCAGTGTGGTGTAGTTCTCAATGAAGAGCTCTTTTGCTTCCTTCGTTAGATTGATGCCTAGATGTTTCATTTTTTTGATGCTATTGTGAAAGGGATTTTTTCCCCCTAATTTCTCTCGCAGTGAGAATATTATTTGTGAACAAGAAGGCTATTGATTTTTGAGTGTTTACCTTGTATCCAGCTACTCTATTGTACCTGTCAATTAAGTCTAGAAGTCTTTCGGTAGAGTTTTTGAGTCTTCAATGTAGGGTATCATATAGTCAGCAAATAATGACAGTTTAACTTCTTCCTTTCCTATCTTTATTCCTTTTATTTCTTTCTCTTGTCTAATTGCTGTGGCTAATGTTTCCAAAACTATACTGAACAGGAGTGGTGATAGTGGACATCTTTGTCTTGTTCCTGATTTTCGTGTGAAGGTTTTCAGGTTTTGACCATGTAGTATGATGTCAGCTGTTGGTTTTTCATAGATAACCTTTATAAAGTTGAGATAAAGACACTCTATTCCAATTTTCTGCAGGGTTTTTTTTTTATCATGAATGGGTGTTGGATTTTCTTGAATGTCTTTTCTTCATCTATTGAGATGATCATATGGTTTTTGTCCTTGACTCTGTTAATATAGTGCATTACATTTATTGATTTACATATGTTGAACCATCCTTGTATCCCTGGGATAAATCTGACTTGGTCAGGTGTATGATCCTCTTGATGACCCTCTATATTCTGCCAGTATCTTATTGAGGATTTTTGCATCTATGTCTTTTAGGGAGACTGGCCTGTAGTTCTCTTTTTTGGTTGGGTCTTTCCCTGGTTTTGTAATCAAAATAACACTTGCTTCCAGGAATGAATTTGGAAGTATTGCTTCCCTTTCAATTTCACTGAAAAGTTTAAAGAGTAGTGGCATTAGTTCTTCTCTAAATGTCTTGTAGAATTCAGCAGTGAGCCCATCAAGACCTGGGCTTTTCTTTGTTGGTAAATTTTTAATCACATTTTCAATTTCACTCATTGTAATTGGAGTATTTTGAATTTTTATATCTTCTTCGTTCAACTTTGGTAATTCATATGTATCTAGAAATCTGTCCATTTCTTTTGTGTTTTCCATTTTATTAGAGTGCAGGTTCTCAAAGTAGTTATTGATGATCCTCTGGATTTCTGCTGGATCTGTTGTGACTTCACCTTTTTCATTCCTAATTGAATGGATTTGAGCCTTTTCTTTCCATTTTTTGATAAGGTTGGCTAATGGTTTATCAATTTTATTTATTCTTTCAAAAAACCAACTCTTCGTTTTGTTGATTTTTTGTATCATTCTCTTAGTCTCCATTGCATTGATTTCTGCTCTGATCGTTATTTCCTCCCTTGTACGAGCTTTCATTTTTTCTTGCTCTTCTTCTTCTAGGAGCTTGAGGTTCAGCATTAGGTTGTTTATTTGAGCTTGCTCTGTTTTCCTAATATGGACATTCACTGCTACGAATTTCCCTCATTGAACTGCTTTCATTGTGTCCCATAGATTCCTGTATGTTGTACTGGCATTATCATTTAATTCCATAAACTGTCTAATTTCTTGTTTAATTTCCTCTGTGACCCACTGGTTGTTTAGGAGAGTGTTATTCAATTTCCATGTGTTTTTGAAGTTCTTGCGGTTTCTAATGCTATGGTTCTCAGTTTAATTGCACTATGGTCTGATAACATATAGGGGATAACTTCAATTCCTTTGCATTTACTTAAGCATGTCCTATGAGCTAGCATGTGATCTATTTTAGAGAATGACCCTTGTGCAGCTGAAAAGAAAGTATATTCTGATTTTGTGGGGTGGAACACTCTGTAGACGCCTATTAAGTCCATTTGTTCAAAAGCTTGGTTGAGTTCTAGTATTTTGTTGCTGTTTTTTTGTCTAGATGATCTATTTGTGACAGTGGGGTATTGAGGTCCCCCACTACAATTGTATGAGTGCTTGTTTTTCATGTTCCTTAATATTTGTTTTGTATAGTTGAGGTCATTTGTATTTGGTGCGTATATATTTATGATTGTCATCTCTTCCTCTTGGATTGTTCCCTTCACAAAGATGTAGTGACCCTCTTTGTCTCTCTTAATTAGTTTTGGTTTGAAATTTTCTTTGTCTGTAAATAACATAGCCACCCCTGATTTTTTTCTGGATTCTTGTTGCACAGATAACTGTTTTCCACCCTTTTATTTTCAGTCTACGAATTTCTTTTTGAGTTAGGTGTGTTTCTTGTATACAGCATATTGTTGGATTTTGCTTCTTAATTCATTCTGCAAGTCTGTTTCTTTTGATTGGTGAGTTGAGCCCATTAACATTGATGGTTATGACTGATATGTATTGACTTATCATTGTCATGTTATTTTTCCATTGTTGGCTCTTTTTTATTTTTTCTCCCTCTCCTTTTAATTTCTTGCCTTGCCTGATGGATTTGCTCTGTTGGGCTTCATGGAGTTGTGACCTTCATATCAGTTAATAGAGTGTATTACATTTATTGGTTTACGTATGTTGAACCATCCTTGCATCCCTGGGATAAATCTGACTTGGATTGGTGGCATTTTTTTGATTTCCGAGATGTCCTCAATGCATCTAGAATATTGTTTAGAATTATTTGGAGTGCTGGTTTGGTATTCATGAAGTTTCTCAGGTGTTCTTTGTCATGGAAGTATCTTATTTCCCCATCAATTTTGAAAGATAGTTTTGCAGGATACATCAGTCTAAGTTGGAGGTTGTTTTCCATTAGGGCTTGAAATACCTCATCCCATGCTTTCCTTGATTTGAGGGTTTGTGTTGAAAAGTCTGCTGTGATCATGATGGGCTTTCCTCTGCATGTGAAACCAATTTAATTACTTTAATGAATGTTGGTTCTACGAGGTTTTCTGTCTCCATCAGTCAAACAAATTTAAGTTTGAGAATGACTTATATAAAAATGTAGTTTGAGATTCACAGAATAGCAAAGCATACCTATGTCCTCTGCTCTAGTAGAATTATAATTTTATTATGATTTAATTGAAATTATTATATACAGAGCATTTACTACATTTATTATAATACCAACAATTTGGAAACTATATAAATATCAAAAAGGCAGAATTTTTTATTAGTACATGTTTGTAGTGCATAATGTTTACATTTCTGGTGAGGAGTTGGTACATGTACATAACACATTTTAATTCTTTATTTCATTCCTTTTCCCCCCTTCCTTTCCGCCTCTCCCTTTTTAAAAGTATGTTATATCCACCTAATAGAATATCATGTGGCCAATTAAGTTATATTCTTAAAGAATATTTGGAGATTACAAGAAAATGCATTATGTTGAGAAGTAAAAAAAAAAGTACATTATATTACTTAATTTTGTTTGCAAATGGACAGAAAAAGAGGGAGAGAAAGCAACACAATTAACTCCAAATTTTAACCTTGTTATATTCTTCATTAAATTTTTATATATTTTATCATGAATATAATATTTTTGTCTTCTAGAACTGTCTTAGTTATTTTTCTCATTGCTGAGACAAAATACTCAACACCCACAAGTTAAGGGAGGAAAGGTTTATTTAAGTCACAGTTTGTAGAGGTTTCAGTCCATAATTGGCTGACTCCAAGGCAGTGTGGCATGGTAGAGGAGAAACAGTTCATGGCAGGCAGAAGGTAGCAAAAGCAATGAGGGACAATCACAGCTCTTTCTATCCCTTATATCTTATCCAAACTACTTAGGGTGGATAGCAGTCACACCCCTAATCCTACTGCCTTTGCTCCTAGCATCATATCATGAATTAATCCCAGCATCACACATTCTAGATCTAGCCACTTCTGAAAAAGCACCACCTATGACTGCATGAGGCACTGGGGGGACATCGAGACACAAACCATAATAAGAACAAAACATAAACATTTTCTGAAGACACCACTGTTTTCTACAATGTGTGATAGCCACACTGAGCCAGGATGGGATATTAAATCATCTTGCATGCAAGATCGTTTGGTTTAGATTAAGAATGAACCCTAAAACTTTCAAGCAATTGAAGACCTGGCTTTTGGAAGGTAACTGGACCATGAGGGAACTATATAACTATCTTGTTATTAGAAGGAGGTCCTAGTTGGAGGTAGATCACTGGTGATGTGACCTGGAAGGGTACAGTTCCCTCCCCAGTTCCTCCCTTCTGTCTCTGCCTCTTAACTGCCACCACATGAGCATTTTTCTCTTCCAGCCTCTTCCACTATGGCTTTCCTGCCTCGGAGCCAGCTGACAATGGAATGTAAACATCAGCCAAAATAAACCTCTCTCCTTTAAGTCATGAAAAAATAATTAAGACATTTTGGTACCAGAAAAGTAGGGTCATAGTTGTGACAGTACCTGACCATGTGGCATAGAAGCCTTTGAAAATGGTTTGCAGGGAGAATTTGGAAAAGTCTGGAGATGCCATCTAGAGAAGTCCTAAAATTCTGTAAGCCAAGCTTGATGAATAATACTGGTCAGAGCTCAGAAGATCAGAAATCTGATAGAAATTCAAACAGAAAAGACCAGGCTCAGGAGGTTTCAGTTGAAAACTATGACTCCATTGGCAGTTGCACTCAAGATTATGTGTTATGCTTTAGAAGACAAATTGTCTACATTTTGCTCATGTCCTGAGACTCTGTGAGCAATTGAAATTAAAGGCAGCAAACTCATTAACCTGGGGGTGGAAATTCAAAGGCAGTCCAATGTAGAGGCTGTGGCATGAGTAATGTTAATCATTTTTATCCATATCTATCATGAATAGCAGGACCAAAAACAGGGATGAATAATTTGAAAAACTTTGTGGGTGACCAGAAAGGAAGCACCTGCAAAGTTAGGCTCTATTTTGGCAGAGATTTTGGTTTCTGAAAAGATTAGCATTAGTTCTCTGCATCAGGACAATATGAAGGATGCCTTGAGGACATCTCAGAAATCAAAAAAAATGCCACCAATTTTAGGCTCAGGTGTGAAAACTTGTAAAGCTTTCATTTGAGAAGGGAGCCCCAGGACACTGCTTAGGAAGGTAACCTATAGAATTAGTTCCCAGGAGTCCTCTTACAGTACTTAGCCATTCAGGGACTCAGAGGCCTGTACAGCCATGATCTAAGAGGGCCTGGCTACTGCTCAAGCTTGTAGCTAACCTTGGCATTATCTACATGGTACTGGTTTTAAGGCATGCAGAATGCAAGAGTTACAGGGTCATAGAGGCTGCCATCCAGATTTCAGACAAAGGCCTCCAATGCCAGACAGTGTATCCCTGAGAAGACAGTGAATGAAGCCATGAGAACAAGACCAGAAATGTAGTGGAGACCACAGGTAATTGGAGAAGCCAAGAATGTGGAATGTCAGAGGAAAGCCACAGTGAGCAAAACCACCCCAAAAGACAGATCATGAGAACTACAACCAACAGTGGTGCAGGGATGGGGCCATCCAAGCCCTCTGGAGTTCACATCTTGCCATTATCTGCTTCCAGTATTAGACATAGATCTATGGGACTTAATGTTTTCCCTGTTGAGTTTTGGTCTTGCTTTCATCCCATTCATTTCTATCCCCCTAATCTCCCCTTTGGAATGGGAATGATTACCCTGAGCTATTATATGTTGGTAGTGTTTAACTTCTTGATTTTTACAGGGGATCACAGTTAGGAGTTTGCCTTGAGTCTCAGAGGACACATTGGACTTGGACTTTTCAGCATTGCTGGAAGTGTTTGGTGATTCTTAGAGATGGACTAAATACATTTTGCATAAAGAGATGTGCATGAGTCTTTTGGTGGCCAGGAGTGGAAAGTTATGGGTTAGATTAAAAACTGAGCCTCAAAACTCTCATATACTCAGAGATAGGGCTTATGGAAGGTGACTGGATCATGGAGCCCTATAGCTAACTTCCTGGTTAGGAGATGTGACCTGGTTGGAGGAACACTGGGGACATGACCTAGAAGAGTATATCTTACCCATCTCATTCCAAGTTCCTCCTTTCTCTTTCTGCTTCTGGCTGTCATGATGTGAACAGGTTTCCTCTGCCAGACCCTGCCACTATGCCCTTCCTGCCATGAAGCCAGCCAACCATGAATTTAAAACCAAGTCAAAATAAACCTCTCCTCCTTTAAGTTTTGAGTATTGGATATTTTGTCCAAGGAACAGGAAAGACATTCTCTCCCCATTCAATGCCATGTCCTACTTATACTTGTGGAGATGCAAAATAACCCTACAGTAAACCTCAGTGAGAAAGTGCTGACATCAATAACTGCTATCTGAACTCACCCCCTGGGTGAGTTCTCATCAGAATTCATCTAGAGCACCCTTACAACTATAACAAAGGAATCCTTACCAAAGGACAACAATATCTCCATGCTTGTCAGCCTGATCCTAGGACAAATACACCTGCTTCTCAAATAGATCCAAAGGGATTTTGAAAAAGAAAATACTGCACAGGGTATACTAGCATGGCCTATGTGCTATACTTCCCAGGAAGATGACCCATGTTATAAAAAAAAAAAAAATGAGAAAGTGCACACAGAACATTTGGCTACCAACATTGTTATCAAACTGTTGGATAGGAAATTATTTGTCCAGGGGAGTATAGAGATGGTAACAGAAAAAGGTGTGTACTTAAAGGATAATTGTAGTGTAATCCTCTCATCGAGGGTCACAAATCCCATAATAGAAAATAATCCACCCCAGACGTAGGGCTTTTCTGACCTCATGTCTTCCATTCCCTCATTTAGGCATTCACTCACCCAGTAATGTTAGAATCTTCTTAATGTTGAACAGACTTTTGCTCCACAGAAGGGCAAAGCTTTGTTGCACCAGGCTCTTGTCTCTAAGATTGTTATTCTAGAAGGAATTTCTAAAGTCAAATGATTCCACTGCAGCTTCTGTTACAGATGGTGGACAAAGCAGGGGACAGCTAGAGATAATTAAAGTTGAGGTGGTAAAAGTGCAAAGCCAGAGGGTTAGAACTTCTATTAATGTAGAAGTAGAAGATTCTAAAAAGTGCACTTTTGGCTGGGGGAAGAAAACTGTGAGGTAAGGGCAGGCAGTCTTATCAAAGAAGTAAGACCTCAGAGTTCTATGGAAAATGACATGAGTGGAATAAACAAATAATAGGACTTAAAAATAGAACATAGGATGTTTCAAAGCATGAGGAAGATTGGAGAAGTCCTGCAAGTGTACTCTAGTAAGAATGATAACAATAAGCACTTCAATAGAGTGATTTCTAATTTCCAAACATTCTTTTAAACATCTGAAATGCTTTATCTCATGTAATCCTCACTGCAACTCTATGAGGCATCTATAGATGAGTAATATTAACTTGGATATAAAGTGAGTTTTCCCCAGTTCTTACCTTATTAAGTAATGAGTCCAATATTTGAATCTAGACAAGCTGACTAGAAATTCATTGTGCTTCTTAGACCAGCTGCATCAATATCATATGGGAACTTGATGGAAATGTGTATTTCCAGACTACACCAAAACTCCTGATTGAAAAGCTGTGGAAGCTGTTTTAGAAAGACATCCAAGTGACTCTGATGAACTTGATGCTTGAGAAACACTGCAGTATTCTAGATGTTTTGAAATAAGAGATCCGGAGTTACATTACAACTCTCTTGCATACCAGCTATGTGACTTTGACAACTTATGTACCTGTCTAAGCTTCAATTCTCCTCTGTTAGAAAATGAAGTGAACAATAAGAACCCTTACACTTCCCAATCCAGATGGTTTTATAATCAATAAAGTGAAATAAATACAAGTAAAGTGTCTACAGTAGGAAAAGTTCAGTTCCATAAATTATACCTGTAGCCTAATTCCCTGGCTGAATACTGACTATAGGTTATAGATCATCCTAAAGTCCTCTCACCTAAACCAAAGAGACCAAAAGGCCAACAATTTAGAGAACAAGATTGGAGGGATTTGGGGTAATAAGTCCTAAAATCCAGAGGAACTGGTTATGATTGAGCAATAAAGACATGATATATATCAAATAATGGGAAAAAGAAGCAGTGAAATGAGACATCTAGGGTACAGGAGAAAGGAGAAAAACAGGCTGTTTCAAATCAAAATCCATGTGAGAAAAATTGCAGCAGCCTAAATTACTTAGGAACAAGATTCAAACACTATACTTTCAGAACAGATGATCAATCACCCAGGCCAATATGCCTGAGCTGAACAATGTTAGAGGTAGCAGCAATGTACCAATTCCATCTGGAGACCTCTGTGTAACTCTGCCGAATATACCATCTGACTAGAAAGTAGGGAGATATGAAAAAACCTATTTTAAGGGCCGGCGATTTAGCTCAGTGGTTCCGGCGCCTGCCTCGCAAGCGCAAGGTCCCGAGTTCAATCCCCGGTACCAAAAAAAAAAACCTATTTTAAAAATATATATGTACCTCATATCCATCTAGCTTACTTGTGTAGCTTCCTATAACACAAGCACAATGGTATCTTTATAAAAAACAACAATTTCTGATAATCTCATTTTATTGTCTTTATCTCATTCCCCCAGTGGTCCATTCACATGAAAGTCATATAAATTAAAATATAATACAATGCCTGAATACAGTGACACTAAATTATGAATATGAACATCTAACAGAGCTTTCTTCCTTTTGAATGACTAATCCCACTATTTTAAGATATATACCATTTAGATACTAAAACTCTTGCCACAAATTCAAGTAATATTCCATACTATTGGGCACTTCTAAAGATTCAGGTCATTAAAGTGACTCAAAAATAGCCTTCAAAATAAGGAATTATGAGCCCTACAATACAGTTTTATGCATATGAGAGACAGAGACAGAGAGATTTATGCTAAATAGCAAAAAATATGGATATATGATCATATTTTAGAAATGCATTGCTTGGAAATGCTGATAATATCCTCTGTCAGTGTTTATTTTCATGGTATAGTTAACTTACTTTTCAGTCCACAGAATTGATTTCAAATAGTTTAGTCTCATTACCATAATTTATATCAGAAGAACAAGGAATGTAACTTCTTATTGTCAAATTTGTAGACAGATGAGACAAATTCAGAAAGATAACATAGGAAACAGAGGTCCAGAAATATTCCATGACTGCTCTCAGAGCACTGAGGTGGTCAGGGGCAAAGGTAGGACTAAAATTCTGACCACCTGAGTCTTAATCCAAGGCAATTTCCTCCATATGAACACAATTTTTCAGAAAGAAAAAAAAGAGAGAGAGAGAGACTAAATCTAAAATTCTTTAAAGTAACTGCCTCAGAGAATAACTTTTTGCATTGGAATTGAAATCTTACATCCTAAAGGACTGAATTTTTATAGCACTTCTGTGACTCTAAATGGTAACTTAATCATTCTGAGCCTTAATTTCATCACTAGTTAAAAAGCAGTAATTCTGGTTACCTCCCAGTCATGCTATGAGAACAAACCTGATAATTCCTGATCCAAAAACCCATCCAAAATAGTGCTTACCAAATAAGCAGACATCAGTGTTGATCTTTGCCTCCTAAACCAATCCTCCTTCTTGTTGGCTACCAAATGAATGACAAGACCCTTGGCATTGTTCTAATAATCCATCCTTTATACAGGCATAATTATCTTCCAATTCAGGGAAAACAACAAGAAGCACTGGCCTCCTTGAAGTTCCCAGAACTCCACACATATGCAATCATCTCCTTCCATTCTAAACTCAACAACTATTTACTGCTTCAGGGCCTGCTTTTTTTCTAGGTCACATAGCAAGTCTCTTGCATTATAAGTCATTTCTATTTCTTCTGTGCATAACAAGTGTCTGGTGTCTAGCAGGAGCTCAGTCAAGAGCAGAATCTTTCCTTTTCCCTCTGAAGTGATTACATGTTTCAGTGACCACTCTAACGACCAGATCTGAGAGTTAAGATCAGAGTCCACTACTGTATTCACACTTGGTATTTCAGATTCTCTCTGGGACCAGTTTACATGCTATGAACAATGAACTAAGAGAAGGTGCTCAATGCTCTAGAGCAAAACAAAATGAAGACCGTCATTCTAAGTGACAGCCACCAATGAAAGCTACACCCACACACATACACACACAGACAATATTAACAATATTTGTCAGAACTTCAACATTTTTAATTGAATGCTTACCTAAACCATGACATCTTAAAATGTGGGCTTGTGGTAGGGAATGCATCTGGGGAGCCCCTTAAACTATAAGAAAAATTCCTAGTGTGTAAATGCATTTTCCTGGGAGAGAGAATAGCTCTCAGAAGATTCTTAAACAGGCACTGATTCAAAAAATTTATTGTTCTCAACCATTCCATGTACTGTTTAGATTAATATACATTTACACCTAAACAAGTTCCAAGATTTTCCTAGTTGCTATGCAAAAGGAATCCTCATTTTTATGAAACAACTTGTTCAAGCATCAAGAGGCAGACCATGTATTAATTTAAGTAGACTCAAGTTTCTGTAAGCCTTTTCTTAAAGGGATATTTGTCTCTTCTGTCCTAGGGTAAAATAAACTCTGAAAGGACATTGGAGGCTGTCTTCTGATCTTTTGTTATCCCTCGAAGACCAACAGGAATGCCCTGATCACAGTGGGGACTCTGTAACTTACTAATCATCTCAGTGCATTCAGACCACAAATCCAAGGAGGAGAAAGTGCCATATTAAAATGAAAGTGATCAAGGCTATTTCGAGTCCTATATGCTTCACTTATCTGTATGTCAAGCTCTTTTCATACAATGTACCAATAAAAGAATTTAATACAAAAAAAAGTACACCAAAAAAAAAAAAAAGATGAAAGTGGCCCCAATATAAATACAATTACTAAATTCTCTTCCTTTCATCCTTTCTAATTCATAAATAACACAGATGTGTTTATAAGCAACACATCAAAACATAAAAATAACAGAGTATGCCCTTGAGCAGCAGCCTTAAGGACCTGGGCTCTTCAATTTTAGTTGTGTGGCTATGGAATGTTGCCTGACCTCTGTAGACCTGTAAAACAGACTTCTGCTAGGGGTTGGGGATGTAGGTGGATAGTAGAATACGTACCTAACTTGTCGGAGGCCTTGGCTTCAATTTCAAGCAAAAACAAAAACAGGATTTTTGTTAGAATTCAGTGAACTATACCTAGAAAAGTGTATACCCCATAACAGATACTTTATGGTAATAATTGGTGCTGTCCACCAAGGATTTCCGGTTCTTCCCTCTTCTAGTTAAATTTCCCTTTCCCTTTCACATCAAACATAGAACTGTACTAATTTCTCATCTCTGAGACACCATACCTAACACCTACAATTTAAAAGAGGAGAGGTTTAATTTGGCTCATAGTTTGGGGGATTCAGTCCATGGTACATTGGTTCCATGGCCAGGAACATCATGGCAGAAGCCTAGGGCATGGCAGAGCAAAATTGCTCAGTTCATGGCAGTTGAGAAGTAGAGCAAGGAAACAGCACCAGAAAGGAAGGGGAAAGGGAACAGACACAGACCCCAAGGCCATGAACAGACACAGTCTCCGTGATCCACCCAGACACATCCAAAAGTATGTTTCATCAATCCCTTCTGGGCAGATCCCAATGCCAATCAAGTGACACTCAACCCTAAGCACCAAAAGGACTCTTATGAATTGCTTTGGCCAGTGATGTAAGAATAAAAGTCATCTGTTTTCTATGAATGAAGGTATAAGAAGCAAAATGTGAGTTGCCATATCACATTCCCAATGCTCTGGAGAAGATGTAGGGACACACAGTGGTGAAACTTGTTACCTTGTGCCTCTGAGTAACTTCAGTGAGTGGAGATGCCCTCTCCCCCACACACCAGTCTAGGCTGGACTTGCAGCAAGAAATGGACTTTTCTTAAGTCACTGAGGTGCAGGGACTATTTGTTACAGTGGCAAATGAGCCCCAGTTGTATGCTGACCAATGCTGTGCTTAATTAATATTAGGTCTCTTCCCCCAGTAAGTCTCACTATTTGCACATTACTCTGTTGCATTTTTTGTTCTTAAAAACTGGTCAAACCTCAAAGCTCATTCTGACACGAATATAATGTGTAAGTTTGTTTTACTGACAAAGTATTTGGATAAGGAGCACATCATTTGTTAAAGTTTCTTAAAATTGAACTTTTAAGACAACTTAAGGGGATGAGAGTTATAATCTTTCCCCATGCTGCACTTTCTGTTACTGTTAACAAACCTCCTCAAAACTTTGTGAATTACAACAGCAACTATTGTATTGTATCTCATAATTTTTCTATGTCAGGAATTTGAGATGGGCTCTGATGGATGGTTCTTCTGTGGCATAGCTGAGGTGACACAGTGGTGTCTATCAGTCAGGGAAGATAGTCTGGAGAGTTCAAGATGGTTTCATTCGTACGTTTGCTCTCACAGCACAGACACCTGGAAGGTGGGGCTCAGCTGTGTCTGTAAACTGAGATGCTAAGATAGTAGTGTCAAGGCAGCTGTATTGCATACAGGGCGGATCAAGGCCCTAGGAGAAAGTATTCTGAGACATAATCTGCAAGCGTTCTTAGGACTTAGACTTGGAAGTTCTAGAACATCACTAGTGCTGAAGTTTATAGATCAAAAAAGGTCAACTGGGCTATATCCAGGTCATTTAAAGGAAAAATAATTCTACATCTCAACAGGAGACCTAGCAAGGCATGGGCAACCGTCTTTCTTATACTATGGAACAGATGCATCCTAACTGCTTCTCTAATTTCCTACGATATTAGTAAATCCCAAAATTTCAGTTGCTACATTAAGCTTTGATGAGAAAACAGTAATTTCTTTATAAATGTAAATATCTTCCTTTACCATAGAGGGTATTTGGATTTGTTGACAAAACTCCACTGTACTGGATATTTTTCTTGCCCTTCCAATATCACTCTTCATCCTTGCTGCATTCCCTATTAGTCTGACCTGGATGGGCGACATTGGGGATACTAAGCTGTGTCTAGTGGATGGGCTGGACACAGTCAGTGAGAGGCACTGGTGGCGGGGGGGGGGGTGGAGGCTGTGCAGAAACTGAGCAAGGGCATTTCCTCTGCTCTAGAGCATTGAAGTTGGTCACATTTCTCTAGATGAGCTGAGGCCACAGCTCCTGCCCTTCAGGTCTCTTTCGAATGACAGCAATTTTCTCTAGTCCAAATAATTGCTCTTGGCCCTTGTCCCTTGAGGCTTAGATGTGATTCACATTTGTTCATCCTGCATTTAGCTTAGTGTCTAGCACTTTGTGAGTATTAAATGAATGTTTTTAGAAAGAACAGTTGGATAAATGGGTAAAGGAGAGAATGGCAAAGATTGTACATTTAAGAGAAGAAAATGAACATAAATTGAAAGGTTGAATTAGGATTAAGGAAACCTATTTCCTATCCAGAGGAGGGGAAGGAAGGCAGGCAGGCAGGCAGGAAGGAAGGAAGGAAGGAAAAGGAAACAAAAAATTCCTATCTTCTCAGAGGACAGTAAATGCTGTTCCCTCAGAAACTTTGAAGCCAGTGAAAATATTAAGGGTTATACTGCAACACTGTCTTGGCACACAAAATTCTCACCACCACCAAAAAGTATATGCCTCAGAAAGACAGCAAAGTCTGTAGCTTTCTGTCTCATGAATTCTCCAGGTTAAGCTGGCCAACTTGGAGTCTCACCATAACATTCAGAGTCAGAATTTGTCTGAAGTAAAGAAAACACACAGGGCTGAAACAAATGCCGACCCATAGTGACCATTTGTGTCCTTTTCAACAAATAGATGGCATTACTGAGAACACGGAATGCTGGCCTTGCCGTTAAGAACTCCAAAGACAAACACTGTCCCCCACAGGAAGCTGCTGTTCTTATAGGACAAAGGCTGCCACACTGGTGCACACCTGTAATCCCAGCATTCTGGGAGTCTGAGGCAGAAGGATCACAAGTTCAAACCCAGCCTGGGCAACTTAGTGACTGAGTAATATCCTGTCTCAAAATAAGAAATAAAAAGAACTGGGGATGTAGCGCAGTATCAACAGCCAAGAGAGCATGCCTTCAACTCAGAGCCCTTGTGGAGGCCGGCAAAGGGAAGAGGCCAAAAGGTACAGAGGACTCACCCAAAGCAGCTCTGCTCCTGTAGGTGGCTCTGAAGTGGCCAGGGGTGATCTGAATGTAATCCTGCATTTACCCCTCCCTCGCTAGGTGACCTTAGGCAGGCTACTCAGATTTTCCAGGATTCTGTTTTCTCCTCCATAAATGGGAAGGTTGGACCAGACATTCTCACTGGACTTATCCCAGACCTACCAGACTGAGATCACAGGGCTCACAGAAAGTCTGGCCACAAAGCACCGGTATAACAAGTTTGACCCCAATTCCTTCCCCAAGCTGTCAGCTTTTCCTCACACTTTTTTTCCTTACATCTTCCTCTATATTTTTAAAATTAGTATGTTTGTGATATATAATAAATATAGTCATCTTGAGGAACTGGTACACATACAAATCACATCTTGTTCATTTTGCTTCATCTCTCCCCACCTTCTCCTCTGCCTCCTTCCCCAGATCCCTCTCCCATATCCAGAGTCTACCTCCCTGTTTCCTACCATCTCTCTTTTCTTTTGCTCTTTAAATTATTTATACATTGGGTCTTGCGTAGTAGAGAAACCATGTGATATTTGACCTTCAGTGCTTGATTTATTTTACTTAGTAAAAATTGATCCATTTTCCTACAAGTGACTCAAAGTTATCATAATTTATGACTGAGAAGTGCTCCATTGTGTATAAATACCACATTTTGTAAATCCACTGCTGATAGGCACATGGGCCACTTTCATGATTTAGCTATTATGAGTTGTGCCACTATAAACATGAGCTTTTTAAAAAGAGAACTAGGACATAGCAAAGGTCTGTAATCCAAGCAAGTCTCACTTTCTTCTCCATCAGTGCATACAGTTTTCTGGACTCACTTTTACCTCCCCAAATCCCCAGCTGGTTATTATACAGAGTAAGATTCAGCACAAACTTACAGTGCTGTGCCGAGGATTTAGCTCAGTGGTTTTGCCGCCTGCTGCACAAGCACAAGGACCCGAGTTTGATCCCCGGTACCAAAAAAAAAAAACAACTTACAGTGCTTCCTGTGACTTGGCGAAAAGTTATTTCATACAACTTCTTGGTGGTATCACAGCCACCTTAAAAGCTATCAAATCTTGAAATTAGGGAAAGAAAAGAAGGGCTGGAGGTTCTCAGATGTGTTCAAAATTGCTAGGTGATCTTGAAATTTTTCCTGTCATGCATTTCAAAGTTCTGCCGGCCTCTGCTCTATGGATTTTATTGTTTGTCCTCTCCCCAAGGTCCATCTCAGTGTAGTATGAGTGAAAAAGGGTCAACTTTTACCCAAGAAGAATCAATGAAATAATAAAAATAGAAATAGTGTTGATGATGTCTGACATTTATGCAGCCCCTTGTATAGACCAGGCATGATTCTCAGAGCTTTACATAAATTTGCGTTACAAAATTAATCTATTCTTCAGTACAACCCTAAATGATAGATACTATTATCACCCTCACTGGAGGCTAGTTTTCTCCTGGTCTCTCAGCAGAGCCTGCGGCGGCAGAGCTGGTATTCAAACCCAGGCAATCTGATTACAGCATTAATGCTTTCAAATCACTATACTGAACAGCTTCTCCCACATGGAGAAGAAATGATTCCAGAGAAATTTGGAGAGAACATTTTTTAGAGTTTTAACAGTAGAAGAATGAGCATTTTTATTTCCATGGTCAATTTAATCTGTATTCCTATTTAACAATTACCTGAGAAGAGTGAGGATGTCAAAAGCATTTATCGTGTCAAAAAAAAAAAAAAAAAAAAAAGGTTCACCAAGCACAACATTGACTTTTTTACTCTAAGAATTGAACACAGGTTAGGAAGATGCTGGCCACAAAAATCCACATTCTAAGACTCTTTATTTTGACCATTCAAAATATGTTTTCCTAAACTGCAATGCTGGGCTAGATACTTTGAATCACCATGGCAATCAGAGCCCCCACATAAACAGATGGGGGAAAGGGTGTCATTAAAATCCTATTATAGTAGAGAAGAAATATTTGGAGAGAAACTGCCCTACTGAAGACCCTTGCTTTTGTTGGAATTTTCTGCTCTCAGATCTTAATGCATTTGTTTCATGTTTTTCTCTCTGGAAAAGGTTTATTGAAGCCCTTAATGTCTTCATCCTTTCACAATTACACATCATAAAATTTATTACACACATATATATGAGTCATATAAATGTATGTGCATGCTTGGACATACACACACATAGGTGCACATGATGTAGATATCAAATAAATAACATGCACATACACACATCTAACACACACAGACACCAACTTTCCAACTTCTCCTCACCCTAGGACTCTCAGTTTAAATGATTCTGACAGATGACCCGCTCATATGAAAGCAGAATTAGCTGACAAAGGAGACTGAGCAGCATCTCTCTCCTCCTCTGTCTCTAATGAGAAAAGGGCCAAATCTGATGTGATGTGATTCATTATTGTTACCACCAGCAAAAAAAGGTCTCTGCTTGTTCCTCCCCTGGCCCTTGCTATGTCAGGAGGACCAGGTCTGTCTACCCATTATTGCCTCTGTAACTTCAGATTGTTTAAAAGGGATGCAGGACAGAGAGATAAGACAAGGAACAGGCATTCCTGCTCCAAAAATTGTATCATTAATTTTTAGCAGTAACTTAGAAGTTGGCAAACTCTTCTGCAGACAGACAGAACAGTCTGCTAATTTTTTTTTGTATTAAATTCTTTTATTGGTACATTGTAGGTA
>NW_004624730.1:8029890-8086941 GCF_000247695.1 Heterocephalus glaber
GAAAGAAAGAAAGAAAGAAAGAAAGAAAGAAAGAAAGAAAGAAAGAAAGAAAGAAAGAAAGAAAGAAAGAAAGAAAGAAAGAAAGGGAGAAAGAAAGAGAGGAAAAAGACAGTGAAATTTGAAGTGGTGGTACCTGAAGAATAAATAAAAATTTTGTACACTGATAAAGCACGCCATTCTTAAGCATGTCAAAAATATCAAAAATCAAAATTATATTGAAATTTTGTGAAACAGGTAGTAGCTCAATGTGAGTAAGTTCTGGTGGCACAAAGTGAACAATTTGAGACCAAAATCAGAGAGCTCAGAATCCTGCACCTCAGAGGATTAAAAAAAAAAGACAATAAGTTTGTTTTAGTTTAGTTTAGTTTTCTGAGGCATTTCAATCTCTAAATTGCTATTTTTTTAACTTTTAAAAAACGTTTTTGTTAATGCATGTTTGCAGCACATAATTACCACATTCCTCATGGGGAGCTGTTATATGTACATAACACATCTGCATTCTTTTTTTTTTTGTACCAGGGATCAAAGTCAGGACCTTGAGCTTGTGAGGCTGGTGGCAGCGCCACTGAGCTAAATCCCTGGCCTTGCATTCTTTTTATATCCTCTTTGCGCCCTTCTCCCTCCCCCTTCATCACCCTTGGTCCCCTTCCCTTTTGCAAAGGTTATATTTCCCTGTTTCCTACTATTTCAGTCTTTAAATTGTGACTGTGCATATTATAGACCTTTTCATTTTCCTTTAAAAATTTTTGTTGTAAGGACTTAGTTGATCTTTGATTCCTAGCCAGTTTTTTTAAATAACAAGTCTGAACAGCCACTGTTACATAAAGGTGCAATAAATGTTGAATATGCACATTACATTTGGAATAAATGCTGTGTTAAGTTCTTTTTCTTTAAAAATGGCCCAGCAAACATGGTAACAACTGTATTCTCCAGAAGTTTTTAAGGGCATGTTTGATTTTACAACAAAATAATGCAACTATTGAATGGAATATGGAATGAATTATTCATTCATTTCTTTGATCTTGCATCATAAAATAAAAATTTGAGTTGGAAATTCATTCTTAAAACATTGATTAGAATAATTATTGGTGCTCATTCAGCTAATTGATATTTGACAATGGGGCCAAAAACATACACTGGAGAAAAGACAGCCTCTTTTTAAATAAATGGAGCTAGAAAAACTGGCTATCCACATGAAGAAGATTGAATCTAGTCCTATACAGTATATCTCACCATGTACTAAACTAAAATCAAAATAGATCAAAGATATTGAAACAGAAACACTATGTTGGAAGATAAAATAGGTAAAATTCTTGAAGACAGGTATAAGCAAGGACTTTCTGAGCAGAACCTCTCCTGCACAAGAAGTGACATCAAGTATCAACAATGGGATCATATCAAATTAAAAAGCTCCTGCACAGCAAAGGAAACAACCAACAGAATGAAGAGATGAGCTACAGAATGGGAAAATTTTTTCTTACTCAGAAAAAGGACAAACATTTAGACTAGATGAAGAACTAAGAATTATACCTCCCAAAGTAGAAGACTCAATTAAAAATGGACAACTGAAATGAATGAATACTTCTCAAAGAAGTACAAATGGAAAGCACATGAAAAAAATAAGTACATGAAAAAAATGTCCAAAGTCTTTGTTTTTCATTTTGCAATTCTTTTATTTATCCATGTAGATACACAACTATCATACACTTAGGAATACTTTTTAGTTATTAACTGGTCTATAAAAAAAACTATAAAAAAATTTATACTATAAAACTTTATCTCAGGTGATTAGGGTCTCCATAAGAGAAACTCCAAAAGGCAACTGCTCAGTACCCTCCTAACTACAGCAGAGCACAACCTGCTAGTGGTAAATGTGAAGAGAATGCCTATCATTTTCTTTATCACAAGGGGAGTGCCTTGTACAGTGCCCTCATTTATTCCATATGAAATAGCCCGTCTACCCCCTAGTATTTTGAAGTAAGACAAAAGGCCATGTCCCCAAAATGTACTTAGTAAAAATTATCTCAATACAAGATCTATTGTTTTATATTACTTAACTGTCCTTATTCACCTGGATGTTCCAGAGTAATTTCCTAAACTGTTCACGGTGATTCACCTATTCTAATGTAGAATTCCTCAGCAACACACAATACAAAAGATACAGACTAATACAGTCCTCACAAATTTTAAAATAGGTAATCTGAAATATAAATATGACTTTGTATTCATTATTTTCCTCATGACTAAACTCTAAACTAAAAAAAAATATAGACAGAGGTTTTCAAATCAATGGTGTGCACATTCTGTTCTGATGACATAGTCATTTGAACTTCTCATTCAGTATGAAAAAGCTTCATTTCTTTCCTTGTCTTGTAGAGTAATTTAGGTTTCCACCCCAGGCATGATTCACCAAATAAAGTAAGGCCACAGAAACACAGGCAATGAAAAAAACTTCTAAAAACAAATATCCCCAGGCATTCAGTATCATGCCAGCAATGATGGTAATGACGGCCAACCCAAGATTCTGAATGGACTGCATGAAGCCATATGCAGTTCCCAGTTGATGTTCAGGAACTAAAAATGCCACCACTGGCCACAATGCACAGGCAAGTAATGAATAGGAGGATCCCAGGAGACACATAGCAATCCAAGGGTTCTACATCGTGAAGGCCAGCATCATGTGGGACACAAGAGTGGTGGTTACTGCACACAGAATCCAGATGATGTTCTTCAATTTTATCCACCAAGGGCCCAAATGCTGGGGACATGGGACCTGATATGACATATACAACACTGGTAATTACTCTTGCTTCCTGGGAAGAAAATCCAAATTTCTCTGTAAAAAAAAACTTTCCCAAGTCCAATAAAAGGGAACACTAGAACATAAAGGCCAACACAGATGATAAATATCAGCCAGAGGGGTAAAGAGAAGTCCTTTATATCCATTAATTTAATAACTCAACCTGTTTTTCCTTGTTCTTTATAAAGAATTCTCTCTGCTCTCCAATCCACATAAGCAAGAGCCAAGGCACAGATTAGTGAAAGAATACAGGTTATACCCCCAATCAAGTTTGACCCTAAGGGTTGTGGGAATAGCAGAACCCAAAGAAGCTTCAATCTTAGAATACAGCCATCCCATGTGGTTCATGTTTACTGTACTTTCAATTCTAGCCATGCTGAGCTAGAGTCCAACTCCTCATGAGGAATGTAATCATATGCTGCATACATGTACTAATAAAAAATAAAAACCAAAAAAAAGAATAATTATTTGTGCCCTTTCCTCTTTCTAGCTCAGTGTCATTTATTTGTTCAGGATGTCCACAGATAAGGATTTTTTTTAAAGGTCAATGGAAGCTGAAAGACTACGGAGGATACAGTACATGGCAGAGCTAGAATAGACCCTTCACAACAGATCTAGAAAATAAAGAATCGCGTGACCTTGTAATAAGAAGATGAGTCCATACAACACTGCTGTGTTCTCTTTAATCTCATTGATATAGGTAGTGCAAATGTTCTAAAGGAAGAACATATTTGATAAGTCCTTTCTTATGTGAGCTATGCAGATTGATAAATGCTACCCTGGTTGAAGGCCTTAAAAAAGGGCACAGGAAACTTATAATTTATATGCCATGATCAGCCTGGTTTTTGAAGAAGTGGAAAATACTTTTCAGTTACATAGTGTGATCAAATACATGGTGAATGCTTCAAGTTTAAAAACTTATTACAGTAAAAGACACATTCCTATTAACCCCCCTCAAAATACTGCCCCTCACTTCGAACACACTTATGCCTTGTCCTCTCTGAAGCAGTTCAGGAAGTCCTATTTTTAGTTGCGCCATCAAGGCTGCCTCAATGTGCTTAATCAATTCAAAACATTTACCTTTCATGGTCATTTTGGCTTTGGGAAAGAGCCAGGAGTCACAGGGTACCAGATTCAGTGAATAAGGTGGAGGAGTACACACCCTCATGTTTTCACAAGCCTGCATTTCATTGGATGGTGCTCTGCAACCACATTTACTATACTTTTTTATCAGACCCCATAAAGGCATTCATGTAAATGGACTTCTTGAACAGCTTCAGAAAGTGGCAAGAACAACGGGAAAAGTGTGTTTGAAGAGAAGGGGAGTGTTCTGAGTGGGATTAATGGCAATGTGTCTTTTACTGTAATCAATTTTTTCTTCAAAAATTCATTATATAATTTGATTGCTGTATAGTTTGTGTGTAGGTTGCCCAAGCAGAAAACACCTGTTTTGTGTGCAGCAGTGCAGACAGAAGGCAAGGGTTCAGAAACTCAAGTTCTTGCCTTCCCTAGCATGAAATTAGGAATGTTCACATAGACACCACCATTCAAAAGTACAGCAGAAGCAGAAACAAATCTCTCAGGTAAAAGATCAACCTTAGAAAGGTTTCTGCAATAACTATGAAAATAACATGCAAAGATGTATTAATAGATAATAGTCCTTCAGTTTAAGACACTACCTTTAGATTTCTTTCATGTTGTTTGCAATCATTTTTCAAGTTTCAAAGAATCAGTAAGGAACTCTTATGTAATATCATACATCTTTGCTAAGCAAAAAATAACAAAAAATTGCATACAGATTAGAAAGGAAAAAATAATGTTATATCTACCTTCAAATAAAATGACTAATCACCTAAAAGAAAATCCCAAAAGTCTACAAAAAAGCTATTAGAACTAATAAGTGAATTTCATAAAGTTGCATAACATAAAGGAAGTACATAAAAATCATTAGTATTTTTTATATGCTAACCATGGAATGAGAAATTAAATACCTTCAAAAATACTATTTTTAATGCCAATAAAAATATGAAGTCTAAATCTAGATGAAATTTAAATTCAGATATGCATAAGATCTGAAGGTTGAAAACTAAATATTAATGTGAAAATAAATATTATTGTGCAGATTCAATCTAATCTCGACCAGAAGTATCAGTAAGGTGAGTTTTGTGGTTATGTAGGGGGTGATCAATACATACACTGAATATTTACACTTAAAAAATAGTAGAGTAAGACACATTATCATTACTCTCCCTGAAAACACTCCCTCTCATTTCAAATACATATCCCATCTTTCTTGCCACTTTCTGAAGCAGTTCCACAAGTTCTGTTGTGTCTTTGCCCAGTGGGATAAAATATACAATGAAGACTATTGCTCCTTGCCATCCAAAGGCAAGGCAGGTTCATAAAAGCTTTGTACTGTGTCCCTGGATCTGGTATTGTGTGACTTCTGGCTCTTTCCCAAAGTCAAAATGACTGTGAAAGGCAAATAATTTCAATCAAGTCAGGACATTGAGACAGCCATAACAGTGCAACTAAAGAAACTCAGGAAAGAGAAATTCCAGATCTGCTTCAGAAAGTGGCAAGAATGATGGAATAAGTGTGTTCAAAGCAAGGTGGAGTATTGGAAGGGAAGATTAATAGCAATGTTTTTTACTGTAATAAATTTTTTAAATTTTAAACATTCACCATATTTGTGGATCACATCTCATGTTTTGCAAAATACAAACTTACACAAGAAAATTTAAAGATAACATTAAATTTCAAATTGCATTTGGAAATGTCAGCTCCTTGCTTCTTTAGCTTTGGCTTCTGGACCAGCAACAACAGCTGCACCATCTGGCAGCTGCTCTGGACCTGCTAAACCAGAATCTGAACTTTAACAAGATTCCTAGGCAACTCAATTCATATTCACATGGAAGTTTGAAAACAGGTCTGCTCCGGTGATTTTTTTCCTCCAGCCTTTCCCCAAAATGCTGTTATATTACGACTTTTTCCTCATATAGGCAGCAAAGTGAAAGCAAAGGAAATTAATTGATTCTTCTGAAGGTTTGTTCATTTCTTTGGGAAAGCCCCATGCACTACCCTAAAGCTATCTATAAGTTCTTAATAAGTTAAGGGAAGTAATTAGCTTCATTAGTTCCTAATCCTCCCAAAGAGCCTGACCTTTTTCATTGAGAGGCTAGAGAGAGTGGAAATAAAATAGGGTTCAAAAAAATCTGCTCTATAATGAAATTGTCATTTATAGGTAAAAGACATCACTCAATGTTTGAAAAGAGTACATTTAGCCAAAAGCACATGCTGCTGCCAAATGAATTTTTAATAAAAATGCATTGCCCTCTTTACTGTTGAACTGTTAAGATGTCACTGTTTCTTAACTTTTATCTCACATTAATTTCCTCTACGGTACAGTTTTTATTTTATTTTTCTCAAAGCAAACACACATATGCTTATTCATTTGAGGAAGTTCCAACACATAGCTACTTTATGGGTTGAGCCATTACATTTGGGGCCATGAGCCCTTCTATATTTCTATAAATTACCAATATTTCTCTTGTGTGCTTATTATTTCTAAAACCAATCCAAGCCTTTTCTCCTTGTGTGTCTCTGCATGACACCTTTCCCCTTCAAGGTCCAAGAGAGGCCTTTGGCCTCCCAATGGAAAGGCTCTGTCAGCTTCATCCAGATGGAAAATGCTTCTGCACTTTCCACCAGAAGTTCATTCACAATCCAGCAGATCCAACCCTGACACTGCCTGTTCTGATACCTGCACTTTCTTGGCTACTACATAAGTAAGAATGACTCAGGGTGAGAGAAGGTACTATAAAATGAGACTATTCTAAAGGAAACAAGGCAATCTTTATAAAACCCAAGAAGAACTTATAAAACAAGAAGAGCCAGTGTGAACCATTTATCCCAGTAACTGCCCAGCATCATGGACTCAAATCTCCATGACCTCCTTATAGACTGTCCATCCCCAAGGATGTCCTGAGACATCACCTACATGAAATACATTCATTGCTTTCTAAGTATTTCCTATTGAACTGTCTCACAAATTCATCTCACCTTAGCATAATCATAAAAGATTCTCAGTTCTCCAGCTCACCAACCAGATTATTGTACTTCTATAAATGAACTGCCTTTGAGGAGCACTTAGCAAGCAGGAGCTCAGGAAATGCAGGATTTCATTATGGAAAAGAAACATACAGAAACAGCACCACTGATAAGTAAACTGTCAACATCACATGCGTCACAGTTGGGACTCCATGGCTCATGCTGCCAAATTTGGAACTGTCATTCCTGTCCAATATCTGACATTCATTAGTGCATTGGCTTTTTAAATACTCTGTTGATCGAACCAAACCTCAGCTTTCTTCCCTCTTGAAGTAATTGGCTGTGACTCATTCATTTGCACAGGACACCATAAAATGCTCTCTGTGTTTTGAAGAAATTAAGTGCCTGATTTAATCCACGTGTCTTCCTTTGGAGTTTTAATTATTCATCTCTCCATGAGAGCAAAAGGTTGGATGCCTTGGGTTATTTATAGCTGGGAGATTGTGAAAGAACACAGAGAGTAGGAGGAAAGAGAAGAGAACCAGAGAAGAAATTCCATTAAAAATAAAGTGAACTCAAGCAGGAAGATTAGAGATGAAAAAGTCAACAAGTGGGAGGGAAAAGAATTATTGCACATGGTCAAAGTAGACAGATGAGGGATGAAAGGAGACACTGTCAGAGTACAATAGAGAAATGAAGAGAGGAGATGGAGAAAGAACCCACAGATAGGCACGTAAGAAAATCCTCATGCCACCAAGCCTAGGGGAGAGCACTGAGAGTATTCAACGCAGCCTAGCATTTTAATCTTGCCTCTCAACTCAGTCACTACTCACTTGCAGATCCCAGATTTGAGATTATCACACTTGTCTGCAGGGCATGACTGTGAGTAGACTACACAGGTTTGTGTTACTGTGGAATCCCCAGGCTCATGGGATTGCACTGGGACTGGCTATAGGGCAAGATCTGGGGTATGAGTTAGCGGGGGATAATAAAGGAATGCCTCTACGAGATGGTTTTTTCCTGTCTGAAATGGAACAGCACAAAAATTCAGGTGGCCTGGAAAGTTTGCACCAGCATTTTGTACATTCCAAAATGTACGAGGTATCTGTTTAAAGATTTATGGAGACCTACATGTTAATAATGATAATAACTAGGGCTACATGAAGTGTTCCATGGAAATAATAATACAGCGATAGAACAGGGTTGAGGGGCCACAGTAAGTGTAGACACTAGCATTTTAATGGAAATACCTCCCTCTAATTCAGGTCTAACACAAATCCCTCTCTCCATCACAGCTGTTATATAAAAATGTATGGATTCTTGCATCCCTCCAACTTGCTACTCATCTGCCTGGACAAAAATAAATTTAGATAGATAGATAGATAGATAGATAGACAGACAGACAGACAAATGAATGAATGGATAGAGATAGAGACAGAGACAGAGATAGAGACAGAGACAGAGACAGAGATAGAGATAGAGATAGAGATAGATAGAGATAGAGATAGATCTTCCCACTCCCCGGGATACTAAAAGTTTGTTTTTAACCAACAGACTAACAGTGGAAAGGGCAGACTATTCAGGATTTGAATTAAACATTCAGCATTCCAATAGCTAAACAAAGAAGCCAATTCCACAGATATGATTCTTCCCAGTCAGCTTCACTCCCAATTGCATGGACTGGTCCTCACAGCTGAAGATGCTAAAGCTACAAGCATCAACAAGCAGAGAGACTCCTGAGAAGTAGTATACTTAAGGATGCAGCATATAATATTTATTTAATTTTCCTCAGTCCTTGCCCTGCTATCTGGAAGCTGTATGGCAATGATCAAGTCCAGAAAATTATTTATGCTTCATTTTTCTTTATTTATATAAATAAAATGAAAGAGCTGGCCTAGAAGTGATAAAAAGCATACACTTTACAGATAGATAACTGTAGCTTCGAGAAACTTACAGGTAGTATGAGTGGAATTAACATAGGGCCCCATATCGTTTTGCCATCGAGCCAGATCTTTTTTATTCCATACAGTATACAGACATTTTTATCGGTGGGGGAAACCATTGTAGGTGAAAGTCTAGGACTGTCATGGGTATGAATATTAAGGAAATTTAAGGTGATGGCAATGAAGTGGCCAAGTTTGGTGGGGTCTTGAATGCTAGGCCATGGTGTAAACATGATCTTACAAGCAGCAGAGAAAGACAGCAGATTTCTGAGAAGAAGAATGGCATCAAGAGAGTGCTGTTGCATGGAAGCAATTTGCATCTCTGGGGTAATGGCAATATCTGTGACAGCACATTAGAAAAACTGCAAGTTTGAAAATGGCAATCTGAGTTTTATTTGCTGCCTGATGAGTTTAAAAGGTGGGCAAGTCATATGCAGAAAAACACTTTTAGGAAATTTGATACTGAAATCAGAGGTAAAGGTGAGTCCTAGTTTTATCAGGCTAGTGATTGAATGAGTATATGTCATTACTGAAACTCAAGAACAGTGGACATTGAACAAGTTAGGATTCTTCAATTGCCAAACACAAAAATCCACTGAAGTTTGCTTCAAATCAATATACTGGAAGGATGTGGAATAGATCACAGAATTGAAGGATTTCTCACAAGTTGTCTCTAAAGACCATTCTACTAAAAATAAGGTCTGTGCTCCTGTCCTGCTTCTTCTGACATTATTTATGAAGTTTTGGTTAACTCATTGTTTACTTCACTCATCTTTAAAAAAGAGAAAGTCAAAGTAGATAATGCAGAAGACTCTTTAAATCTGTTATTTTCAAGTATTCCTATTTTCAAAGCTATTTCCTATGACACTGGGAAGGAATTATAAGGAACATAGTGAAGATTGAAAGGAAATTCAATTAAAGGCACGTGCACACGTGTGTGTGTGTGTAAAATGCACAATACAGAAAGAGTATCAGTAGCGATATTCATTTGTCTTTGAAATTCTGTCTCAGTGTACCAGTTAGCATTTCTAAATCACATACCTTCAGACTAGGAGTAATCTCTTTTCCTATTCTATACATAAAAATTTAAATTTCCCATAGACATTATTTCCATTATGTTCTAGCTTTTAAAGTTGCAGATGAGAAATTTAATGCCAGTTTTATCCTCTTTTTCTTTTCCCAGTAAGTTCTTACTGTTTGAAAGCTTTGATAGTTACATCCATATTTTGGAAACCCAGAAGCTTTAAAAACCCAGTATATGTCTTTTTAAAAAATTAATCAGAATTCAGCAAGGATCTTCAGTTTAAAGACTCAAGCTCTTTGAGCTCTTTTATTATTTTTTAAAATAACCATTTCTCTTCCATCTGTTCTGTAGACCTTCTAAATGCCTATGTTGGAATCCAGGGACTGATGTCTAAGTATTTCAGCATCCCTCATTATTTTTATGTTTTTTGTGTCCTTGTTCTGTGCTTTGAAGTAGTTCTTCCCATTCATCTTCCAAGGCATTCTTGTATTTCTTAATTGAAATTACTGTCTCTTTCAGTATTTTTAATTAAAAAAATAATTTCCAATAAAAATCTAGCAACTATTTTATAAGAAAATGTCCTAAATACCCCTATTGTTAGCATTGGTCATCTTGCATCTCTTCTGCTGAATTTTACTAGGTGACATCTGTATAGGTATCCTGTTTGGGCTTCCTTCCTATGGCCTCACTACTACTTTCATTAACTAATCAAGTTTTATATTTTTCCATACTCTTCCTACTCTCCAGCAATCAAGAGTCACCCTAAATAGAAAGTGACAATAGTGGAATTGCAAATAGTGAAATGTGTAGCTATCACCGTGGGTGACACCGATCTTCTATTCATTTTTCCTAGAGGAAGGCGTTTTGTTCCCAGGCCATCTGAGTTGCAAGAACTAATGGTATCCCTGCCTCAGGAATTTAATCCCACCCTCTTCACTCCCTGACAGTTGCTCAGGGTCCAGGAAGATCCCTTAGGCCCTTCAAAGATCACACTTGACTCTCCTTTAAGAAGGTCCATTCATCTCTCACAGGCCAAGCTCAGGTCATTCTTTACAGTTGGCCTATCAGCTTCTTAATTTCCTAGAACTCATCTGGCTCAAAGTGGAACAAAGTCCTGAGCTTACTCTCTTATCCAAAAATCCCAAGAGAAGTGACCTCAATTATACATACAGTGACTGCCATCTTACCAATCACTGCTGCCACTGAATTCAGCAGGAGTAGTTAAATGGTAGTTGGGAGGTAATATGATACATCTCCAGGCTGCCATGTTCCCAGAACCCTTACCTTCAGAGTCCTTTAAATTCAAATATTTTAAAATTGTAATGGAATAGATCAAAGTCCAAGTTTCCAAAAGACATAAATGTAGAGTGGTTATTTACATTACTGGATAAAGTCTGCTTTGCAAAATATCACATTGCAAAGTAGCATGCACCTCATTAGAATGATTTACAAAAGCCTGATGAATGTCAGGTTTTTTAGACTTTTACCTACCACAGAAAGAAGCCCTCAGAAGCTTTCCCTCAACTCTCATCTCTCTGCTCTCGATTGTCTTAATTTTAACAATTTACCTTTCCCTTAAACTAAGGAATTTGCCAGACATGGTTTTGTTCAATTTGTGCACGGATTTCCTATTAAGAAAAGAGATACAAGTGTTGAATTGACAATGAAAAGCACAACTGATATAACTGCTTAAGTCTGGTATCCAAACAAGTTGAGTTCTCCACTGAGCATTATGCAAACGTGTGTGAAGCCTTGGTTTGGGGCTATGTACAACTGCAGCTGTCACTTCTACCTTGCTATTTTTCAGGCTGTTTCTAAGATTCAAGACAAAATGCACAGCAGTGGCCAAGGCAAAGAGAAGCTGAAACTGAGACAGTTATCTTACGAAGTCCCTATTGGTTTTCTATTTCTTCCATGAGGTACTGCAAGATTCAAAGACTCTATCTCAGCTTACATGATGGGTAGGTCCAATTCTCTGCTCCTGCATAGTACAAAGGAAAGTATGTATATATTCCCTCTCTACAAGACCAGGAAGTTTAAAAGCAAAGAATGCTGACTTTTCCTGCCCTTGAACTTCAAAGATCCCCTGTTGCTATGGCTGCAGGCATCTTGGATAACAATCCATGAGCAAGACAAGAAAATCATGTCCAATCACAAACCCCACTGTGTGTGTTAACAGCCCTTTAAGGTCAATGCTTCCTCCTTCACCTTTACCCCCTTAATTAGCATGAGTACTACAAACCAAGTTTGGATAAATATATTTTGGCACCACTATAGGCAGTAAGTTCCCATTAGTTCACAGGTGTGTTTTCCATTTTGCCACTTGCAAGTTCTCCCTGAATATCAAAATACATAGGATAGGTGCCTCTAATCCCCATGTTTAGGAAGTGAATTAACTGCCTTCATGTAAAAAGATAGGAAAAACATTTTCCACGCTTGAATTTTGTTTCTGAACCAATGAGAAACTGTTGTCATTTAATCACCTACCAGATATACAGGCTAAAATGATGAATAGATGAATGAGATTCTAGCAACTTAGGATTTCATCCATTTATTCCTATATTCACTACACTGGCAAATATGTATTGAGGACCTACTACACATCATGCTAATTTTGACCACAGAATATACTAAACTATTTAAAAATAAACTATTTTAAAGAATTTTAAATCATGGCATGACAATACAAAAGCAGACAAGGCCTATTCCTAGGTTATATTATAATGGGAAAACAAAATTATCAGATGGTAAGAAATGTTCACATAATTAAAATAGAGCTGTGTGCCAAAGAGAGACTTGTGATTACTTTAAAATGGGTGTTCAGGGAAAACTAGGACCTGAAAGATATGAAAGAGGCAATAGGGTGATGATAAGGGGAAAGTATTTCATACACAAAAAGCAGAATCTAGAGGAAAGAGCTCGTGCAAACGGTATAAGACAGGAAAAAGCTCGTTATGCCTGACGAGAAAAAAGAAGCATACCGCACTTTCTGACCCAAAAATTTCAATCCTAAGCATTTATCCAAGGTGCAAATGGTAGCCTTTGTATACGAATGTCCATGAATAGCAGATCTGCTCATAATGTCCATCAAGGAGTAAAAAGACAAAGGAATGGTGATGCATCTACACATGGAATACCATTTACCAACAAAAAGTAATTACCACATAACAACATAGAGGAATCTCTGGAACACCATTTAAGGAGAAAGCCTTATGAAGAAAGGAGTATATAATGCATATATCCATTTATATGAAGTTCTAGAAAAGGCAAAAAATTTCTATGCTGGAACTAAATCAGGACTGTGGTCCTGATTAAACTCTAATTCTATATATGCTGGAAAATGTACTGATGTCTGCAAATTACTTTGAAATGTACTAAAATATAAGATGGATTAATGGATAAAAGAATAGACAAACAGATGTACATAAAAGCAACCAAATTGATAATGTAATGGTAGAGTCTCATTGGTAGGTAATGAATGTCTACTGTAAAATTCTTTACATTTTTCTGATATTTAAATTTTTTCATTGTAAAATATTGGGCAAGAAAAAGTGAATGTCGCTGAAACACCCCAATGTGATAGAGAGGAGCACTGATCAAACAATTTATACAAATAAATTCATTTCACTTATGTGGGTTAGGGTTGAAAATGGCATTTCTTTTCCTTCATATGATTTGTTGTATGACTTCTAGTTAATAAATGATAAATCCTGCAGTCATGTAGCATTTCCTCAATGCAGACAGATGCAGCAATAGTATTCAATGAACATCCACTGTACTCTTAACATGATACTGAAGGAAGCAGGAGAAAAGTGTGTGTTATCTATTCTTGCTAATAAGAAACCTACAAAAAAGATTTGGGAAGACTGGACCAAATCACATGAAATAATCAGGGAACAAGATAGGAGAGGGGAAAAAAGATAATGCTATCATAAAAATGGGATTTAAAGAAGGAAGAGACCAGCAGAGAGGAATTTGGAGGGGGGGCATCCATATAGATATATAAAATTAGATTCAGCTATAGAATTTAGGTAATAAATGAAGAGAAGACAGTGTGAAATCTCCCAGTCACAAGGTGATGTTTATTAAATACTTACTATACGCTAAGCTGTGCTAAGCACAGTACATTAATTTAACAAATATTCATTTTATCCTTGAGTATTAGGGTTAAAACAGGTTATAAAATTTCTTGGCCTTGTGGTATACTGGTGGAGGTAATGACAGCCAAAAAGCAATATAAATAAATCAAAACATCTAGTTTATTAGCTAATGATAAGAACTTCAGATGAGTAATAGAATAGGGTAAAGGAATATAAAGTATTATGAGGGAGATAAAATTTTAGATCAGGGAAACTTTTATTGAGAAAGAAATTCTTGAATAAAAACCTAAAAGAATTAGAGAGCTGGAAATTTGGGTGTCAGAAAGAAAAACACTCTAGGCAGATAGAATAAACAACTGGAAAAGCCCAGAGCCAATTGCATTTCAAATATGATAAATATCAAAAAATGGATAGTATATTACTATCTCAGTCCCCTAAACATCTGAGCTATGTACTGTTATCATCCACATTTTACAGATGAGAAAACTAAGGCACAAAAATGTTCAAAACCTTCCTTAGCTCTGCCCAAAACAAATCCTCAGTAAAATGAATCATGGCTAAGTCAAAGCAAAGTTGTTTTAACATACAGTTATATCTCTCTGCTCTGTTCTTTGCAGATACATACAAGTGTTTCAGGAAGGAAAAGGCTGAAGATCTGAATAGCATCACCTAATTATGAAAGCAAAGCAAATTCAATTATATTCTGATTGCCAAATGATTTAGTCTACTTGCAAGAGAACAAAAAGGTCAACTATGTTGACTAAAAGAGTGCTTGATTTGAACAGATGAGGATTATGATTAATCTTAATTCAGAAGAACCAAAATAAAACACTTTTATAAAGGGGTAGAGGGGAAATCTTGTCCAAGTATGATGAATAGATAATGTCAGCAATGTGGTTATTTTAATCAATATACCACAGATGAAATGATAAAGGCAATTTGGCTGCAAATGAAAACTATAAATGCATCACAAATATGAATAGCAACTGTTTCCAGCAGAAACTCAAAACCTACTGTCCTGGACATAAGAAATATCTGAGCTGTACAATTCTCAGCATTAAAAAAAAAGAATTCCATCTGCCTGAATACATAATTCCAAGCAAAGATCCCCCCTACACACACACCAGTGCTGAAGATGAAACCCAGGGCCTCATGCATACTAAACAAGTGCACTACCACTGAGCTAACCCACTACCCTACCATAACGCCTTGAAGATGTTGCTAGTAACTTTCCCTTAAAGAAGTTTATTTCAGCTCACAGTTTCAGAGAGTTCAATCTATGTATGGTCAGCTGGCTCCAAGGCAGAAGTGGTGAAGGGCTTGGCAGAGGAAAGCTACTCAATTCATAGTAGCCAGGAAACAGAGAGAATGGAGAAGCCAGGGACAAGAATACACTCTTCTGGGTCATTCCCCCAGAGATCCATCTCTTCCAACCAGGCCCCCCCATCTACTATATATTTAGCTATGAACTCATCAATGGATTAATCCACTGAGAAGTATAGTACCCCCATGATCCAATCAACTTCAAAACCCATGAAACTTTTGAGGTTTTAGATTGAAAGCATAGTGTTGCACTCTTGGTCCTCAGAAGGCTCATGTTCATCTTTTTATGAAAAATGCTTTAGTACATCCCTAAAAGTCACTAAAGCCTTAATAATTCCAGCACTGGTCAAGAGTCCAACTCCAAAGTCTCAAGGCAACTCAAAGCAAACTCTTAGCTGTGAGCCAGCCCCTATAAAATTCAGAAAGAGCCAGGTGTGGTGAAACATGCCTGTAATTCCAGCACTTGGAAGGCTGAGGCAGGAGGATCACTATGAGTTCAAGGCCACCCTGAGCTACATAGTGAGTTCAAAATCAGCCTGAATTATAGAGCAAAGACCCTGTCTCAGACAAACAAACAAAAATCCCAGAAAGAAAGTTAAATATTTCCAATATATAATGGCAGAATAGAAAGCAATCAGACCAAAAGAAAGAGCAAAACCCAGCAGGACAAACATTAAACCCTATTAAATCCATGTCTAGTATCGCTTCACTTTCAAACCCTTTCACAGGCCCATTCCCTGGGATCCCTGGCTTTCTTTTGAAATCTTGGTGGAAATCTTTGTGACTCACAACCTTGCACTCTGCATGCCTGAAAAACCAGCACCACACAGATGATGCCAAGGTCTACTACCAGCTCAAGCAACAGCAGGCTGCTTTGGCCCATGGCTGACAACCTCTGACTGCCTAGATGCCTGAACTCTGGAATCTACTTCCCTAGGTAGCCATGAGTGAGCAGGGTGCCCTGGAGCTCTCATCTCAAAGCAAAGTCTTTCAAACAAATTTACCCTTTTTCACCATTGAGCTTGTGATGGGTGGGGCCTGGTTAAATCCTCAAAACCTCCAGGCCATCTTTCCTATTAACCTGGAACAGAGTTCTTGGATTATTTTTAATGGGGCTAATCTGTTCATTAGCCAAATTTTCTTTATAGGTTTTTTTCTTTTTGGCTATGCTGCTGTATGCTCCTGATTCTCACTATAGATCTGGCTGAAAGCAGCCAGTAGTACCTATGCTACCACCTGAAATCTTGGCTGCCTTGAAAATTCCTTGGCCAGATCAATTAGTCCACTGCCCTTAGTCTCCTGAGAAGTTTCTGCAAAGTCTCAGAACATGGGAAAAATGTAGACAAAGTTTTTGACAAAGTGTAACACACATGGCCTCTAGTCCAACTGCCAATGAAGTCCTTGTTCCCAATTGAAACCTCCTGAGCTTGGCCTTTGCTGTCCATGTTCCTACCAGCATTCTGGTCTTCTGAGCTATGACTATAATCACCAAGAGTTTCTGCTTATATCATTCTAGGGCTTCTCTAGCTGGCATCTCCAAACCTTCCCAAACTCCTCCCACACACCAATTCCAAGGACTTTTAAATCACATGGTCAGATACAGCCACAGCAATGACCACACTTCTCCCATATCAATTTTCTACATTAGTCACTTCCCCATTGCTGGACAAAATATCCAATAGCTACAGCTTAAAGGAGGAAAAGTTTATTTTGGCTCACAGTTTCAGAAGGTCCATCCAAGGCTGGCTGGCTCTAAGACAGAAACAGCATGGTGAAAGGGTACGGCAGAGGAAAGCTGCTCAATCCATGCAAGTCAGGAAGCAGAGAGAGAGAAAAGAAGAGCTGGGACAACAATATACCCCTCCAGGTCACATTCTCAGTGACCTACCTCTTCTAGCCAGGCCCCACCTCCTAACACCATATCCAGCTATAAACTCATTAATGGATTAATATACTTATAAATACAGTACGCTCATGGTCCCATCAGCTTCCAGAAGCCCTACCTCTGAGTACATAAGGCTTTGGGGGACATTTTAGACTTAAACCATAATAGATTTCTTCAGTCTGTATAAAGCATATGAAAAATGGGTCCTAAGTTTTTCTCCTTCCTCCACTCCACAAATAAGGAGACTCTCCTGAGACTCAAAGGCTGAATCTAGGCTAAAATTATCCCACTGTGTCCACTCAAATTACAGTACAGAAGTTTAAGGCTTTCCAATACGCAGCAATCCCTTTTTCTAACTTCCTAAGATTAACTGCTGCTGAAAAGAATTTTTCAGCAGAATTGTCGACTTTTCCAAACACTTTGATTTTCCTTAACGAGTTTATGTTGTTCCCAGTGAGTGATGGGCTCCTTTCTGAAGGATGAGATCATCGAAGATACAGCAGCACCAGCTAATAAAAAGGCTGACAATCTCCTCATCAACTCTTTCATCCACATCACTGTGATGATAACCTCCTCCACATCTGCTTTCTTGGCTTCTCTTATTTGCCCCATCCATCATCTCAGTAGCACACAATGGCATTCTTAGGAGAGTCCCAAAGGTCAAAAACCAATTGCTGCAGAAATGGAGATATTAAATTAAACCCATGCCTTGGTAGAAAGCCTCAAAAGGGGAGTGACAGGGACTAAGGCTCTCATTAATGTGTTGCCATCTTGTCACTTTCATGAGACTCATGCAAAGAATTGAACAGGATTGATGTAAGCAGGGGTACAAGCCAATGAAGTTCCAGAGGAATTCCTCCAATTTTCCTTGCCTTATCTTACTCAAATGCATAATTTTTCAAGTTCATCCTAACAGATTACAATCAAAAAAATGTGAAGAATGACAAGTCTTTATTAACCACATGTCTACCTTGTCCTTCAGATGCTTATGATCTATGAAACGTGATGCAGGGTTTATGTGAGCAGTTGTGGTTCTGGTAGGCCTGTAGAAAATCAGTCAGTGGTGTCCACTTGGATACTTGTGTTCCCATGTAAAAACAACAAAACTAAATACCACTTATCAACTCCATTAAGAGTTATCTATGTATCAAAGTGCATATGAAAACAATTAGCCTTAGCAATAAAATTTTAAGAAGAAGAATATATGAAGAAACCAATCTTCCCCATACCCTTCTGGATAGGCTCCTGACCTCATGAACACAAGATCTGTCAGTTAAAATTGTCCCTACTCAAGTGTGATCCTTGGATCAGCAGGCTCTATATCACCTGAAATCTTGTTAGAAATGCAGAATCTCTCTAGTCATGCTGAGTAGAAATCTGCATTTTAGCAAGATTCCTAGGTGATTCGTTTGCAGTTTAGTGTTCAAGAAGCGCTGAGTTAACTGTGGGCTCTGAATAGAAGAAACTTGCTTGTTCATTTATCATCACCAGTAGCCCTAAGCTGCTGTGGGCTCCCACATGCAGTGAACATGCCCCTGACACTCAGAGGCGCAGATGATGTCATGGCTCCCCCTCCAGGGAAGCTCTAGAGTTAAGAGGGTGAGGAAGACTGACCATTTGTCACAGACAGCAACTTTTCAATCTGTTTTGGATGAGCTCTCTTGTCAGGGAGGTTCCAGGGCATTGGTCTGATCACTTTTTCACAAAAGCCTTATCACACAGCTCATATTGTGCCAATCCCAGGAACTTTCCTCAATAATTCATTCCTGGGAAACATAAGAGGCAGTTCAGATCTCCTTCTTCTCATGACTCAGACACCGAAGTATGTGAGGATCTTCACTGCTGAAAAGGGCCCTCTTTCTCTTATCTCCACGGAAGCCATCTTTGCCACCTGCTTCTTGGTGGCAGGCATTTTGCTCAACCAGACCACCCTATAAACTGTGAAGCATCAGTGGTAATCAGTCCCAACAGGTGTACTGTCATCCTAATGCCACCTCTTTAGTCTTTAATATATTGCCTGACCAGAAAATGATCAAATTTAAATTCAAAGAAAGTCTCTCTTCTCCATCCAAGTTTATTGGAACCTGGAAAAGAAAAATCTTGTTTGATAGAAAGGAGCAATATAGGTCCTGATTAAAGAGACATGGCTGCTAGGAGACAGCTAGGAACCATAGAAGCTGAGATATTCCAACTTGCTGGCAACAGCATGTTAATTGCCAGATGGCATTCATCAGAAGATGCCCAAATTAAATAACCTGGAAGAGGAGAAAGGGAGAGTGATGAGGGGACTGGCTGACCCTAATTAAATTGGATTTTGTGACGGAAATGATGGCCCCCTCATTTCTGTAACGTATCTCCCTCCCCTCCTGCCTTCTATGCCCTCTTTAAGCATTTTTTACAAATCCTAAAGTAATTTCAAAAAGGAAACGCAAGCAGATTATCTATAATGAACACTTAATTCTCTTCTATAAGAATTACAAAAAAAATTCTTAAACATTCATTCTTTATCTAAAGCTATATAAAATGTATCTTTTTTATTATAATATAGCTAAGTAAACAGAGTGAATACTTTCTATTTAAGTTCATATATAGAAAAGAAAAGAAAAAGAACCACTCACTTCTGAGATAATAACTGTTAACCTTTTGATGTATTAATTTCCTATATGGGATGCAATTGCGTGTAGGAGCATGGGAAGAGAAAGAGACCAACCAAAAATTTGGGATCATTATGTAGTTTTATTTTCTGTTAAGTTCACTTAGCATTGTAGCATGAAGTATTTTAACACTGACATTTTAAAAAGCAAGAACTCAAGTTAAGCCATTTCTTCGACAAAATATTAAGAAAATAGAACAATTTCCTGAACTACAGTATTCCTGATGGTTTGAAAGAAATATCATACCCTCTAAAAAATGGAAAAAAGAAAAAAATTAGTTCCCAGTATACCAAAATTGAGAATCTTCAAATAGCCAAAGTTGGGCAGAAGTCACTGTGGTTAAGCATACGTAATGAAATTAATTCCACATGCCTAGTAGAACTGCATATCTGTGAAAATTGTCTTAATAAATTTCATGGTACTATAGCCATTACCTGAAATCCTTTCTATGAGTCAATGGTAGCAATAAAATAAAGAACCAACACCATTAGAGTAATCTAGAGCCCACTTATACCCAATTTTCTTCCCCTCCTGGGCCCAAGGGAGGATTCCTCTTCTTCACCTTCTCTGTAGCTTCCTGGAGCCGTGTTACTAATTTTTAGCAGTGGTGTGTGTCTCTTCCACACGTAGTACAAAACAGATGAAGCATTCAGTTCTGCCATGGTGATTAGGAAGGGGCGTTGTGAAGAAATGGTGGAACCAAAGACCAAGGCAGTCTCTAGGATCACTAGAAATGGAAGAAGCTTCCTGGAAAGCTACTCAGGCACATTACTCCATGAGATATTTGTCAAGCTAGCATGACCTCTCTATTCTAATTCAATAAACAACAAAAGTGAATGAATATGCCATTTCTGTTATACTTGTATTATAACTGTAGGCTAATATGCCTTGCCGAAGGAAGACAACAGCCTTCTAACACCTTTCTTCTCCATCAGTCCACCTGATAAAACAGGGCTGGTCAGAATGTATGAAGACACCAAAACCACAGATCAGAGAGGCCAGACTCTAAGGTCAGTTGATATTTACCCACTCACAGTTTACTGCATATCTATTATAGGAAAACCACTTTTCAGGGGATTTCAGGGCTGAAGAAATTAATTGGGGAGAGTCCCTTCTTCTAGAAGTTTAAAATCTAGGGAAGAAAAACATAAGAATACAAAAATGGGACACTTCTAACAGCTGTGTGACTCTCAGGAGGGCATTACTTTTCTGGGCCTCAGGTTTATCATCTGTAAAATGGTGATAAAAATAGTACTTTCCTCACTGAAGTGTGTGCGAATGTAACATCTATAACAATACCTGATATGGAGATACATATTGTTGTTTTTTATTTATCTGAAAGAAATATTAGCACATAACTTGTTCCTCCTATTAAGGAAATTGGTCCCTCACTGACTGTCAAAAAATACGATATTGTAGAATGAGCATGAGCTTTGGAGTAATCAGTGCAGAGATGAAAAAAACTGGATATAATATCCTGGGTCATGTGATTTCTGAAGATCTTAGTTTCTTCATCAATAAAACTGAGTTAACAGTTTCTTCCTCTGAGAATCCTTGGGAGAATTCAAGGAAATCAAACATATAACTCAATATAAATCTCTTCCTCACTCCTCCCTGCATTCATGTAAAGCCTGTTTACAAGTATAAGTGGATCATCTCTGAGCATCTATAGGTCCTAAAATTCCTAGAAAAAATTGACAACATAAGAAACAAGATGTCTGCTAAACAGGTATATTGTGTTCAACGTCTGACATAACGTTAAGTCTAAATCCTCTGCTTCCCGAAACTTCAAAATTATAAACATTGTTATCTACAACTTTTCTTGTCGTAAATCTTTCCTTCACTTTTCATAGCTCTGTAGGATGAGCTATTGTGTTAAAAGGCTGCTTGAGAAATAAATTGCCTTCATGAGCAATGAGCAATCTGAAGCACCTAGATTTCCATGGTCTCACTGCGACATGACATGCACAGACCTCAAAGAGGTGGTGTGGAGCAGGACTTATTATCAACTTGACATTGTATTATTCCATTTACTACTGCCTCAAGGATAAGGAGGTACTAAAAATGAGTTACAAAAGAAATACCACACCAGAGCTGGATGTAATTCCCCCACTGGGAAGATGATCCTGTGCTATAATAACAGCTCCTCGATCATCTGTCACCCTTCATTTTTTGTTAGGAATGCATATGGTGCACCCAGCACTTGCACCAGGTGGGGTTTTTCTGGGATCTTTGATCTAATCTCCTGCTGAGGAGAGGAAGAAGAAGAGCTTAAAGGATGATGCATTGTTTCAAAGTGAGAAAAAACAGGAAAAGGGTCTTACAGAGTTTGTGACCTGAAGCCCAGGACCTAAAAAAGCAATTATATCAGTGTCTTTGCTTCTCCTTCTTGACCCCCAGATACCTAAGCAGATGGTTCAAAAACAAGATTCATTAAGTTTAAACTTCAAGGAACTGTTTTCTCCTATTCTCTAAGCAAGAACTCTGTATTCCAATAGAGAGCCTATCTCACCAACCAACTCATTTTATTAATTTAGGTAGGCAACAATCTGAGTTCCATGCCTGCAAAATGGAGAAAACACTATTTAAGTAGCATAGTATTAGAAGGAATGAACAAGACTGTGCACTAAATGGTTGACAGTGCTGCTGCAGTGTCCACACAGGTTGCATGCTGTTTCCATAGTTTGAAGTTGTGCAGTGTGACACCTGCAGGACCATACACAGCAGTCCTTTTCTTCACTCAGCAGTTCATTCATTCGAACATTCACATGCTATGTTTCAGGCATGATGCAGTCAACTTCCCTTAATAAGCCTGAATGAATTATTCATTCATATATGTATTCTAAAACAATTATTGGATTGTCATGATGCCTGTCGTGATTTTGTGTTTTCTTCTTACAGTCAATTACTCATGTGTCAGATACCAAACACACCCACCATCATTCCCATATTCCAGAGTCTCCGTTCATCACTGCATCCTACTTCCCAAGCGCCCAGCACGCAGTGAGGCATCAGTTTGTTCACAATGAACACAGCCAATGCTGAATGCCAGACTTCTTTCCTGGAGCCACTCAGAAGTACACTTGGCATGTGAACTCCCTGGGGCACAGCTGTCATTAGTTTTCACTGACAAATCCCTAACCCCTAGTTAGTGTCTGACACACAGTAGATGCTTAATAAGTGTTTGTAGAATCAATGAGAAGGTAGAGCCCTTAGATATGTCATATGACAATCACTTATGTTTCTGGAATATGACTTATTATTCCTATTGAATGAAGACTGAAAGAAAGTATATCAAATAGAAAACATCTACACCCAGTCCAAGAGTGAATGGAGGTATAACAGACTACTGTTCAAAAATCAACTGTAACCAGATTCAGTTTTTCTTTAGGTTTTTTAAGAGGCTACTGTGGTGACAATAATAATCTTCACCAAATGCTTTGCAATTTTTAACACATTATCTTTAACTTTCACAATGTAATGTTACTTAAAGCTGAAACCTTAAGTAACTCATCCACACTTCGCATGGAGGAAATGACTGAGCTGGAATTTAAACAAGTTTATCTGGCCTAAAGCCCTATGATCTCTCCACGTAGAGAAAAGAGTGAAAACTTCCATGCACCAAGGCATGAATGTTCACAGACATGTGCACAGTGCACAGTATCAACCAAGGTTCAGGATATGCTCATGTATATTTCCTGAAGAAGAGCTCACCAAGCTTAATTTCTAAAGCTCTTTCCTGCTCATTTTATTTATCTCCAAAAACTTATGTTCTTAAACAGTGAATTCCATGAAAATACCCATTATCAATATCCCTTGGTGAGAGTAAACCAGTTGGGAGATGTCTCACTGTAGGCATAATTCTAAAAATTCAGAGGCAAATTTGGGTAAAATAAGCAATGCCCTTCCTTGTCTAACCTTCTGCATCCTGGGATTATTAAACTGAGCTGTTAAGCAACCTAAACACCTGTTCTCTGAACAATCCTCAAGGCTGCTTGGTGCCCTAAAACTCTCCAAGTGATGGCTCCCACCCTCAAAAGGCTGGCACACAGAGTGCAGTGACTCGCTGCTGAGCTGCCCACATCCTTTGACCTAGGAATTCAGAAGAATGCATCTTTGCAGTCAGAAATTAGGGCTGGTGCTGTACCACATGGCTACTCTCAATCTCTGTGTGGCAGATGTCAGGGTCTGCAGGGTGTTTTACTAAAAAAACAAAATGCCATAGCTTCAAGGAACCAGCCCCGTTCTGAACAAAGCATTGGCCTCTGTGCTGTTGGGATCCCTGAGGAAGCTCAGCCCAGCTTCTCCTAGGGGAGGGAAGGTTCTGTTCTGTAACTATTCAGAGCTCAGCACTGCCCGTTGCCCTTCCTCCACTCTTGTTAACTGTCCAGCACGGCTTTCAGAGGCCACACTGATGCCATATGCTCATGCCACTGAAGCATTTTACTTCCTGAGCAGAGGCACTTAGCACCGGGAAGAGCACACTGTTTTCATAGCTGGTTGGTTCTTAATATTTCCTGAGGAAGCTCCAGGCTTCAAAGAAAGAATATCTGGGAAATGTGGGAAGAGTCCAAGAAGGGCGAAGGTTCCCGGTAACACTCCAGGATGTCAGGCAGACAAGGAGAAGGGTCCAGGTAATTAATAACAGAATCTTGTTGCAAAAGGGGGAAAATGAAGAGAGTTAAATTATACATGTAGAGATATTTTCTCTAAAGGCAAATTAACATTTGTGTTATGTGAATAATTCTCACTTACCCAAGGCTAATTTTGACCCTGAAGGGTATTTGGCAAAAATCTGGAGATTTTTTTGGTTGTTACAACTGAGTGATGGTGTTGAGGATGATACTGACATCAAATGAGTTACAGGGGCCAGGACTACTCCTATTCAACCTGCTCTGCAGAGGACAGCCTCCCCAGACAAACAGCTCTCTGACCCATAGTGTCAATGGTGCCAAGATTGAGAAGCCTTGGGTTATGTCAACTCTGAACAGGCAAGGAGGACTCCTCTACCTTGCATCATTATTGTTCCATCAATTAAATTAGCCACATACGAAGGATGCATATTGGGTGGCAAAGGCACTCTTATCTGGGCAGAAGATCTGGGTTTGACCTTCAGGTGCAAAATATTCTAGCCGTATGGCCTTAGACAGGCTAACTACAGCAAACCTCAATTTCTTTTTTGGTCAATTGCAGACCTAATATGAAATAAAATTTAAATTATAACTGTTGATAAGAAAGAATTTAGCACCATGTCTATACACAGCTACAAACAACTGAGTACTGAATATATGGCTCAATAAAAAGTATGTTGGGCAGGATGAGAACACATGGGTTTTCAGAAAAATATACCAAGAATTTGGGCCACCTGAGGGAGCTGATGCTTGAGTTTGCAAGACCTCCAGGATACTTGCTTGATGCCTTGCTTCATGGAGGGTTCTTTGGCTCTAACAAGGTGCTATGTACTCACAGCCCACAGGGCACCTTGTTGACCTTCCTGAACTATTACTGTTCCTTTGCTCAGCGTAGCACCTGGACACTCTCAGGTCCAGGCCTCTATTTTCAGAGGCCAAGCATAACAACAGTGATAGCTGCATCAGGAAGGAAATACTGTCAGTACATGATACTGACATACATCACTGTTCTCCTAGTGCTTGAAGCCAGACTTCTCTTCACTGTTTTAAAGCATGAACAAAATCAGGCCAGACTCAGCCATGCCTGCCTTTGGTCTGACACACATAATCTTTTACAGCTAATATTTGCCTTGATGCTATCACCTCCAGCCTCCAGAGCCTTGTCCTCAGAGCAACCCAAGAGGTCCCCTCTCTCCAAGCCCCATGGATTTCCTGGTGTATGGCTTTCCCTGCTGCCTTCAAAGGCACCCAGCAGGGGAGCACCACAGAGCATGAGAAGAACTGCTTAGCCAGCCCACAGACTGCCTCCAAAGGACTTCAAATCAAAGAGCTAGAAGATGCCTCAGAAACCATCTAGCTCAGTCTCCCTAGCTGGTGGAACTGAAGCACAGAAAGAGGAAGGGGAAAGACTGTGACTAACCCATGTGGTTCTGTCTGGATTGGGGCCAGGGGGAATTGCCTACTGAGAAAAATGCATCCCAGACGTCAGACCAACAGAGAGGACACCTTGTGCTCTAGGAAGGGTTTTGCTCACAATCACAAAAATTGAGATCACTCTGACAACTCTTAGTACAGATAGGATTCGCCACATATGGAAATAAATAGCTCCTTAACTCACTGCAAAATAAGATTTGTTGGTTAGTCAAAAAGCCTAGATTTCATACTCTATGTTAATAGTCTTTCTCCATAGCCCTTTTATGATGGAAAGGGAAATGGCAGACAATTTGCCAAGGGTGTGGGTTCCAGTGGACATTTTACACATGGCTAGTAACCAAAGAAACCCAATACCTGCAAGGAAGTAAAGAGGTTCTGGTAGCTGGAAAAGAGAAATCTAATCATCCAGAATCAATGCTGAAAAATCCAAGGCCCAATTCCAAATGATAGTTTTGTTCTGAAAGTCCAAAAAGTTAACATGGCACAGCTATGGGAGAACAGAGCCTCATTTCAAAGAAAACCATTAACCCTACTCTGGAGTATTTCACTCAATAGGGGCCGGGGATTTAGCTCAGTGGTTTCACTGCCTGCTGCGCAAGCGCAAGGACCCAAGTTCGATCCCCGGTACCAAAAAAAAAAAAAAAAAAAAATACAACTGTATTTCACACAACATTTGTGATGAGAAAAATATGGTACATTATTAGGAACAGTTTCAATTCAAATTACAGCAGTTATTACATACTACAGCTTAGGCAACAGAAGCCTGTGTCAAAACTGTGCTACTTAACACTTCATCCCCTCTCTTCTCTTTTCACCCTTTCATGCCATGAACTTCCCTATCTGTGGAAACCCAGTGACTTCTGCCACAAAGTACTTCAGGAAAGCTTCTGTCTCTTCCTTAAGGGATTGACATGTTTAATATTTCAATCGAGGGTCAACAAACATTTTCTATACAGGGCCAGGAAGGACATTTTTGGACTTTGTAGGCCATGTCTCCATCACAACTACTCAAGTCAGCCAGTATAGCACAAAAGCAGCCACAAACATCATACAAATCCATGGGTGTAGCTGTGCTTCAATAGAGCTTTATACATAAAGACAGGTGGCATGCTACCCCTTAGAAGCAGGCAGTGAAGCCAGGCATGGTGGTACATGCCTGTCATCCCAGCAGGAGAATCACAAGTTTGAATCCAGTCTAGGCAAGTCAGTGACTTAGTGAGACCTTGTCTTAAAATAAAAAAGAAAAAAGAGGCTGGGGAATGTAGCTCAGTGCAAAGAGCCTGGGTTCAATCCCCAGTAATGAAAAGAAAAAGAAAAAAAGAACAGGTGATAAGCTAGGTTAGGCTCCTTGGCTATACCACGCTGACTCAAGCTCAACGTGATGCCGGGTGTATGGGGACAGAACCTGAGCCCAGCTTATAGACACAGGCTAGGAAAGCCACCTGGAGATGATGCTACAGGACAAACAAATTGGGAGCCAAAATAACAATGATGGGAAGTCTTCCCTCTGGTCCTACCCTTGATTGTCACCAAGTTGGAAGAGAATTCATCTGGGAAGATTGCTACCAATTGAGAAGGGGCATGGATGCTTCTTTCTAAGATACACCTCCAGGGGCAGCTCCCATGGCATTAATGGATTGCTAGAAGAGTCTGCTAGTCAGGCTAACCTCTTCTCTACATTTTTCCAAGATAATAAGGGACAACCACCAAAAAGACGGTCTCCATAACAGCAGCATATTTGAGAATTTGTGTACGCTGTATTTATGTAGGCAATTACATGGAATTATGCCTATTTTTTTTCTTTTTTACCTCCTTTGACATAAATGAAACCCAGACCAGATTGCTCAAGGCCTAGGACATGGGAGAGATTAAACTGACTGGCGCTTTATCATTTATTGTGAATCAGGGAGCTTCTGCTCCATCCATGCCCAAATGACAATAGATATCATAAGTCAGATACCACAATTCTTCCTCTGCTAGAGATCAGAACGCAAGACCAACTTCTTTCTTCATAATTGAAAAATGTTCAGTTTCCTGGATTAAATCATAATTTCTCTAGAATAATGAAGGTATTTTGTACTTCTCAGCATTATGCCTACAGTGTTCCTACCGGCTAAAATAGTACAGTAATTGCTAATTTTGGGGGGGAATGATGACTCCATTCCAGGCACTATTCAAAGTACTTTCAGGCGCTTGTCATTTAGTGGCCATACAATAATGTGAGTTGGGAACCATTTCTACCATTAATACCTATGGACAAATAATGGCATTGCAACACAAAGACGTTGAATAACTTGCCATAAATCATGCAGCTATCAGTGGTAGAGCCTGGATTTGAACTCAGGAATCACAGCAGCTCCAGAGCCTGTGCTCTTAACTTCTACCTATGTAATACTGCTTCCATTAATTCAACCAATTAATTGGGGTTGATGCATGTGTTGACTCTGAAAGGTAGGGAACAAGGAAGGATGAAGTGGAAGCTAAACCAGATTGTGCGTAGCTGCCAGTCACCCCTCATCACACTCTCCCAAGGTGGGGAATGTTACAAAGTCCTGAGGGCTCATAATAGGGAGCTGGGCTCTAAGAGTAATCGTTGCTATTGGAAAAGCCACAAGAAGACACGCCTGTGGCTCTGTAAGGAAAGCTGGCTCTTAAGTCACCTTAGGCTGGAGGACCCTAGGAAGATGCTCACGGCCAGAAATGGTGCTTCCTCAGAGCCAGTGGGTAGAGCTAACAGCCCCAGGGCCAGTCTCCTCCTCCCCAGCCCTCCAGCTCACATCTCTCCTCCTCAACATCCTACTTTCAGGAAGTAGAGGGACAATACATCCTGATTTCCTAGAGGTGAGGGTGAGGGTTGGGGGTGGTCAAGAAGGAGGAGAGGCATATCAAACTGGGCTAAAGATTATAACTGTGTTCCCCGAACCACTTGACTTTTGCTTCCTCAGTGCCCATATTATTTCCATTTTCCTTCTCTTTTTCCTAAAATGTTTTGATTCATAAGCTATTTAAATCTTTCTTGGCTTTTTCTTTTCTAACACTGACATTTGGGAGTAAGAAATGTAATTTAATTACAGTTTTAATTGAATTCTATGGTTTATAGAGAGAATTATAATTTTATTCTCTTTTAATATGTTGTGCTTCTGGCTTCTGTCATTCACAAAACAGTTAAAGTTGAGCAACTGGACATGATCTTACTATCACGTATCTCCTGAGTCATAATAGCATGTTATGAGAATATAATATGCAAATTTGACTTTGTTTAACCAAGAATATTATTAAAGTTCCTATATATTTTAATAAGAGCTCTCTGTACCCTTGAAAACAATTTTATTTCCTATTTTTTAAATTTTTCTTCAAAATTCTGTTAAACCATGGAACAAAACTGATTTGATCTACTGATCAAATATTGACTTTGACCTACTGGTCAAACATTGACTTTATTTATCATTGTCTAACATATTTTCATAATATAGTGGAATCTGTACATCTAATTATTTCAAGCAGCAATGAGTCAATCAATACACAGATCCTGATTTAATCTGCTCCATCATTTTGGCCCAAATCATCGCATATCTCTGAGTTAAGTTTCCCCTTATTTATAACATAGTGAGTTAAGCAATCTCAAACCAATTGTTAACAGTTTCATTCTAGGACAGCATACAGTGAAGTTTGTATTTACCACCAGGAAAATTTTCCTCCATCCTTCCTCTACAATGTAATCTTTTCAACCAGCTTTCACCTGATAAAGGAAGGGAAGGGAAGCCGAAATAGACCCTATTAATCATATGCTCTCCTTAGAATGAAGAGAAATTCTTTATGCTAATCCTCTAGACAAACACCCACACCCAACACACACATCATATGTGACACGATGTTGGAATGTTTATTTTTCAATAATCAATTGAAATGTACCAGTGAGAACATTTATAGTATAAGCAGCTAGCAAATATTTGATAAAGGGATTATTTCCTTTACTTGAGGGCAAAAATCAAAAGACCAAGAGTAGAGGGGACCTCAGCAACCCTGTATCTCCCAAGCAATACTGCCGATAGGGCTAAACTATTTAAAGGATCATATGGAACAATCACAGAGAAATGCCAGCCTCCAAGGGAATAAACCTAGAATCTTCAATGCAGTATCTCAGATGGATTTCATCCAAGTCGCTTCCACAAAAGACCTAGACATAAGGCTAGGACCAGAGCTAATCAGGCACTGGATATTGTTCTTCAAAATACATACTATTTCATTGTACATTTCCATTATGTTCTATCTATAAAGGAGTCTTCACTTTTGCAGAAGCATTGGTACACTGACTTCTGTTATTTTCAGGTTATACACTTGAATCCACCTGAGCAAAATTTCATCTTACAATAATTATATTTGTAGGCATCAGTAAATTTCTTCCCACAACATTTCCTTGGGTTATGAGGTATGCCACAACAATACTCTGACTACCCAGAGGCATACACAATATGTAACATTGTCTCATCTATGGGTCACCCATGGGCTAGAGTGATAATAAGATATTCTCCCACGGGTTGAGGATGTTGGAACTTTATAATTTGAATTAGTTTCAGTTTACACCACATATCCACAGTGAAGGCACAAAGAATACAGGTTAAATGCATATATCAATGAACAAGAAAAATAAGAGACTTTTCCTGTCCTATAGAATTGGACAATACAAAAATCTCTAAGATCGGGGCTGGGGATTTAGCTCAGTGGTTCCGCCACCTGCCTTGCAAGTACAAGGACCCGAGTTCGATCCCAGGTACCAAAAAAACCAACCAAACAAAGAAAAAAACAGAGTGAAGAAATTCTCTAAGATCTTTTTAATTCTAAATTACAGCAATAAAAAGAAGATAAAGGACTGGGGATGTAGTTCAGTGGTAGAGTGCTTGCCTATCATGCTAGAGGCTGTGAATTCAATCTCCAGCACAACAAAAGGAAGGAAGAGAGGGAGCAAGGGAGAAAGAAAAGAAAAGAAAAAAGGCGAGGAGAGGAGAGGGAAAGGATACAGGTATGGGCCAGTCAAAATAGGAATTCTTAATTTCTTAATTTTCAGGCTTCATGAGGTCTCCAATCTGTCCAACCATTAGTTTTGAATATTTTAGTTCACCTAAGATCTGACCAAAAAAAAAATGGAAAGCTGGAATTTCAACCATCAAGCTAGAAATTCTGGTTAAATGTTCTCTTTTTAATTTAGCCTTCAACTGAAAGTATGTTTTTACTCACAGCGCAAAGTGACCAATCTACTAATCAGTATATGGGGATAGAAGTAGACTGGTTGATTCCCCTGAGCTGCTGAAAAGAAACAGCACTCAGTAGAAATCAGAGACAAGATGGTAGTACCCAGGAGTGGTGGATGAGTCACTCAAATCAGCCTTAAGAAAGAAAAATACTTTCCCTTGGAAAATGATAGTGACTGAATAAAGACCTACACCATTGAGCTTTTATTTATATCCATTTGTTCCCTTTCCTAGACTAGAATTTTCTCTCTTCTCTGAGTATTAAAATCCTATTTGAAAATCCCATTTATAATCTTTCTCTCTAGCCCTTTTCTAAACTCATATAGCCCCCATCAAATTTGACCCATTCTTGAAAATCAAAAGGTTCCTCATTCCACTCATCTAACTAGGACGCTCATGTTGTCCTGCACCATCTCACATTATTGTTTTGCAATATCATGGGACTATTACACTGCTATCTACCTTTTCACATACTTGTACCCTGATTCATAATCTAATTTTAACCTTCCCAAGAGTAAAGTTTATCATTGTTTTACCTTTTTTCTCTAAAGTAGTAACTAGCACATAGTAGTTATTCAATATATATTAGCTAATTAAAGATTAAGGAAGAAAAGCAAGGGGAAAAGGAGTTGGAGATGGTAACAAGGGCAGAAATGGTCCTCAGTAGCATGAAGATAGACCTGTCATAAAGGAGAGGGATTCAAAACTCCATGCAAGCTAAGAACAAACAACATCTAGTAACTGAAAATCTAGATAACTAGATAAACACCTAGATAACTGAAAATGTCTATAAATTGAAGGAAAAAGGTAAGAAAAGGAAGAAGAGATTTTAAAATGGTAAGAAAGAAGTGAGAAGGGGAAAGATGAAAGAAAGGAGAAGAAAAGAATGGAAGGAAAGAAAAATGGAAGTAAAGATAGAAAAGGGGGTAGAAGGAAAGATTAAAAGGAGAGAAAAATATTTTTAAAAATAGGGAGGGCAAGCCTTACCCTTGCACCTCTGGATCTTCCATTTTTATGCTTGTTCCTTTTTTACTTCTAAAACAGCTCTTGGTGCCTAGCAGGGTACACAACACCTAGTTCCAGACTCCTCAATGCACTGCATAAAGCTGTGTGAATCACTTCCAACACGGATGCGGTGCTTTACTGGCCAGCAACCACCATCTCCCGTGAGCACAGAGCCACAGGTCCTAGGATGTCAGCCCCTGGAAAACTGCATCTTAAGGCCCAGGCTGTGCAGCACCGAAGGACACTTGGACAAAAGCCAGGGGCACCACTGGTCCTCCACCAGGAGCTGCACTGGGAAGTCGTCTCCTCTCATTAGTCCCAAGACATCACATGACATGCTCAGCCCACTGCCATCCTGGGCAGCCCATCAGGGAATCAGGGCTCAATGCTCCATGGGGTGGGGGCAAGGGGAGGGGTTTAGAGGATACTCACTGGCATGTAGCTGATGCTCCCTCACTGTCAACTCCCAGAGGCACAGCCCTCATTCTTCCTCTACCCACCCGTAAGGACCCAGCTGCTCAAAACAAAGTGTTCTCCAGAAAATAGAGGAAGATTAGATGCCCAAATCTGGCAAATGCACTGTTCTTTGTGGCCACTTAAGAAAGGGCCTGGGTAGATTCAGGTTTCCCCAGCCCTACTGTTCCCTTTTCCCTCCAACAGAAATGCCAATGTCATAAATATGGATGTACATTTTTTAAAAAAAAGAAGTTGGTTGTATAAAACAAACACATCCACTGATGAGACAATGAAGGGGTTCTTGATAGGAAAAGTAGAAGATCTCAACTTCAGGGAGATCTACAACCCTTGAAGTTGAAGGCAGACTTGTGTGTATGAGTAGGTGAGTTTGATTTTCAGGTGAATGAGTCCTTAGTTTTAACCAGATTCCCAAAGAGAACTGTGACCCAAACAAGATTTTAAAACTGCCACCCTATGCCTCAAGGGGAAGAAAAGCAAGTTGTCATAGGCCTATAGCCCGGAAAAGTGATTGGTCAGTTTCCCAAAGACAACCAAATTTCATAAAAGTGTATTTTCTACAATTAACCTGTTTTGCTAAAATGATAACTGAATTCTAAAGTAGGGACTTTCTTCCCCTACCATTTTTCATCTCAGAGGTGAACTCATCTTTGGCTCCGTTTGTCTGCCTGTCTGTCTGTCTGTGCCCTCAGCCCTAGAGCCTATGTTTGCTGGAGAAGGTTTTTTAAACTTCTGATACTTCATTAAGCATATTCCCAGTACTATCACAACTCCCTAAATTAAAGTAAACCAATTCCAAATGGGCATGCTTTAGAAAAGCTATCATCTCTAAACATCCAGGCTCACTCTACAGAAACAAAATGAGGAGCTGTAGAAGAGGTTGTGGTTTTAATATGCCACATCATGAAACTTAAAACACCACTGAGAGAAAAACCAGGAATATCTGTAAAATATTTAAGTAAGCCTCCATATAGCACTGCTGGGACATGAAGGGTGATTCGATTGCTACAGAATAAAATTAAGCCTAGAAAATTCAGGGCGACATACTTGAGCAAGCACCGAAACACAAAATAATAGGAAAATCTGCTTTACCACTTTATTTTTAAAAAGCAGTTTGCAGACGCTGCAGCTGTTAATCACTGTTCACATATGGCATGGCTGTCACCTTTATGAATCATGTTTTATCTTGAAAAGATTTTCCTTTATTACCTTTCCTTTTGCACATTCCTAAGGAGTTGTGAAACAAGAAAATAGGAAAGGCTCTGAGGTTCACAATGCTAGGATCAACATTTACAAATAAAGCAGGCAAGAAAGTGTGCAAAAGTTTTAAATTATGTCCAGTTTTGTGAGACCAAATATTAGCATCTTCATTTTCAAACTGCAGAAATGATACTATGTCTTACAGAAAGGAATTTCTACTCTTAACACATTACCTGAATTGTATATGAAATCTCATAAACTTTTCATTGTAAGTAGCAAAAATACTCACATAGCTGCTGTTTCAGATCAAAAATTTGAATAAATTTGACTCAAATGGGAGCAATATTGCATCTGTTTGTGCTACATCTGAAAAATTTGACAGATAAAGCTATAAATTAGAATACTTATATATGAAAAAGGAAAGGTTCACAATCATATATTTATGATTTTCCATTTACTTTTTAAAACAGAATGATAAAGGGAATCAACAGAAAATTTGCAGGTCAAGAAAATTTGCCATAATGCTCTTCCTTGACACAATGATGCCACTTCACTGAACACACTAACCTAACTTATGCTTCTGATTAAGAGATCAAAAAGGAATCCTCTGCCTCTGTTTGTTCAGAAGTTCTAATAAGAAGCAGAAACTCTCAGAAACAAAAACCCTAAAATGGAGCAAATGCTGCCCCTAAGCCAAGAGGACCAGTCAAGGTCTCTCCAAGCAACACAAGCCTTTGTGTTTGTCTATCTGAGCCCACCAGCCCAAATCTTCTACCCACTAGATGGTCATTCAAACTTGTGACACTTCATCAAGTACATTCCCACCACCATCACAGCTCTCTAAACTAAAGCAAACCCATTCCCAATTAAAGCTTAAAGGTATAAGAGCCAGAATGCAGCACGAACTGCATCATGCCAGGATCACCCACATCTGTCCTCCTTCCTTTCTCTTCCCAAATGGAAGAGAAAGTCCTGTAATGGAAGCCAAGAGTGTAAGAGCATGCTTTCCCCACCTGGGTTAGGACCTCCTCGCATCCTGCTCTCGGCCATCCATCCTGCCAAAGTGAGTAAGTCACTTACCAGGGAGGGGAGCCAGGTAGGACTGCTTCTCTGAACCCAGCACTCTGGAGCCTGGCGTGCCTGAGAGGAAAACCTAGCGCAGCCAGGATTCTGAAGCTCAGGATGAGACTGTGTTCGCCTCTCAGCAGAGCCAGTGTGTCTCCCTCCCAAATGTCTGAATTAATAAATGATAACCTCATGGTCAAATCTATGGAGCTGAGCAGATGGAAACCCTAGCTGTCTCCTCAGGCAAGGGGGCAGGGGGAACTCCTGTTCCTAAAGGAGGCATAACACGTGCTTTGAATAAGGAGTCAGTGATCAGCTCTACTTCTGTCCCCTTTCATCCCCCAAAAGTAATCAATTCATCATAGCTCTCCTGCTTCCTGGAGAGTAATTTTTGAAACTAGCAGAAGTGTGATTTCCACCTGTGATTTTTGATACATGAATGAAGGAAAGGTGACTAAAGGGTGCTGTTACCCCATACCTTGCACATCTGAAATGTGCCCAAGACCATACCCACACACTTGGAAACAATCTCAAGAACCGCTGAACATAAGCAATAAACAGTGTATTTCTTAACCCCATCTCTACAAATCAACTTAGAAAAAGCATCGAGCACAATTTTTGATGCTCTCAATTCTTAAATCCCCTTGTTTCTCTTCAGGTAAGACACTTGATGACACTGACAACAGATGGTCATGTTTTTTGTAGCTCCCTAAGAATTCCAGCTGATGCTAAATAAGTTTGACTGATGATGACTCAAGAGACTGGCTGTCACTCTGGCACATGAGGGCACAGAGTCAACAAGGGTGCTTCTGTTTGCCTCATCCTCTCTCTCACTACTACTGTATAAAATGGCCATGAAAGGTGACTCTTTAGGCATTATATATCTTGATTTTATGAATGTGGAAATGGAACACAGACCACAAGTAATTCATCTAAAAGTACACATTCATACCACAAGTACCTACTGTGTGCAAACTCCTCACAATGCATAGCAACAAAGTTCTACCACTCAGCTATATGGCCCATAGTCTACATTTCTGAACATTATCTCCTTGGACATTTTGAATCCTATGTATATTTCCTTTCTGGAGATGGGTAAATACAAACGTGTCCCAAGTCTATGGCTTGGTAAACTTTTTCTATAATGAGTCAGGAGCATGGTTTGCAGGCCATGTAGACTCTGTCGCAACTACTCAGCTCTGCCACTGCAGCATGAAAGGAGCTATACGCGGTAACAGGTAGTCTTCTGATTCCATAAAACTCTACCCCAAGAAGAAGAACAAGAACACAAAGACAACAACAAAAATAGTTCTGAACTCTGTATGCCAGAATTGAGTCATAGTGTATAGTTCACTGATCCCTGACCTAGTGGATCCTATTTGACCATGACCTTGTGGACTGCAGATCTCAAGTTTGCCTGGATCAACTCTTATTTCACCCCAATCCCTTTCTAAATACATCAAAGATAAAAATACATGTATAAAGGGAAAAAAACCCCAAAGAACAAGGTGCTTAGACAATTGTAACCAGCTATTGGAATTACTCATAAAACACAGGAAGGGAATGGAATCATAAAAAGAACTGTTCTTTGACCATCCTGGCCAACAGATACAGATGTTTCCATCTAAGTAACCAAGCACTGAGCCTCTCTAATTGAGTATTATCTCCTCTTCTCAGCTTTGGGAAGACAATATTCACATGATATTACACAAATTCATATCATCCCATCCCCAAAGAAAGGAATTCATGTGTTCTGGCTGAGGCACCAAGTCAATTTCTGGGCTGCATGGTCTGGATGACAAATCAAACACAGAGCAGACATGGAGAGTCAGGAAGCAGGTCTAGTCTCCCCTGAGCAGGAGTGAGTGGGTAAAGAACAGAGGAACCCATAGGCTGGGGATTTAGCTTAGTGGTCCCACCACCTGCTTCGAAACCACAAGGTCCTGAGTTCAATCCCCGGTACCAATTTAAAAAAAAAAAGAACTGGAGAACCCAACTATCTTCCCTGTTTGTGCCTCCTTTAGAGAGAAGGGTTCTCAAAAGCAGCCACAGCAATCTGCAAAGCCAACAGGGGTCATCATTTAAAGTGAGAATGTGTATTGTTCACATGATACTATAAGGTCAGAATTTTTAGAATTCTGAGCGAGAAGTTCATAACTTAAAAAGAGAATAAGAAACTCAGCTAAAAAGAGGTTCCAGAAGGTGGCTTCCCATGGGACATGTCCTAGACACCTGCTTGATGTGGCATTAGAAAGAGATGGCACTTGCCAGTGCCATGAGAAAGAGATGGGATCACTCATGCCTAGATCTTCCTACAAATGTCCCTCTTTAGAGATATATTTCCTGCACACACAGACACCGTGCAAATTGCCTAATGCCAAGTGGCAGAGAGGTGTCGTGGTGAATTTCAGCTTCTAGTAAAGATAACAGATCTAACATCACACTTCTTTGGGTTTGCTTGTTTAGGTAATGGGTTGTACCTCATGACACCAACCATCTGGATAAACACTTTAAAAGTTGTTCAGTGATTCAGATGTTTGGCGTCAAAAAGACCACAGTCAGATGACCATCTCATTCCCTCTTTCCTAACTTGTTATCTAAGGAACTATTACATTTAAACCACACTGATTTTGCTGCAAAATCTCCCTTCATTCATTTGTTTCTACAAAAACAAAAGGAGATCTAAATTCACTGATCATTAATTGAGAAACACATTGAGTTGTTTCAGCTCCGATTCAGTTGATTTTACTCGGCAAAGCTTAATGACACTGTAAAGCACTGACAGTCAGCCACAGCACCAACATGCCTGAACAACCACGGACCGTTACATGCCAAAGGAAAATATCTACTAGAACTTCTCATTCTCATTAGATAATGAATAAAAATGATGGGAAAGGGCAGTATTTCAGCAGCTAAGCCATGGTTAAACACAATTCAGTTGCCAACATTATAGGAAAGACTCCAGCACTTATTCCAGCTCAATTGTTCATCTGCTTTGCTTACTGAAATGCAGCAGCAGATGTGATCCCTCCACCCACTACCTTGGGCTCCCCCAGCAGTGGTATGTGTCCTGGGGGACCTGAATGCAGAACACATTACAAACTTACATGAGCTGTTAGCTTTCAAAATGCTCTAAGCTAGAATTGAAACCCTTTCATGAAGAATAAAGTCATCATATCTTAGTTTGGTCCAGGATTAATACTTTATTGCTTTTCCTTTAAAGAAATGAATACTTAAACATTTAAAAGGCAATTCCAAATGAGGTCAGCCTTTTGTTTTTCAGGAAGACAGCATTACTAGAAAATCTAGGCAAAGGTGTAAAAGAAGCCTTTGCATTTAGGGGAAAAAAAGCTTAGAAGGAGATGAGAAGTTTCTTATCTTTGATGGCTACAAAAGTCATCAAAACAAATTAAGGTTCAAAGTCTAGGAAAGATGTTATAATTTCCAGCATGGCTTAGTATAGCAGCTCTCAAAAGGCAAATAGCTTTTCTAATACAGCAAACATCAATAGATTTATACACATGAACACACATTCTTTGGAATCTGCAGTAGTTTTAGGAATGGGAAGGAGCTCTGAGAACAAAAAAATTTGAGTACATTTGTTTTAGTGTAAGGACTGTATGTATTTGAGTAAAACAGTTTTTAAGTTGTCTCCTGTCTCCTAATCTCTGTGCAACTGCACACAAGTGACTCTGCTTCTCTGATTTTCCACTTTCTATGGATCAGACTAATTGTCCTTACAATGATTTGCACAAGCATGCCTCTCCTGCTGAAATATAATGAGAAGGTCAAGGTTGTGTCTGCCTTGCTCAGTCCATATGCCCAGAGCCTCCCACACCACACTGCATGATATGAGAAGGTCTCAATAAATAATAGTGACCTGATTCACAGGATGGTTGTAAAGCTTAAATAGGATAATATGTGCCAAGTGCCAGTAAGGTAACTGGCCCATGGTAAATATCATAGGTGTTCAGTAAATGTCAGATCTCTTTCTTCACCACTAATGGTGTTCTCGGTTGTACCACACAGGAGAGAAAATGCACAGCTTGTGTATAGAAAGTATATACGGTATTTAAGGCATTGGTTCTCAAAGTGTGCTACCCATGCCAGCAGCATCAACATCACCTGGAAAATGGTTAGAAATACAAATTTTTTGAGTCCTACCTAAGAACCACTGAGTTAGAAACTCTGGAGGCCCATCACTGTACTTTAACAAGCCCTTTAGAAGATTGCAATCCATGTTAATATGTGTAATACCTGCTTTGAAGATACACATGGGTGGTTTCTGACTCTCTGAAAAAAAGTATTTTATGCTAGTAACATTTTGGATTTTCACAGCAGAAAGTGCCCAATATGTTGTACTGCCAACAGCTTAGGATCTTTTTTGGACAAAGGTAGGAGATTCTTAAAGTCAACTAAAATAAATGTCTATCACTGGCCTTGCAGGGTGGAGTGATTGACCTTGTATTCAGTTCATGTGCTTGGGGCCAGTATAAACATAACTTGCATTTGAAATAATACTGAAACCAAAAGGAACAGAGGACTTTTTTCTCAGATAAATCCAGGAATAACCCTTGAGTTACCTTTTGTGGCAAGGGGTTGGAACAGAGAAAGGGGTAAGGAGGGAAAGGAGAAGGAAGGTAAATAACTATCAGATACCACGAAAAGTACACATTTTGTTGCTTATTTTTGTGAGATCTTCAAAACACACTCCTAACTTTCACAACTTCCCTGCAACAAAGTAACTTACTACCATTAATTCCTCAAGACTTGAACCTTTGAGAGATGCCACCAAATAACACAATTTGAGCCATTTCCTTGTGCCAGCAAGCTTCATCACTACCATAGCACACAGATACTATATAACCTTAATTTTGTATCGGTGGAAACCAAGTTTCTGTGGGTTAAACAGAGCTGAAATTTAAACCCAGGAATGTCTGACTCAAAATGTATGTCCTTCACCAATAAACAATTCTACCTCACTAAATGCAACCAGTTAAGATAAAGGTTATGATTTACAATGCATAAAGCAAAACACACATAGTCAAAATAATCCTTAGGAAAAGGATCTCATTTATTATTCATCAAGTGCAATATATATTATAGATATAACTGCATGCAGTAATATGTCTGCATAACTTTACCTATTCATTTAGATCATATAATATAGAGCAAACAATCAAAAGATAATAAGAGTACTTTCAACAAATGAGTAGGGGTTAAGAGATTAGTAAATGAGATTTTGAATAAGTTGGCTGCACACAAAGCAACAACTGAGGAACTAGGCATGCACATAAGGTGACGGAGGGAGTGCAGCTGGCCCTCCACATCCATGGATTGAAGCAACTGCAGGCTGGAAACACCTTTTCAAAAACTGCCTGTACTGAGCATATACACTTTTTGTCATCATTCCTTAAATGGTATAACAACTCTTTATATAGCACTTATATTGTATCCATAGTTTAAGTAAACTTAGGCATGATTTCAAGTATACAGAAGGATGTGTGTAGCATCTATGCAAATGCTACACAATTTTCTATAAGGGACTGGGCATCCACAGCTGTTAGTATCCACGTGAAGTTCTAGAGACAATACCCCCATGGTTACTGAGAGGTGACTGCATTTTTTGTACCAAATGGTTCTGGGTTCTCTGGAGTCCTATCAAGAAGTGCAATGTTTGTATCATCTCCATTCATAGAAGGAGTTTTTGTTGGAAATATGGAGTACATGTCTTTGATCTGTTGAGAAGGTTCTGTTCTACTTCTAGTCTCCTGATAGCTTTTACCATGAACAGCTGTAGAATTTAGTCCAATACTCTTTCTCCAACTAATGACAGGATCATATGGCTTTCTCCTTTCCTCTGTTAAAATGATGACTTTTGGGGGTGGATCTTCCAATGCTGAACCAACACTGCCATCCCTATAACAAAACCACTTTCTACATACTGCCAGATCTGACTTCTAAGAGTTTGTTTTGTTAAACAAATTTCTATCTATGTTCATACTTTTTTCTTCTATTATCTTTATCCAGTTTTAAGATTAGCACAATGTTGAGTTCCTAAAATGAGGGGAGAAGTGTTCCTTCTTTTTTCTGCTTTAAATGTTTGATATAATTTATCAGTTAAAATGTTTATGAGCCTGTTGTTGTCATATAGGTAGGTTTTCAAGCTAGGAATATACTTTCTTGAATAGGTGCTATTCAAATTTTATATTTCCTCCAGAGTTAGTTTCATGAATTTGTCTTCTAAGTTACTTCTTAGAAGTTGTCAAATTTATTTCAAAAAAGATTTTTGTAATATGCTTTCTATATCCTTTTAAATTCTGTAAAATCTGTGGTAATGTCTCCTAGATCTTAATATTGTAATTTTAAAAATGTATAACTGATATTGTGTAACAGGAAGAAAAGGTCTAAAAGAGCAGGGGAATTGGGAGGGGTAGGGGAAGGGGAAAAAGGGAAAGGAAAAAATATGAGAAGAGGAAAAAAATGGAAACAAGGTCTTTGCAAATAGGGAAGGGTGGAGGGGGTGAAGGGAGGGCAAGGGAAGGGGAAAAAAAATAAGAACCAAGAGACTCATGTAATGGTACAAGATCCCAATGATGAATGTAACTGTATTTTATACCTAAAATGTACCAATAAAATTAATGAGGGGAAAAAAAAAAAAAGAAGTGCAATGTACAGCTGCTACCCAGAAGAGGGGAGTAGACACATTCGAAATTATCTCTGTTACATAGTAGATGACGCAGGCCATTTGAGGGTATGAAAAACTTAACTTCAGTATAGAGGAGCCCAAGGAATAGCCCTGGTCTTATGATTGGGTGGGGAAAAGCTTAGATTTAGTTTCTTCTCTTCCCCAGTTGCTAGTACTTTGACATTGATCAAATCATGTACAAAGCAGGACTAATCATATTTAATCCAGAGAATATGGATTTTTAGTGGTTGCATGTGGTTATGTTTATATATTTGAATAACTTTACTTTTTCCATGAGGTAAATATAGATGATTTTAATTCATTAAAATTCCTTTTTAAAAAGTACAATATCTCCCTTATAATTAACTCAAAAAGTGCAGAGAGCAGGAGTAGAAAAGTAAGAAAAATCAACACTTGGTGCATTTTTATAATGGGTCAGGTCCTCTTCTGCCTTATATAGGTAGTTCATTCCCTACTTTTACAAATGAGGAAATAAAATACAAAGATGTTAGGTTGCTTATACAAAGTCAAACAGCTACTAAATGGCAAAGCCAGGGTTCAAACCAAATCTGTAATTTCCACAGCCTAAACCCTTATTAAAATAAAACTCCACAAATATATATTCATCTTTATCAAACTGTATGGCAATCTAGTGATTTCCTGACACTCTTCCTGAAAGGGAGTAAAGAAAGAAACATCCTAGTCCATTCAGTCTACCAAAATTTTTTAAGGAACTATAGGATACCAGGCACTGCCTGAGTTCAGTCATGAACAAGATAGAGAGCCCCAGCCTTATGCAGCAGGTACTGAAGAGGAGAGATGGGTGGGGCGTGCACCAGGAGAACTCGGGACAAGGCCAGGAAACATCCAGTTTTGGTGTACTTTGACCCCAACCAGCTTAGCAGTCACTTCACCTTGTTAGGACTCTGTTGTCTCCTCAACTGGAAACTGGGAAGGGTGTGACTGATCTTCAGGATTGTCCAATTCTCATATTCTCTGATTCCATAGAGCCATTTATTTTCCTGTCTCTTTAAAATTAAATCAGGCTGGGAGCTATGATGAATGTTATTAGCTGCCCCTAAATTTAACTATTTCCACCATTTTCCTCTTACCATCCCTCTCCTCCAACATGACTCACAACCATGGCACGGAATTTACAGGGCACCAACATAAAGAAGTCTAACCACAGTGACTCCAGAGAGCCAGGCTATCTGTAGAACTGACACTAACACACAGGATCTAAGGTGCCCATCCCTGGTTTTACTTCAATTCAAACTTTCTTGATTTTTCCATTATGTCACTGAAATTTTTGTCTCTAAGTTATCTGTTGAGTCAAAGGCATGAAAGACAATAAAAACATCAAATCACTCCCAGTACCTGCTAAAAAGCTGAAAGCCTTATTTTTGTTACTTTTAAAATGTAAAATAATGTTTTCGTATTCTACCACTCTTGTTACTTTTTCATTTTTATTGATATTTGTATCAAATACATCTTTTGACATTTTAGAAATAAGACATTTGTTTAGTTTTAGAACCATCATTCACTGATAAGGGTTCCTAGTGGTGGCAGGTTATTTCTATTTTCTTCCAAATCACTTTCTTGTATAAATGCATTAAATCAACTATTTAGGCAATTATTTTATTATAATATTGATAAATTAATATATACAGAGCAGTGGTACAAGCTGATTGGGTTTACACATCTCTATTAGTACTGTTAAATATATACATAAAACCAAATGCTGAATAGGTTTATCACTTCTCCTTCATCTTCTCAGAATGACCCTCCATTGACCTGGCTCCTTAAAAACAAAACCACGCACACACAGCACTTGAGTGTAATAGAAATTGCAAAGGATCACCTTCTAAGTTCTTTGAGACAAAGCCAATGGCTCTATCTCCCACCTGGAATAATGAGCTCAGCTCACTCCTCACACTAACCACCATGGGTTTTATGGTTTCTTCTCAGGTGGCTGACTGTTCTTCAAGCCTGTGACTTCAAAAGATAAAAACTTCTTGGTCCGGGGATCTAGCTCAGTGGTTCTGGTGCCTGCATTGCAAGCACAAGGCCCTGAGTTCCTGAGTTCAATTCCCGGTACCCCCCCCCCAAAAAAGATAAAAACTTCTTGTTTATCCCCAATGCCAAGCATAGCTGTGGGCATAAATGCTATGAAGAACTATTATTCAACAAACGAATGGATAAGACCTTTTTCCCAAAAGGGGGTGGGGATTTGAGAGCAAAGGAGAAGGATAAAATTTTGGAAGAACAACTCCAGAATACTGACACAGAGACCGCTATTTGCCAGGTAGTTTTAAGTACTTCATGGTCATTCACAGAAATTCACAAGCATTACGAGCCCCATTTCTCAGGGGCTAACACTCACTGGGTCAAAGCGGCCCACACAAAGACCTATAGTTTGAAAACTGTAGACCACAGATTCAAACCAGGTATTTCCGGACCCAGAGCTCTTCCTCTGAAAACAGGACTAAGTATAAGTGAACAAAAGGCAGTCAAACTTCACAGAGGTCTGTCAGTTTGGAGAACAGTCAGACTGACAAGGCACTGAGAAACCTAGCCAGGCAGTAGAAGAGATTCAAAGGACACTGAAGGCAACTTTTGGCCCTACTCTATGGTGAGGCATCTAGACAGGGAGCTCAGAGGTTCTGGAAAAACCAATAATTCATGCCTGGGTCCACTGCTGACGCTCCATCTATACCTCACACCTAGGCACATTTCTAGCGTATGGTATAGTAAACTCCATCCCTGAGCCCGGAAGTCCCGCTCCTGGTCCCCAAGAGGTGGGCTCTGCTGGTGCTTCAGCGCCCTCTAGTGACAACCTATTCTAATGCTCACTCTCTAACCTGTCCTAGACTTAGGGGCTCCAAGGGCTTGCCCTACCTTATGCACCAGCCCACTAGCCTCTGCTTCTCCGCTGCTTCCAGAAGCAATGAACTGCCCCACAGAGATTTGGAATCTTTTGGATAAAGAAGGTCTTTTGACCTATACAACTTAAACCTGAGAAAGTGTCTAGGGTTAAACTGAAATACTGCATTTCCTCCCTGATGTTTCCAAGGAGAAATGTCTCTAGTTTTCTATGTAATAAGAAAAATGGAGTTATATACATTATGTTCTGAGCCTGAGATATAAAAGCAACATTCAAAAAAGCTATTCTTTTTTAATAGACCTTTAATTTAAAACAGTAAAGGACTCCCCTGTGGATTTCTGGAACTGTAAACACATAAAATCCCTTTATTTGCTTTATTGACTCAATTGTGACATTTAAAATAGAAAGCTAAGACTATGCATAGGTAATTCTTCACAAAACATGCACATTAACAGAGATAGCTGCAGACAATGATTTTGTATAAATTCAATCACATCTATAGGATAAAGATTGCACTGGCTCCAAGAGACAGAATGTAATAAGTCCCAAGCCTTCTCCTCTAAACACCCAATGGAGGTGGGACCCCTCCCCCATTATTTCCAACTCGTATTCCATGAAGATGATCTGTACCCAGGACACTAGAGGTTGGTGTCATCATGATAATTATGTCCAGATAACCCAAGTCTCTTTGCGAGAAGAATAATCAAGAGGGTTGTTAATTGTGTCTCCTAATCTTGAACAAGTCACTTCTCTGAGGTTTAGTTTCCACATCTACCAAATTAAGTAGCTGAAGTCAACAGATTACCCTAAAACTCTCATCCAGCTCTGAGAGTCATACATTCAAAGTGTTGCAGTTACAATTCACAGTTTAGAAATGAGCCCACCACAGATAAACTTATATGGGCTCTCAACCACTGGAGTATACTGAAAGCAGAGGACTGAATATACCTTCCCAAAAAAGACAACCTTAGCATTGCCTTCTTTTCCAGACCTGCTTCCAGAACTCCGATATTTACTGAGATAAAAGATAGTAGTTCTCAAAAGGCTTTCAAAGAATATAGAACACACACAAAAGATTTCCTGGGATTTGCCAATTCAAAGTAAATATATACAGTACTATATAACATATATATTTAGTAGTTCTTAGAGCAAACAAAAAGCTCATGCAATGTACTGAAAATACTTGTAAGCACTACCATGTTTTTATTAGGCAGCCACAAATTTTAGCAGACATGGGTGAATTTAATGCTAATTGACCCCTTACTATACTATTTTGAAGAGCACTGAAAACAGTATATCTTACCTGACCCATTTAATGAGCTTGATTTTGAACTTAGTATCAACCTCCACATAAATGCCTTAACCAGAGAATGAATCTGTAACCTCAACTTTAATTACTAGGCTTGCAATCACAACCTAAACTAAAATGCTTCCTCCAAAAGAAAAACAGGATTTTTAGGACATCCTAAAAATAATTAAAATCTACCATCAGTTCTTTACCATTTATATTCAATCAAGAGAAAAGCAACTCTATTATATGCTAGAAGGTCATTTTAATGCACAGGAGAATGGTCTTGAACCATGTGACATTTTATTTTGAATGCATTTAAAATTTTCTGTCTTGATATTTTGTAACTCCAGTGTACTGGCTACTGTTGCCAAGGAAATATGACTTTGGATTACTGCATGGATCCAAAGGGGGTTTTGTTTTGTTTTAAAATACTAACAAGACAAAAATGGAAAAATCAAATATAGGGAACACATTTAGTCCTTTTCCTCTTCAAAAAATGCATGAAATATAGATTTTTCTTGTCACATCTCTGATTTTAAAATACAAAGACACATGTAATGATTTTCCAAAGTAGTATGGAGGCCTGTACCCAGGCAGTCAGGTGGATATCATCAGAGTAATCTCATTCTTTGTTCTGGATCCAGACTCCTCTGAAAGAGTGAGGCATTGATTATACCCAATATGGACTGCTCAGTTCCAATACATTTACCTCTAAATGTAAAACGTATTTCTTTATGTGAGTATGCATGGCCCTGGTTGTCTAAGGTATTATCTTTCAGAAAATTTGCAAAGTGAACATAGATGAAGGCATGATACGAAGCCTATAAATACATTCAGTTGAGTTTCAAAAAATTCTAATGCAGATGTGAATAAACTTCACCATTAACCCACTTTTTCCCTCTTGATTACTTCTTATAGTCAGATAATCTTAAAGCTTTCAGTTAGTGATAATTGACTAAAACAATCTATTAAGGAGGAGAACTGAAGCTTTCTTCTATTTTTTGAAATACTATATAAAACTTTCTGGAAATAGCATCTTTGCTTCCTAGTAACTAAAACAAGGTACATTTAATCAAAATCCACATGCAGATCAAGAAATACTTTAGAACAAGACAACTTTTAATTAAAACCTTTAAAAGTAGGATTCCCTTAAGACAAACCAATAATCCAAACAAAATGCCACGCTGCTACTAGACAGTAGGAGATAAACATGAAGTCTTTCCCTCTCTTTTTACAATTAAAAACAACTCACAAATCTCAGAGCAACTATTCTTAAATAGTTAGAAGTTCTAGTGAAGTGGTTGTCTCATGTCTACACCCCATCTGTGCCTGTTCCCACAGTGTATGCCAGGCCTGTGTCTGGAAGAATAAAAAGAGAGGCTGACTACTCACAGGAAAGGCATGAGTTTAATGCCACAAGAGTTTGCACATGGCAACACGTGAGTAGACCTTTGGCTCCATTACAGGCAAGCTTTTGTCACACAACCACTGAAAGCTGTCCAGAATTCAATGTCCACTCCTGCTATGAACAATACGGCCTTTTATGTAATGCTCAGGGGGTATCACCTAGTTCTGATATGGTTTGAGTTTGATTTGTGAAACCATCAGAATCTTCCCATCAGAGATAAATGAGCAAATTTTGGCCTTTATTGTTACCCACCATTGACACAGGTATTCTATCTGTATCTCCCAACTCTCCCTCTATTTTTACCTACTTCTCTGCATGTGAGAACCTTTGACCAACTCTGAGCTCAGAGCCTTGATCTGCTAGATTGACCTTGTCAGCCTCTTGAAAGTGGGCAAGCAAATCAAACGAGTTCAATGTAGGAGCACAGCTCGGTAAGAGAAATGAAAACATCAGAAGTCATCTAATCACAGCCAAGGCCATCCTGAGCTCTGTCTTACCTGCTGGTTAATAAAAAGAAATGGGACTTTCCTAAACTTGAAGGGCATCAAATAAAAGTTATTTTTTGCCTCTGGCTTTTCAGTGGATATGTTAAACAGTTTAACCAATGAATACTAACTACAAAATACTGTCATGGATTCAAAACATCTATACCCTAGGAAAGTTATTAGGTTTTTGTTTTTTAGTTTGTTTTGATACAAAGCAAAAAACACTAATGTCTCTGTAAACTGAGACTGTTAATTAAGAGGGAAGTAGAGGGGAGAAGAAGGCAGAAAATTATTTGAAGCTAAGGTTGTTTTTTTTGTTCTTAATAGGAGAAGGATCTGTACAGCTCAAAATGCTGTTGAGGAAACAGAAAACCAAGTGAATCAAGAGAAACCAAAAGGTCCCAGCAAAATAGCAAAAGGATGAAGAGTTGGTATTCATAGTCGTGCAAAGTATAGAGGTGCTGAGGCATCTCTTCCCAAAGGCGCTAACTTACTAGGAATCTGTGGTCAGTGTGTGGGGTCAGGGGCCTTTCTCAGACAAGTCTCTGGCAGTTTCCTAGGGCCATCTCCCCCATCCTCAAGGCCTCCACCTCCTGAGCCCCCACAACCTTGGTTCCTTGGTTCGTGCCCCTTGGATCATCTCGGGGGGGGGGGGTGTCTTTTTACCCCATCTAGAACCTGCCAAACTCTGGGAGTAGAAGCCAACCTTGCAAGGCCGGCTGGTGGCGGTCTGAGCTGGGGGGCAGTACGGGAAGTGGAACCTGAAAGCCCACCTACTTTAAGAGGAAGGAATGGTTTTCCTAAAAGTACTTCGGGATTCAGCCTGCTTCCCACCCAAGGGTAATCCACACTCCCCTGACTTGGAGAGGACACCCCCTGATTGTCTCCCCTGGACTCCGTCCTAACAGCACTGGGCGTCTGTGGTACTACAGGAAGTCCCAGGGATCCTTCCTGCCCTATCCCTCACCCCATCCCCTTCTGCCTCTGGCTACTTCATTTAACAGGAGGAGAACCGAGGCAGGCGTTGCAAATCTATTGATTAGAGTTAAAGACAGGGAGTCCCAAACCCAATGAAATATTATTGGAAAAGGGGGTGGGGAAGGAGTTGGGCAAGCTGCACCCAAACTAAAGGTAGGTCAAGCGTTACGCTGTCCCGCAGCTTTCTGGACGTCAAGAGGGGGAGCTGCAACTTCGGCCAGGACCGTCCTCTCCCCCTTCCGGTTCCCAAAACAACCACCCCTCCCCCAGGGCGCTGGCGCCCTCCCTGCCCGATCTCACCCCGCGGCCCCCTTCCCCTCCACTTGCCCACCCCAGCTGGGCGAGGTGACTTTAGGTAGGAAGGCGAGACGGGAGAGATTGAAGTTCCTTTGCTTTCAGGGCTGCCTGCAGCTGCTTCTTCCAACAATAGCGAAGATAAACAAGCGAATCCAAACGAAAACCAGTGCATCTCAAAAGTTGGTCCTGCTACGCAGCAGCCCCAACCGACTTTGCAACCCCTGCGCCCCGAGAACACTGGAATCAGAGTTGGCGTTTACGCACCTGGGTGTGACAACCTCGGAGAGTGCAGAGAGAATTCAGCTCTGGACGCGGTCGGTCCCGCCCCCAGGATGAGCGGTCCGGCTTCGGAGTGGAGCTGGTCGGCGGTGGGGCTGCGTGGTCGTGGCGAGAGTTCGCACTACCCTCCCCCTGGTCCTCCCGGGTCAGTTTAGCAACCGCGGAGAGCAAAGCTGCTGAGAGGAGAGTTTGGTCCCTCTGGAAACCGGGACTCCATCCTTGGGTGGGGGCGGGGAGGAGGGTGGCAACGTGCGGGGTGCAGCTGGGTGCTGCCAACTCCGAAAGTAAAGAGGAAGGAACTGGGGAAGGAGGCAGGGAGCGCGGGGAGAGAAAAGGAGGAAGGAAGGAAGAAGCGGTGAGGAGAGCGGGTGGCGGGGAGATGGCAGCTTCTCACAGATTGCCACCTTCTGACGAAACCATGCGCCCCGCACCCGGCGAGATACTAGTTCTACAGCCTCCGCGCGAGCGCCCCCTGGGGGGTGGTTGCGGCGGCCGCGAGCGCTGCCCCGAGCCCGAGCCCCACCCGGGTCCTGGCCGCGCCACGCCCCGACCCGGGCCCGGGCTTCAGTTCTCTAAGGGCTTGGACTCGGCTCCTCCCTGCTAAAACGGCAATATCGTGGGGGTGAGGAGAGGAGAGGATGGGAGTTACACTTTTTTTTTTTTCACACATTCCAGGAAACTTCTTGGATGAATGCTCAACTGTCCCCAAACATGGTGGAGATTCTGCTCTCCCACTAACCTCAGTGTCCACTCCCGAGCTGACATGTGGCAGAAGCCTGGGAATTAATTTAGCAAACAAATGCATGAATAAATGAATGGACAACTAGTCTTCACCCCATAATGTCTTCCTGAATACATCCCTCTCCCAAATAAGATAAGGAAATGCTTAGGGCGTACCTCCACTTAAAAATAGATGTAAGCATGCCATCTTATGTAAGCGGTAACCACTGTCTCATGGCGCGACACACTTTAGAAGGAATTAGTGACTTTTCCATTCCAAACTTATTCAAAATCAAATTCAGGCAAATGGAGAACAATGGAGAGAACTGCTGTATATTGTTTCTGATTGTTTCTGGAACCATGGATAAATGAGGCAACTAAATTCTCTCAGCACATAGGTATTATTAGAATCACAAATTGTACTTCAGAACCCATAAGTTAAAATGCATAAGAGGCTCTCTCTGACTTTGAAAGACATGGAAGGCATTGCAATCTAATATGGACAAGGACACAAGGAGATGGGAGGTTCTCCCTCCCCACCCTACTTAAGCACCAACAAGATACCTCAGTGGGTGAAGGAGTCATCAACCAAGAGCTTTTTTGCCAACCATAGTTTCCAGTTTCAAAGGCCAAAGGAGAACTACTAGGATAAGAAGCAAGGACTTCATTGATGGTTGTATAGAACTTTCCAGCAAGCTTTCTTTGTGTTTTGTTTGTTTTTATGGCACTGGGGGTTGGACCCAGGGCCTTCTCACTGAGCTACATCCCCAGCTTTTTTTTTAAGCAGGTAAGCTGAATTGCTACATCGCTCCAGCTGTTGAAGTTGCAGTCCTCTTGCCTCAGCCTCCCAGAGTGCTGGGATTACAGGCATGTTCCCTTGTGCCCAGCACAAGAAGAGCTTAAAGAAGCAGGGAAAGAGCTTCCGGAAGAAAAGGAAAAAAAAAAAATTTACTTCTTCCAGTAATCCCCCAAGCACCTCTGAAATAAGATAACACTAAATGTGAACCCTAGAAAGAAAGAATCTCAGAAAGCCTGTCTGTACACAGAAGCTCCCACATGAAGCCATGGGTTTGCTTTGATTGAGAAAACTTGGGCCATGAGATTTTGCACAAGCCAATCATCATGACCTTGAGTTATGAGATTACAATACATGGGTCAGGCTTGCCACGCACACAATGTGCGTACAGCACTGCACCCAGTGGAGCCCAACCTGAACCACACAGACTGGAAGGAATAAGAATGTTCCTCCAAGGAATCCTCAGGACTCTCCTACCGGTAAAGGGAGGATGGATGCTGGGAGGGCAAAACCAGCACCTGTTTGCCAATTCCCTCCAGGTTTTATTAAGATGTAATCTTGGAGATGAGCTTGAAGTTTGTATTAGGCTGAACTTGCAAAGGTGAAAGAAACAAGGGGGAGAGTCATTGTTTATTTTCTTGCATATTGATTGTAAATTCTAAATTTTAAGTTCCATAAAAGTAGGTGATATGTCTCTTTATTGCCTTGTTCATGAGCATAACCCCAATGCCTAGAACAATGTCTGTCACTTAGCAGGTAGTCAGTCAGTAAACATATTTTAAGTTAAAAATGCTTTAAATATCTTAGAGATCATTTAACATAAACCTCTTTTTTACAGGTCAGAGAAAAGGAATTCAGATGTTATTTCCAGGAATCTCTTAGGCATTCTACTTACTACCCTAGTATTTAAGTTTAACAGTATCCTGCCCAAGTAAGCTTTATAATGTTTACCAAAAAACCTAGGATCTGGGTGGTCAGAATGAAGAAACCAGAGACACAATTAGTTACCAGGGGAACAGGGAGTGTTAATTGAAGCAGGCTCTGAAGATGGCAACTAAGAATGGATAACAAATGGGCTATGGAACAGAAGTAAAGCCAGAGACCATACAGAAAAATCTAGTACAGTTATCTTTGGCCCCCATGTTAAAAGCATAGACGCACAAACTGAACAAAGCACCACAACTTGTGACAAATATGGTTTATACTGCCAGCAGGCTTTGGCTCCCTAATTAGAAACAAACAGTTACCTATAAGCCAGGATGCAAAGCACACGTGGAGCTGTATGCCAGAATTTTTTCCCAAGGAATGCCACTGAAGGTAAATTCAAATGGGCTCTTTCCAGGGCATATAAGCAGAATTTACTCCCACCTCTCATATGAAATCAACAGCTCATCTGTACAAGCAGAGATTCATAACCAGCTAATATGTTCTCAATCACTGCCCCCACAGCAAGGTGCCCACCAGCCAGAACCCCCTTAATAATGATAATCCCTTTGTCTGTATCACTCACCTCTTCCCAATTCTCCTTTTCATGGATCCTGAGCTGCTGGGATCTACAGCCATGGTCAAAATTATCTAAAGCCAACCCACAGAGCAATGGTGGCATTGGCATTGTCAAGCTGTGAAGGAGGCTCTTGATCTGAGTAGACTCGCTTGCCAGGTCTCTGATAACATAAGGGAGGCATCCGCTCTGTGTCCTATGCCAATATGAAAGGCATCTCACCCATCAGTGTGACAAGTAAAATACTGGATCAGAGCCAGAGAACAAAAAAGAACTGTGGATTCTCACCAGTGCAGTTGGTACCATTTTTCAAGGGTGGCAGATGATGGGGAAAAATAGGCATAGAGTCAGTGCCCTGCATCAAAAACCTTGGATCCTTCCCTGAGTGAGTCAGGGTGAGCATTTTGTTTTGAAATTGAATTCTGTTTTCTGTTTTCTTTTTTTAACTTCTTCCTTGGAGCTGTAGGATGGTCACCTACTCAACTAGTTGACAGGGCTGCTGTAAATAACAGAATTTATTTTTGAGACTGTGGATCAAATAAGATCCTTGAATCTCACCCCAGGATTATTTATAGCTTTAAAATATGTTCTTTTTTCTATTTCTTGAGATTTTGAGAATTGACTGAGATGTCTTCCTCTGGGATTTCTGTATATCCCTGAGGTGGGTCGTATTGCTGGAAAGTAGAAAGGAACACTCTAAGAAAGCTCTTCTAAAATGCTACAAGTCAAGGAAGAACTAATACACAGGGATTACATCCACTTTCTGTCATTCTTATACCAGAGCACTATGTGACTGCTGATTCTAACGCTCAGTACCAAGCTACACTATGAAAGATTGCCTTGTGCTTTTGTCTACCAATAGGTGGCATCAAAATCTCTCTAGGTTTTCTTTCCTGTGTTTGAAAAACCATAGGCAAACAGCATTTTCTTTCTGAAATTTTACCTTTTACCATGGTGATGTTTAAAAGGCAGCCAAATTGGCTTTATATTATTTCAAAGCAGATTATTCCCTTTATGTTTTAATGAAGCCTCTCAGTCATCCCTCTGAGCCTCAGTTTCCACACTATAAAAAGAAGGTACTTGAATGGAACCCAAGCTCTAAGATTTTGCTTTTCGCCAATACAATATCTTCCTAGGCACACCATCTCTCATGCCTGTGATAAACCTACAGGACTCCATTCCTTTGGCCTTAAGAAATGTTAGCATGCAGCTATTCCTCTGTTGAAGAAACTGCTATTTTCCCAGCCCATATTTATTTTTGTTTGTTTGTTTGTTTGTTTTTCTTACTAAGAAAATCACAACTTTCTGGGAGGCAGTAACATGCCTAGCCTCAAGCCCACATTTTCCAGCCTTTCTTCCAGCTGGAGTAGTCATGGGTCAAAGGTCTAACCCTGCACTCTCCAATATAGCAGTCACTGAACATGAGTATTCATTTAAATTTAGTAAAATTAGAAATCTATTTCCTCAGTTTCCCCAGCCACATTTTATTTCATTTTTATTTATTTTGTATTTGTTTTTTTTGGGACAGGGTCTTGCTATGTAGTTCAGGCTGGTCTTGAGCTCACTATGTAGCCCTGGCTGGTCTCAAATTTAAAGTGATCCTCCAGCCTCAGGCTCCTAAGTGCTAGGATTACAGGGGTGTGCCACCATGCCTGGCTCTCTGGCCACATTTTAAATGGCTAGCAGTTAACATCTTGAAGCATTCAAGTATAGACTATTTCCATCATTGCAGAAAGTACAATGCTACTCTAGACATATCTCCATGAGAATCTTAAAACAGAGTGATAAAGTCTCAGCTGGCAAGTACCTTAATGCCTTTACCCTTTCCCTACTTTCCACCTGAAAGTGAAGGTAGGTCAGCTGTCATGTGATCATGAAGCAGCATTTACAAAGGCAGGCTAAGTAGTAAGACAAATGGAACCTGGGTCTTTGTTTTCATGATGACAACTATATTATTACCAGTATAAGAAAAATAAAACCCTCTATTGACTCAAGCTGCTCTTTCCAACACTTTATTACTAACAGCCAAATAACATTTCTGATTGATATACCCTCAGAATGCTACCTGGACAACTTTCCACTGGTGGATTTGGGTAAACAAGTTTCTTTACTTTGGTCAGGTTCAAAACAAGACATTGGCAAAACAGAAAACAAAAACAACCACACACACTACAAAAAACAAAAAAAAATTGAAAATATATACATCTTAAGAGATGATTATTAATCACTTATTTCAAATGGGCTGAAAAAGTTGTAAGTGGGCATTAATAATATCCCAAATGGTTATTTCCTTTTTAATAGTATAGCTCAAGGGCAGTGTTACCTTTTCCTGAAAAAAGACTGATGGATGTGGAGATAAAAGTGAAATAATATGTAAGTCTGTTCTATGTGCTAGAAACCTGACTGAATGGGTTCAAAATGTTTTCATATTTAACCCTCAGGACAATCCAATAAGAAAGCATTCACAGCTCTCCTTTTTGCAGATAACAAACTGAGAGTTGGGGAAATTGTCTTGGCAAAATCTACATAGCTAGTTAATTGTAGAAATGAGTTTCAAATTGAGATCTGCTTGGCCTTCCCACAACTATGTAATGAAATTCATCTGGTGAGTGTTATCAGATTTTGGTCCCTATTTGCCTATTTCAAGGCTCTAAGTCCATTCACTGTATTACTTTTTTTCCTCAGGTTTGACTTTTTCTACCCTAGGAAAGACTGATATTTATCTGCATTTTTATGAGCGTGGGAACATTCTCAATCATCATAAAATCCAGCTTTTGTCTGGCAACTTTGGAGACCCTGGAAGTTTTTTATTTCCAAGAGACAAGGTGGCTGGATAAGAGTGGTCTACACTCAAATTGGACAACTGACATCCTTGCAGGAGTCTGGAATAGGAGAAGATAACAAGTTGAAAAATTCAAACTGTGAAAGTTGGAGATATAGTTTTAAAGTTGCAGTGAAATTGAATGGTTTTTTTCTTGTGAAATTCCCTGGAAAAAGTAAGTTGCTTAAATTCTTTACACCTTCATTCTAACTTATGAGATAATTCAAAATAATGAGAAAATCATGGAAAGAAGACATATATAATTTTAAAAGAAACTGAAAGGAAAACAATACCATTGCAGAACTTAAACTCACATTCTGCAAAAAGCAGAATTAGCAGTGTGGAAAACACAGAGCAGAGTCTAAGTGAGTGATGCTTATGGTGACCTGAATTGTTACAGAGAAGTTCATGACCATTCTGCATTATTTATCAAGAAAGCAAGAAATACATTTTATAAATACATTTATACACCCATTCCTTGTTAAATCAAATTTAAAAATTAACACATATATTTTAAAACCACCACACCCTCAGTCCTACAATTGTTCGAACCTGTCCAACTACCTATTTCTAATATAGAAATTTCTCATTATAGTAACAGTGAATGCAAAGAGGATATTCCAGACATGTGTATACATCTTAATAGTATCTGGACTTCCATCAAAATTCTCATCTGGTGTCTTTCACTCATCAACCAAATCTCAAGGTCTCATTATACCCTTTCAGTGCAAGTGCAGGCTCATACACCACACTTTCTCCTAAACCTGGAGCCTGCACTGCCTTGCTCAAGTATACTATTCTATCACCATGAAGAAGAGAAAAGGGTCCTCCAGAGGTCATAAAGCAAGAGGCCATGCAGAAAGCTTCTTCATCCCATTTTATTGCCTCGGCTACCTGAGATGGCAGAGAAAAATCTAGACAATCTACTTCTATTCCTTGCCCTGATTACTATTTCTAGGTCCATAAAATACCACAAACTTGGTGATTTACAAACAATAGAAATTTATTCCTTGCAGTTCTGGAGGTTTGCAAGTCCAAGTTCAAGATAATATCAGGTCTAGTGTCAACTGAGGCCCTGTTTTATCTTCTCCCAAGGGGGCATCATATTGCTGTATCCCCAGAAGAGGATGACTGCTATGCTCTCACTTGATGGAAGAAAAGGAAAGGCAAAAAGGATTGAGTTATGTGTGAAGCCTCTTGTACAAAGGTCTTAATCACATTCAGGAAGGAGGAATCCTCATGTATTAATCACCTCCCAAATGTTCCACCTTTTACTACTATTGCATTGGAAATTAAGTTTCAACATGAATTTGGGAAGACACATACAGACATAGCAGTGTCTAACACCCCACACATTCCACAGCAGTTAAAAAAAATGAAAAAACATAGTCCCTTGCTTCTGTGAGTTTATGTTCAACCAGGGAACAAAAATAAACAACTTCAATCCAACCTGGCTGTTGAAGAGAGCAGATATATTCATGAGCCAATAGAAACAAAGAGGAAGAAGACAAACATGTGTCCAGAAGAATCAAGTAAACCCTGGAGAACAGATAATGCAAGAGTTACCATAGAAATTAAGCAGGCAGGCTAGGGCAAAAACCTTTGCAGCCAAGAAAACACTGTAAGCAAAGGCACCAAGACAAGGTCTGGCATAATCAAGGAACCTTGAGTAATTGAATCATTATATCTGGAGCCTAAAAGACAGGAGGAAAAGGAGCCAGGACTCAGACAAGCAGGCAAGCTGGGGCATAAGTGCAAGGGGCTTCAGAAGACTTAATTAAGGAATTTTTATTTCATTCCATGATTCACTTATGCCAAAATACTGAGCAAGGATAAAGAAATTTCTTTTTCTTAATTAATTTTATTGGTACATTTAAGGTATACAGTATAATGATTCATCATTGGAAATTTTCAACTTTACATAATGCATCTTGGTCTATTTTTTCCCCATTCCCCTGCCCTCCCTTCAACCACTTCACCCCTCCCAATCTACAAAGCCATTGTTTCCATTTTTTCATTTTTTCACATTAATTCCATTCCCTTCTTTCCTTTCCCCTACCCCTCCC
>NW_004624730.1:8090138-8100862 GCF_000247695.1 Heterocephalus glaber
TAGATTTATTAATCATGTCTTGCACTATGGGCACAATCTCTGCTGTTATCTGAGAAATTATTTCTGATTTCATTTTTCCCAGATCCCCTTTCATTGCCAATTCAGGGAGTCCAGGTGGTTGAGTACCAGATTGTTCCATCTCGTTGCCCTTTCAATTGCCTTAGGTGATCTGGAAGTCTGGTTTTGAGATTTATTTGTGTGTCTTCTAATTTCAACAGATGCAGCATGCTGAGCCTTTGTTGAGGTGACTTTTTGCTCACCCAGTGGTCTTGAATTCTCAGCAAGCCACCAATCAGCCTTACTCTGCTGCTCACCAGTACACCAATTCCTGGATTCAGAATGGTGGCCTTCTGTATTCCTGAGCTGACCTGTTGTCTGGGTAGGCTTCTGGCTGGGCCTATGCACACTTGGGATGGTACCTAGGCATGCCTCTTCCTGGAGCCCCTATGTAGCTATTGTCTGGGAGGGCCTTTGGCTGGGGGCTGTGCACCTCAGTTCCTGTTGTCTTGGTAGGCTTTGGCTGGGGTCTCCATGCACTTATCAGAGGTATTGGGGCAAGCCTCTGGGTATTGCTTGTGTGCCTGTGTAGCTCTTTTTCAGGTGGGTCCTTGGCTGTGGCCAATGGTTTGGCAGGCCTCTGGCTGAAGCTTCTGCACCTGTGCAGTTCTTTTCTGGGCATGGCTTCACTTGGGCAGGTGTGCAGGAGCCTCTGGGGTCGGGGCAGAGCCCTGGCTGGGATCCATCTGCAGCTGCATAGTCCGGGCCACACAACTGCTCCCCAGGATCTGCACGCACTTACCAACTCAATGGCAGGCCTCTGGGCCCAGAACTTTCTTTAATCCATGGTGAAGGGAGAAAAATATAGTTTTAAAAATAGAAATAAATTAATTTTTGTCATTATCTCTTTTTCATATTTTCTTATTAATATCACTGCATTCTTGTCAATCTTTTTTCATTAGAATTTGTAATTTTAAAGTAAGATTTAAAGTACTACTGGTAAATTTTTAAAGTACTTATGAGACAGGAAAAATCCAAGAAATGTGTTTTGAGAGTTGTCCTTTGAAATCTAAACATTTGGAAATATGAGAACTGGAGGTCATGGGAAGACATCAAAGAATTTTAAGCAAACACTATGATCATCTGATGTTAGTGTTAAATTGGGGAACAGTTGGAGAGGTAAATTAGGATCAGAGAAATGAGTAAGGTGTTTCTTTGTAGAATTCATTTATAGAAATTTATTGAACACTGCTCTGATCTTAAGGATACAGTAACAGACACACAGGTAAGGTCTCTCCTCCCTTATGGAGTTATCTGTTAAATCAGAGATTCAGAAAATGAACAAAGAAATTGGGAAACATGGTGGGGGGAGTGAATGAAAGAAAAAGAAAGAATATCTATAGATCATAGTAAGTCCAGCAAAGAAATTAAAAAGGATGATGAGAGGGAGTAACTGGAAGATGCCTCTTCAGAGAAGGGACAGAAAATCTTTTCTAAGGAGAGAGCATTTGAGCTGAGAATTTAATAAAAGGAAAGTTGACAACAGGAATGAGGCACACTCAGAGTAAGAGAGATGGAAAAAGTCCTTAGTGGTCAATTTGAGTAGTTTGGGCAAAAGAAGATGAAGCAGTTATGCCACACAGAACTCCTTAAATTGAAAAAAGGAAGGCAGGATGAAAGGGATGTGGGAGGCTTTGATATTATGGAAGACTGTTCTTGTTAATTTCATTTACTAGGCACATTTTGAGCATCTACTCTGGGCCAAACACCATTGAGGTAATGGGACTGACAAAATATTGTTTTTATTTTTCAGGGCATTATCATCCAGTGCAAAGCACAGCACAGATAATGAACCCCAGAGATAATTTTCAGGGTCTCCTGGTTGAGAATTGATTTCCACCCATAAACCAGAGAGGGGGTCAATTTCCACTGACATTAGTAGAAAGGAAGTGCTCTGGCCTGTGATCCCAGGCAACCAACATGCAGAAGGTTATTTCTAGAGGAGTGAGTCCGTATATACAGAAAGAGATTTAAAGAAAGAACAGGATTTGCCTCAGGAGATTTCCTTCCCTATATGACCTGCTCTTTCTGTTCCCCTTGTTTTCTTGATGATTCTGCTGGTTTGGCAACATCTATATTGACCTTTTAGGACAAGCACCTTCATATGTGTTGTTTGGTTATATGCTACCTTGTTTATTCCTTACAATGAATTTAGGAGGCTTCATTAGCCCCATCGTGTAGAACATGCCTTTGAAAAATGTGTAGTCCTTCTAATGGGGGTCTTTTTCTGCTGTGACCAGGGTGCCCCAGGAAGGGTCACATGGCTGACCTCTGTATGGCAGTGGACACTGGCTAATACAGGAGGGGTTACACTAATAAATCGTGATGGGCCAGGACATGGGGCAGCCAGGGGCAGGCTCCAGGATGAAAGTATCTCCTTGACAGGGCTGAGGTATGGCAGTATGCAGAGTTTTTAGGCCACATATACAAACAGATATTTTAAGTTATTAAATGAAACCTTATTACATATCCTTTGCAATTACTATACTTTGCAATCTGTCTTTTCTATCTATAAATATCAATCAACAGTATAATTTATAATAGCTAGAAAATATTGCAATATACATTTATAACAAAATATGTACTAAACTAATACTGGTTTTGAGCATCTGTTTCCAATTTCTCACTATTGTATACAGCGCTTCTGTGACCATGCTTTTATATCATGTACCCCCAATACAATGTGACAAAAATGCCAAGAAGGGGACTTCTGTGGTATTTATTTCACAAATCCATTGCCCAAGCCTAACCATGAAGCAAACCCAAATTGAGATGCAGTCTATAAATTACCTCATGAATGCTCTTTAAAACTATCTACAACATTAAAAACACAAAAAGACTGAGAATCTGTCACAGAGCAGAGGATACCAAGGAGACAGGATAATTAAATGCAATGTGACGCCCTGGATTGGATCCCAAAACAAAAAGAGAACTTTCATGGAAAAACTGATGATGCTCAAATACAGTCCAGATTTTGCTTGGTAGTAATACACTGATACTGCTTTCCTAACTTTAACAACAGGCCCATGGTTATATAATCTGTTAACATAGGGGAGCATGTGTGAGAAGTGTATGGGAATATCTGTATTATCTTTGAAACTTTCCCATAAATCTAAAATTATCACAAATTAAAAGTTTTTTTAAAAAATTGCAACTTTTTCTTGTTTTCTTAGGATATAATTTGGTTAGTTCAGTTGAAAGCTGTGCATAAAATTTCAGGTTTTTAATACATTTTGTGAAGTTACTAGCATTGTAATTTAATATTATGCACCATTCTTGCCTACTTTTTCTGTAAAAACCTTACTTTCTCTGCTTGGTGTTTCTAAATCAAATGTCTTTTTGTCAGATTACCCAGGAAAGCACTCTCCAGTTACCTCCTGGTAGAGCTCAGAGAATATCTGTGAGAACTGCCAGGGGAACAGGACCCAGTCTACCCTTCTCAGCCTGACTGGCTCTCAAAAGGCAAAGGAATTTAGAAGTGACTCAAATAACTCCCAGGAAACAAGGACAGAAGGACAGAGGAAGCCATTTTTACATAGTCGTTTTTCTGATTGCAACTCTTTCTTCACTTTTCCAGCGGTACTGCCTTTAAAGTGAATCACCAGTGATCAAAGGCAGACCAAAATAACACATTGTTCCTCTAGAGGAGAGAAGGTGAAGTCCTATCATTCTGAGGGTATTCTTGGAGAAAAAGAAAGAAGAGCAACAGAAAGACACCACATTGCCTACTTTTTCTAAAAACAAGGCCTATAATTTTGCTCTTTTGAAAAATCTTTTTTAAAAACATTTGCCTATTGAAAAAAGTATAAGTAATGCTGAGGTATGTATTAAAAAGTTTATCTGTTCTATGTCTGTAACCTCCTCCTCCTGCAATGTGCAGTGGGTGAGCTACAATATATCTAGTCTTGCTGTTAGTATTTACAGGAAGAGAGAAACTGACCACTGTTGAGCATCCTTGCACCAGGCACTGTCCTAGGCACCTTCAGGTATATTTTTATCAAATTCTTCCAAAAACATGGGGTGACGGTGTGGAAGATTCCAAAATTGATCACAACCCTGCTCTTCCTCCTGCCTCCACATTCCCATATCCATGCCCGTTGCAATGTGTCTCTGCAGCTCTTCCTGTCTAGTGGAGAAGTCTGTTTCTCCACCCTCTTAGATCTTGGCTGGCCTTGTGACTTGCTTTGGTCAATAGAATACAGTAGAAATGATGTTCTTCCAGTTCTGAACCTAAACTTATAACAAGTCTGGCATACTTTCACTCAGCTACCATGAAAATAAGCCCAGGTTATCTGTTGGGGGCAAAACGAGAGGCAATATATTCCCCAAGGCTGTATACTAGAAGTTGGGATGACCAAGATTCAAATCAAGAACTATAGAAACCTAAGATCTCTACTACTTTCACTACAATTTCTGCCCATAAAATGGAAACAAGAAGAAAATCTGACACAAGCAAATGTCATAGCTACTTAAATAGCATAAAACCAAAGTCATTTCCCTAGCTGCCTTTTAGTTTGTAATGTATGCATATGTGCATATCTGTAAAGAATTATCTATTTAATGAAGAGAATGAGCAAAGTAAGGGAAATTTATTTTTTAATCTCAATAACATAATCTAAATCAAATATATTCTTCTTGGTGTAATTGACTGATGATGACAATTGGCTTTCTCTTTTTTTCTCCCCATATTGGTTATATAATCCCAGATTAATGGACTTCATTCTGGCATACTTGTATATGCATACAGCATACTTTAATCATCCTCCCCCTCATCTGCTCCCTTAACCCATGCCCCTCCCATTTTCACATTTCTCAGGGGTATCAATGCATATTTTTATTGTATTCATGTCTCCTATTACCTGCCCTTTAACCCTTCCTATTTTCCTTTCTTCCCTTTGTCTTGTCTAATAATTGTCTGCCTTTTATTGTCTTGTCATCTTTTTCAGATTCCACATATTAGGGAAAACATACAATATTTGTCTTTTGAGTCTGGTTTATTTTGCTCTACATAATCTGCAGATCATCCGTTTTTCTGCAAATGACAAAATTTTATTATTTTCTATGTCTGAATAATACTCCATCATATATATAATATACATATGATAAATGTATATCATATTTTCTTTGTCCATTCTTCTTCTGTTGATGGGCACTTAGGCCAGTTCCATATCTTGGTTATTGTAAATTTTCCCACAATAAACATGGGTATGGAGTATCCCTATGGTTTGCTTACTTTAATTCCTTCATATATATGACAAATAGTGCCATACCTACATCAAATGGTATATCTATTTTTAGTTTTTTGAGAAACCTCCATATTGATTTCCATAGTGGCAATCTTGATTTACAGTGCCACCAGCATTGCAGAAGTGTTCCTTCCCTTACCCCACACCTGGATCCTTGCAACATTTACTATGTTTTATATTTCTGATGATAGTAATTCTGACTCAGGTAATGGAATTTCAATGTAGTTTTGATTTGCATATCCTTAAGGGCTAAAGGTGTTGAAAATGTTTTCATATGCTTATTGTTCATATGTACTTTTGCATGCCTGTAAAACCAGCCCCACATAAATGATGCTAAGGTCTGCCACCAGCTTCAGACTGAGCAGTAGCCAGGCCTCCTTGACTTGTGACTGCAGAGGTGTCTGAGTGCCTAGATGGCTAAGCACTGTGAGATGAATCCTCCCTAGCTGGCCTTTTTCCTGCTGGAATGGTGATCTAAGTGAAAGATCATGGTGGCATAAATCCAAGCAGTGAAGATGGAAGATCTGGGTGACTTCAAAAATATTCATGAGGCATAAATATACTGGAGATCACTTAGTATGAATTTAAAATACCTCAACAATTCAAATGTGTGGTGTCCTGTGAGTTTTACTTTAACCATAGAAAATGTTATCAGTATCTTCTATACCCATGCCTCCTCATGCTTCCTCTTTCCAACCTTAAACCACCTGTAGGCTGTTGGTGTGTACACAGATGACTGCTTGCATTTGTGTCTGCCAGCATTTAATGCTCGTGAGAAAGACCTCAACCAAAGAAGGATGGAAACCACTGGGTAAATATCCCAACTTCCTTGCCCTTTCATGGGACAACTCTAAGGTGTGCTCCATTAGTCACCCTGGGTCCTCTTAAGTTAGTCTGAGCCCCAGTTGTTCACATTGGTAACCCATTCATTAATAAATATTTTTGACTTTCTGAGATTTCCTGTCTATTATCCAGTTCCCTCACTTATGCATCCTAGGCTCACTTCTTAAATCAAATGCTTAACCACAACCCTTGTCTTGGGCTCAGCTTTTGGGGAAACCCAAATTAAGCATTATATTGTTGCTAGATTTGTGAATGGAAAGAGAATTTTTAAAACATTCCTTTTATTTACTTTGTTGTGTTTTGTTTTTTCAGTGCTGGGCACTGGACTCAGGGCCTTGTATATGCTAGGCAAGGATAAAAGATAATTTTTTTTTCCCTTAAATTCTTTCTTTCTTTTTTTTTTTTTTTTTTTTTGGTACCAGAGATCGAACTCGGGACCTTGCACTTGCAAGGCAGGCGCTGGAACCACTGAGCTAAATCCCCAGCCCTTCCCTTAAATTCTTTTATTGGCATAATTTAAGTATATGATACATTTATACTTATCATTGGGAACTTGTACCTTTACATGATATATCTTGGTTCTTATTTTCCCCCATTTCCTGCCCTCCCTTCACCCTCTCCACCCTTCCCTATTTACAAAGACTTTGTTTCCATTTTTTCCTTTTCTAGTGACTTTTCCTTTCCAAAGTGGGAGGGGTAGGGGAAAGGAAAGAAGGGATAAAAGATAACTTTTAAAGCCTTTGAATTTTATTCTTTCTGAACTGATGAAATTTTACTCTCCCACTAAAGAGAAAGCAACAGCAAGATTTGGTCTACCATCATGTTTGTGTCTAAGGATTAGAGTTTTCAGTCATAAGTACTAGTATTTTACTTTATATCCTTGTTGTTCTTATGCTGTCTGCTGTTATCACCAAACATAAGGTACCTAGAAAGCTCCCTAATTTCCTTACGGAGGTAGTGTAAATAGTATCAAATGGTTGTTGTCAGGAAGCTGATATTTAAAACAATACATTTTATAAATGTAGTGAAATATCTCTCACTCCAGTCACACCCATCCAAAACCTTCATGTACACATTAGGATTCCCTTCCCACTTTCAACTTCACTCCCACTGACATTCTCACTTCACCATAGGAAGAGGCACTTTTTATAACAGATACCAGAGAGGACAAATAAAGTAAAAAGAAGGGAAAAGGAGACAAGGCCAGAGAAGTCAAGGCCAGAGAGGGAAAGCTGGAAATTAAGTGTATTAGTTTTCCAGGGATACTGTTACAAACAACAACAAGCCAGGTGGCATAAACAGCAGAAATTTACTGTGTCATAGTTCTGGAAACTAGAGGTCTGAAACCAGGATGTCAGTAGAATACTACTCTGAGGGCTATGAAGGAAGCGTCTGTTTCAGGCTCTCCTTGGCTTATAGATGACATCTTCTCCTTGTATTTCTGGCATCATTTTTATTCTGTATGTATATGTCCATATCCAACTTTCTCCTTATAAAGACAGCAATCACATAGGGGCCAGACTAATTACTTCATTTTAATTTACCTCTTTCAAGATCCTAGCTCCAAATACAGCCCCATTCTGGGGTGCTAGCAGTTAGGAGTTCAGTATGAGAATTTTAAGAGGACAAAATTGAAACCATAACATAAGGAAGATACAATTTTTCTAAGGGTATGTTCTGAGCCCAGTTCAGTTTTCTCCACTTGGCACCATTAACAATCTTTGTGCTGAGAATGTTCAAAGTGAATTAAGAACAAAATGTCAGAAAATGGTATATTCAGAGTTGTATATTTATGGAACCAAGAAGCAGACAATCTGTATAGAGTCAAGTTTTGAAAACAAAATGAGGATATGTGATGAACCACTGGTTAATCAGAAATGTAAGTAGGCAGCCCCCGCTTCCTGATTTTAGCATTCTGTTAGTGAATACTTCAGTTTGCTGAGGCTTGTTGTTACCTGAACACAGTGGTTTTCCCAATCTGGTCCTGTGGAAAAGGCAACAAAAACCACACAGAGCAAGAGCATTTTCTCCACACCTGCTTCCATTGTGTCATCTCTCAAAGAGAAGGACACTGATGTTTCTACTATAACTTGTCTTGAGTCGTCTCCACAGCTACAAGGTGCACATCATGGCAGTTTATCCTTCCCTTTTTGAGCTTTTCAAACTCTTCATGTCACTCAGCAGAGGTCACCATGGCCAGAGATCTCTTAGGTGAATGTCTCAATGGGCAGACATACAAAGCATCATATTCTAATCCAGCTATTTCTCTGCTCTCCTCTGCAATGTCACCCTAAATCCAGACCCCTGCTTGGATTTCCATTTTTTTCATAGCTTTGTGGAAGCAAGCAGAGGCATTTTTTTGTCTACTGCAAATCATCTGAAATCAAACATCTTGGCCTCAGTTGAATATGCTATCTCACTTAATTCTCCCCAGTAAGTCTGCATAGTAAGGGATATGTTTGCATTTAAAGACAAAGAATCTGAAGTTTAAGTAGGTTAGAGAACTTGGCCAAAAATCACACATATATGTGTAGTAGGGGCTCAATTTAATCTGATCCTATTTGAAAGAAGGGAGTGAAATCTCTTGCTTTTTCAACATTTTTTGACGTTGAGCCATTTTTTATTGTTTCATGTGGCAATTTCTCAGAGGGAGAAAAGTTTTTATGGAAGAGCTTTTAGTCAGAGCATTCCCTAGCATCTAAACCATCCCATGGGGCACTATACCAAGAACACTAATTCTTACCTTGTCTCAACCCGGAACTGATGCCAGGTATCAATAAACTGTCCCTGCTGCTACAGCCAGGAGCTAGGAGCACCTTTAAAATTAATAAAAACAACCATTTATAACAGGAGAAATGTTCTGACAGGTAAAGAGAGCAGGGCAGGTTCTAGCATCTCCCACCACCTGAAATAATAATAATAATAGTAGTAGTAATAATAATACCTCATTTAAAAAGTGAAAAGAACCATACTACAACTAACATTATGAAATAAACTTTTAAAAATGGCAGCTGGGCCAGGAAAGTGAAGAAGGATCTGAAGTTTAACAGAATCAGTTCTGGGCAAAGAAAATAAATCAATAAATCTAAGCACTATAATTAACAGCCCCCAAGCGTGCACAGTCAGCACTGTGAGGAGATTACAGAAACTCAACTCCTGCGCCTATTGCCACAGGAACTCCAAGGGATAGGGGAGCTCCTGCCATTCCCCTTGGACATCCTCAGGCTGAGAGCAACAAATAAAAGCAAGGCATAATGGCCAGAACCACCCAGACCTAGCCATCCCAACAATAATAGTGAGCTAGAACAAGACAGAAAAGTGTTTCTTAATGTGTAGGGGGTGCAAAATGTTCTCTTAGAGTATAGGTGATGCACTGAGATCTTCAAAGGAGGCCTCGCTTCATTCTCAGAACTTTTTGATGGAGGAGCCAACTCTCCAGATACTGTTTAGTTTTGTTTTTATCTTCTACTGGCAGGAATAGATATAGATATGGGAAGAAACAGGGGAGTAGAAATGGTGAAATCGAACAATCACAATTACCTCCCTGGTATAACTATGGTCTGTGCTAACTTGGAGGGCATATCCAAGGAAGGAGCATATCCCTGTCCTCTCTGCCCTCTGCACAAAGAGAAAATGGCTCCAACCAAATGTAGTATGTGAGAAGAAAGTCTAAGGTCTTCCAAAGACTATGTACAACTCTTGAATAACTCTCCAAAATCTCAAGGGCTCCAGGATGTTTTTGAAAAATGGGTACAACTCACAATAAAAAGTAGATCAGAAGAGGAAGACAAAGAAGTCATTGATTGGGTGAAGGGAGTTGAGGAGAATCTATCCACATTATTAGAATAAAAGGGAACTCTGGTTAGAGTTGTCCACATTGAGCAAGGAAGAAGAAAAGAAATAGTGTGGCTTTAAGAGAACATACTACAGGAAGACATCGAATCACCCCGCTGCAGACAGGCAGCCACCTGGTTCCACACTATAAAGAAGCAGAGGACACCAGACCACCAGACCAGGGTACTGAGTCCCGCTGCTCCCAGCCCAGAGGTAGGGGCTTCTAAGAGCCGCTGTCCCACTGCTCCTGGTCCAGAGAAAGGGGCTTCCCGGTCAACATCTCTCCCGCTGCTCCCAGCCCAGAGGAAAGGGCTTTTGGGTTACCTTCTGTCCCGCTGCTCCTGGCCCAGAGGAAGGGGCTTCCAGGCCACCATCCCTCCCACCACTCCCAGCCCAGAGGTAGGGGCTTGTGAGCTGCCATCGCACTGCTCCTGGTCCAGAGGAAGGGGCTTCCGGGCCAACATCCCTCCTGCTGCTCCCAGCCCACAGGAAAGGGTTTTGGGGTGACCATCCCTACCACTGCTCCTGCCCCCTGTCCCACCTCTCCCAGCTCAGAGGAGGTAATCCGTGCAGGCGCTAACAGCCCCCCACACCAGTTGAAATTAGAAAACACGTAAATAAGTCTCAAAACCAGACTTCCAGATCACCTACAGGAACCCCAAAGGGAAATGAGATGGAACACTCTGATATTCAACCACCTGGACCCACTGAACTGGCAACAAAAGGGGATCTGGAAAAAATGAA
>NW_004624730.1:8105554-8116330 GCF_000247695.1 Heterocephalus glaber
TGGGCAAGGGTGAAAAATAAGAGCCAAGAGAGACTATGTAAAGGTGCTAATTTCCAATGATGAATGTCATTATATTGTATACCTAAAATGTACCAATTATTAGAATGAATAATTGATAATGTTAAATAGGAAGAAAAGGTCCAAGGGGGTAGGGATAGTGGGAGGGGCAGGGAAAAGGAAAGAAGAGAAAGGAAAAATGATGAGAAATGGAAAAAAAGGAAATAAAGTCTTTGTAAATAGGGTAGGGTGGAGGGGGTGAACGGAGGGCCAGGAATGTGGAAAAAATAAGAACAAAGATGCATCATGTAAAGGTACAATTCCCAATGAGAAATGTAATTGTGTTGTATACCTACAATGTACCAATAAAAAAAATTAATTTAAAAAAAAAGAGAACATACTACACCCAAATGAAAGGACAAGAGTGAGATGTCAGAGAGGAAAGGCAGAAACACCTTGAATTGTTCAAAAACATAACCTAGAATAAAATTCTCTGACAGTTATTTCATGCTGTAATCTTTCTATAGGGATCTGGTATGGAAAATTAAAGCAAAGATAGTAAAACAATAGGATAAAATGGAAATTGAGATTGCAAAGACCGAAACAAACTACCATGGAATGTGGAGTATAATAGATACAGTTGAAAACAATTACAAATATATAAAGTAAACTCCATCACAGTGAACAGAGAAGGAAAAGAATATTCGGACCTAAAACAATAAATAGATAATAGAAACAAAGAACAGGAAAAGAATATCCAGTCATGAGGCATACCATTATTTAAAATTAGAAAATAGAATAAATGGGACAGAAAATGTATTAGACATTCTAGTAGGTTTTCCTTAAAGAGAATCAACTTACACAATGAAAGGACACACAATATTCTAAGAAAAGAATAATAACTGTGATAGAGTCACTAAAATCATAGTTAATTATTGATCTTGGGGACTAAGAGACAATTCTTTAGGTATTTAGGAGAAAAAAAAATAGTCATGTGACAAAAAATAGAGCCTAGTTTCTGAATCACCATACCAAAGTTAAATGGCAGAAGTCAGTGACTAATGTCTACAAAGTTCTGAATTCAAGAAACTGACCCAAAACCTTGCAAAACCAAGGTGCTATAAAATTTTAGTTACTTCCAACATGAGTTAAGAGATTATGACATCTGAGAGCCTGTACTGAAAAACTCAATTTTTAAAATCTGTTAGAATGAGCCTATTTTTACAAAATTGTAAGTTCATTAACAACAATAAACTACAAATTTATAAACACAATCTATCCATCAAGATTTCAGTTTTTTTGAGTGACCCCAAAGAAGTGTGTTCTAAAAGTCATGAAGATCTTCAATGATGTCAGCCATATGGGATTAAGGATTCAGCTCAAACACCCTTCCTTTCCCCCAATAACTTTGAATGGTGTTTTCACCCATAGATATCTCTTCTTTCCTTATAGAGAAATAGTATCAGTTCTACTATTTCTCATTACAAATTTCATATGTTTACTGCCTGCTACATGAAATCATTCTTTTTTTTAGTGGTCCTAGAAGTGGCACTTCCAATTTGTAGTGGGATTTGATGAACAAATTCATATTAAGACTTTATGAGATCATATAGCCCCCATTCTTAACTTATCTTAGCCTTACAACAATGCTTTCTTATTTTTCTATGCCTTCATTTCTTCCTGAAGTCTCAGTTGGCCCTGATACATTTCAATTCTCCTCTACGTATCTTTTGCAAAACTACTATCTTGTATTTTGAACACATTTAGCTGCTAAAGAAAACCCTCTCACATCATCAATGAATACTTGGCAAGTCTTCCCAGAGCAGAAAAACAAAGTAAAATAAAACATTAACAATTATAAGCTGCCAAAAATTGCACAGGAAGTTAAGAATCAATTCCAATCAATAATGAAACATGGACAACTAACCACCACTGAAATAAGAGTAAAGAAAGCCTCATGGCTATGCAAATCACCATGGCCCAATCTCTGGGTAGTAGCTTGCAATGGGATCTGAGATGTGGATTGGAACTCCTTTGAGTGTATGAAGAAGCTAGAGAGTGAAGAAATATGAATAAATGAATGGATGACCCATTGTGATTATTAAATAAGGAAGGATTAGTAAAGCCTATGCCCAATCAAAGCAATTGAATAAAAGAGAAGGAGGAGGAGGACTCATAATCTGATTTTGAGATGATTCTCAGTTTGATCCCTAAAGTGTGAAACAAAATGGTGTGATCCCATTATTACTACACATGACTCTAAATCTTAATATCCTGCAGACCCTCCCAACTCTGGTGTTCTCTTAGTCTTTTTGATAGTTAATTGTGATGTTAACTTGACTGGATTAGGGAAACATCTAGCAGATGAATGGAGCACAGTTGTGGGTGTGTTTGTGGATGATAGACATGTAAGCCACAAATTGAGGAGGGGAGACCTACCCCACAGGCAGTTGCCTGTAGTCTGGATGGAATAAAAAGGAAAGAAAAAGGAAGTCTCCTCTTTTTTTGCTTCTTTGGAGAAGCTCCTGTTTCGTCATCAGCTTTGGACTTTTGTCTCCAAGACTCCAGGCTTCCAGAGGAAACTCTTCAGCCTCCAAAAGCAGACTATTCTGTTTTCTGTTACAGACTCACACCAGACTTTGCAGTGAACTCCAGGCCTTCAACTTTCAACTAGAACCTCCAGGCCTCCAATGTGCAGATGACCATTTTGCATTCTTCCATCCCTGACTCTCCAGGCAGCCATTGTAAACCTACTTTGTACATCATTTATATATCATTTGTAACTTTTCTGCTACTCCAAGATAGACTGCAAAGTGAGGCCTGAGAAAATGCAGCCTGTATCCCCCTTCTCTCTTCTTTGATCTTTCAAGAATATCACAATTTTCACAAATTGTTTTCCTCCTAAGATAATTTTCTACCAAATATGTCAGCCTTGATACATCAAAGGAGATGTAAAGAGTGCTGTCAAATGGTATGTACCAATATGTTTTAAACCAAGGCAGCAAGATATGTACAGTGGTACTTTGGTACTCATTGTTAATTGGTTCGGGGTGGTGTAGTGACTACCAATAACAAGTACCAAACAGGGGTAACAAGTCACAGACAATCAAAACCAACAAATTGCAGCTTGTGTGTTGAGTACCAAACAAATGATGAGTACCAGGAAAACATTTTTATATCAAAATATGTTCAGTATCAAATTCAATGAGTTTCAAAGTGATCGATAACAAAGCATGACTGTACTGGCTTTAAAATTTGAAAGCCTGCATTACAGTTCTGTTTTCCCCTTCTGTCTAGCAAGTTGTATAACCTTAAGTGTACAGATACAGCCTAGGAATAATTCAGTTTCCCTATCTTAAATACAATAAAAAAATACTCAAGCCATGCTCTCACAAGACAAGGGAGAAGTTGGAGCAAACAATGTATGAAGTAAATAAGTGAATTAGAGTTGCTTCAGCATCCCCAAATTCCTCTGGAATTATAAAGGTGATGTTATAGTAGCAGACTGAAGAACAATTTGTTAATAACTCTATTCTCCCTCAGCCATTATTTTTTTTAATTTTTCTCCTTTTAAAACAAGTTTTGTATGTGATACATAGTAAATTCATTCACTGTGGGGTAAATGGTACATGATCCTTTTTACTTTCCCCTCTCTCCCGCCATCCCACATCCCCTTCCCATCCTTTCAATGAACCAACTCTTTGATTCATAGATCCTGTGTATGTATATAGTCTCCATTTCATAAATTTCCACTCTGAACTTTACAATTTCTTTCTTTCTATTAGTTTCAGATTTGGATTCTTCTTGTTTTCCTAGGACCTTGAAACGTATTACTAGGTTATTTATTTGAGGTTGCTCTATTCTTTTTTATGTGTGCATTCACAGATATAACTGTTCCCTTAGAACAGTGTTCATTATGTCCCATAGGTTTCTGTAGGTTGTGCTTCCACTGACATTTTTTAAAAGTTAACTTTATTGACACAATTTTGGGTATACATTATGATCACATTCATCATTGGGAATTTGTACCTGTATATGATATATCTTAGTTCTTGTTTTTCCCATTTCCCTTCCCTACCTTCCACCCCTCCCCCACCCCTCCCTATTTACAAAAGCTTTATTTCTGTTTTTTTCCTTCTTTTCTCATATTTTTTCTTTCCCTTCTCCCCTCCCCCCACATTTCTCCATCCTCTTTGAACTTTTTCTCTCTATTTCACATTATCTGTTATACATTTTGGACTTAATTTACACTTTCAGTGTCATTTTTAATGTATAATTGAATCTACCTTTTCTTCTGTTTCTGACACTCGGTTCACATGTTGATCAAGTTTGCTATCCATGCTTTGCACTGAATTTTTCATACCATGTATTGCTGCATACTTTCTTTTCATTCTTTCTAATTCTTTTCTTAAATGGTCCTTCATGTCTTGTATTGTCATGTGTAACTCAATTAATTTTTTGTTTGTTTCTTCTATAAGCTCATTGAAAATTTTATTGGTAAAATTCTTTATCTGTTTAATGAAATCATTGTTGAACTATTTAAAAATCTTATGCATTTGCTTATATGTTTCTTTTCATCTCATCAAACATCTTGACCATTTGTTTTTTGAGTTCCATGACTATAACTTCCTCTACTTCATTGTCCATGAGATCAGCATTTGGGGAGTTAAGGGTTATAGGAGGCATCTTGTTGCCTTGCATTCTCATATTTCTACGGTTTTCGCACTGTGGGTTGAAAATCAGTTAGGATAGAGAATCTCTGATATTACTGCGGCATCTCTTTAAAGCTAATTTCCTATGGTATTTGAGGGTCTTATGAGTGTTAATCCTTCTGGGGGCTTGGTCCCCAGCACCATTTGGAGAGAACCACAGTAATGATGGTGACACCAAGAAAAGCCACATATTGGCATACAGTAAAAACCAACTAAAACAAACAACTATCCCATCATTAACAATAGAACTACTACACATTGTCATATCATAAGAATCAATAATAGCTACAACTATACTATCCTTAACTATAGAAAAGAGATCTGCAGTAGTACTGTAGACACTAAGACAGACCAAACATTGACATACAGTAAATATCTGCTAAAAGCAGTAAGTATACCACCATTAACAATAGAAAAGGATTCCATAAGAGCATAGTCAACTAAATAGCTAAAATTAGTAAAGTTTAAATAATAATAAAAATGAGGGAGTAGGGAAAGGAAAAATGGAGGAAGTAGAATTGAAAAAGAAAAAAAGAAAGATGAAGAGAGACAAGTGAAACAAAAAATACAATTAAAGGATAAAAGAAAGTTAATAGAATTAGATAAAAATAACAGAAACAAACAAGAAAAAGAAAGAAAACTAAGACAAAATAAAAACAAATAGTAAAAGTAAGAAAAAATAAACAAAAGTAAACTAAAAATGAAATCAAGCAAAAGAAAAAGAGAAATGCACCTTAAAAATTCCTCTGCATATCTGAGTGTGAGGTTTCTTTCCAGGGCCTATGGTACTAGAATCCACCAGATATGGGTGGGGGTTTGTGAATCACAATTAGGGCCTATTTTGTTTCCAAGCCCACTTTTTTTTTTCTGTGTGAATGCTAAGTCTTACCCATTTTTCCTGCTGAGTGGGGTAGATCAATGCTATTGTCTGCTGTAGGGTTGCATTCATCCAGCAGCTCTTACTGCTTGTCCCCTAAGTCACTGCTATCTCTGTCTAGCTTTATGGCCTAAAGACTGGTGAGGTGCTCTGCTTCGTCCAGTGGCCCCTCTTTCTATGCACCCCATGATGGGACAACCATACAAGGAATCTCCCTGATCCTGTTGAGAGATAGGGAAGGCAAACAAATTACCAAGCTCTGTGCTGAAAGTAGGCAGTGAGGAGGACCAAGCAGCTCACTGGCCTTAATGCCAGTACTTTCAGACCCAGGGACCTCAGAAAACTGCACATGACCAGCTTGGCTTCTCTCCACAGAGGATGAGGCCCCTTCCCTTGACCTTCACAACTTGAGCTTACTGCTACTTAATCTCAAGGGATCTGCAACTAGCCTGCTTCTTCTCTGCAACTGTCTCCTGTGGCCATCTCCCATCCAGTCACTGTGGTAGCGTGACCCAGAGACCCTGAAATGTAGTTTTTCAGTGACTTCTGATTCCTGCAGTATCTCAGTCTTCTACCATAAATGCTTTCCCAAAATGGCTTCTGATTATATCACTCCCAAGTATGGTGGATGCTACAGTGAATTTCTTCTTCATCTCTAACCTGTCACATGAGACTTTTTCAGAGTAAAATCCCGTGCTGTACTTGTATCAAAATAACTGTGGACTTTTTTGGGGACTAGTGCTCCTGGTCTGGAGCTTCTCCGTGGAGCTGCCCACACTCTCTGGACTTAGCTTGTTTTTGTGGAAACAAGTCCTCCTCCCCGGGGTCTCGGGTTAGTGCTCCAGACTGCTTTGTTCTTTTCTCTTTGTTGTCTTCAGTTTCTCCAAGTTCTCTGTGGTTTCTAGGTTTCCTGTCAGTTCTTTCTTGATTCCTGGAGCTCTATTTTTTCTCTTTGCTAAGTTGCTGTTTTCTCGGTGTCTCAATTCTAGGTCCTGGAGAGGCTGTTTTTGCTGTTGTACTTTATTCTGCCATTTTTAATCATTCCCTCTCTCCTTGTTTTTATATTAAATTTAGGAAGATGGGAGGAAATAGTGTGGGGAAAAGCCTTGCAACTTTACCTCAAGGAACAGGAATTTTATTCATTTAACATTAATTGAAGACCTCCTGTGTTTTACTCAGTTTGGGTAACAATAACAATCTACCATAGACTGAGTGACTGGTTAAACAATCACAACTTGTTCCTCACAGCTCTAAAGGGTAGGAAGATCTAAAATCAAGGCACTGGCAGATTCTGTGTATAGAAAGGCTCATTTCCTGGTTCAAAAATGGCCATCTTTGTGCTGTGCCATAGAAGAAATTGTAGAAGGAATGAGAGAGTTCTCTAGGGTCTCATTTATAAGGACACTAATATAACTCAAAAGCACTCTGCTCTCACAACTTACTACCTCCAAATACTATCACATTGGGGTTAGGATTTCAACAGAAGAATTTTGAGGAACACAAGCATTCAGTCTACAACACATTTTGTGCATATATTGCTGAGAGTAGGAGTTTCATACTTGATTAAGATTTTGATCTTCTCTCATAAGGCTGAAAGTTTAGTTGAAGGACACAGGAAAACAGATAAGTACAAATACAAAGTATGATAAGCACTATAATCCAAGCATAAATGGATGGACTGCTTGGTCCAGGTGGACTGAAAAGAAACTTCTCATACGTTTTCCAAGTTTATGAGCAGTAGCCCCAGTACACATCTGTTGTCACTGCACAATTATTAGTTTAGCCTCCTTTACAATGGTGAGTGTCTCATGTTCTTGGGTATATACTTTCTTGTCCTGTATGAAGGGAAGATGGGGTAGTGTGATACTTCCAGCACTATTTTGGCAATCATGAATTTTATTTATGAAGCAAAATAAAGTTTGTTTGGTATCTATTCTTTCATTCCCATAAAAAGTACCCAGAGCAGGACTAGATAATATATAGCATATGCCACTCTCTCATATTCATGGCAGCATCACTAACTGATCACCCTAGTCCCTTCCTGAGCCAGACCTAGTACAACTCCACCATCTTTCTCAGCACACTGTTCAAGGCAGCCACCAACAATCCTATCTAGATGAAATCTCTCTGTCTTCCCAGTCTCAGAGTGTAAAGTATGGCTCCATTTCACTAAGACTCATAGTCTGGCTGGGAAAATCAAGTTGCAATAATTCTAAAGTAAGTTACCCTGTGATGAGTAGTGTAAACAATAGATAAGAGTTCTTATCAGAAAAATTTCATTTTCTAAGACCTCCCATGAAATAATCAGTTATTTCCCTTAAGAAAAGCACAAGAACTTGCCCAAGAACTTGGATACATCTTGTAGTATTTCATGGTCTCTCTTTTTGTTTTTAGAAGTTGAAGAGATTGAAAAATGTCATCTTAATGAATACAGAATAATTGAATTTAAAGATTTGGCCCATCAACAGAGTATTCTGAAGACCCTCTGAACAAAGAGCTCTGAACTCAGATTTGCTTGGAAACACACAACTTCTTCTTGGAGTGAAGGTTGATGTTAGCTCCCCATGCTCTGCCTTGACCAGGTGCCTCCCTGCAGTGTACAAAAGCACAAGTCTACACAAGAGCCTTTGCAAACCAATCTACAATACAGTTGTACAATGAAAAGCAGAATGTAACTGATCCATTTTTTTAAAAAAAAGGTTCCTGAGTTTACCTGCAAAGTTAGTTTTCCCCTGACCTGACATACCTGTGCTGCTCATGTAGATTGTCTCTAATGTGGCAATACTGGATAGTTCATTGTGTAATTGTGTGTTCACTGTGGGGCTCAGAACATGACACCCCAAATGGCACTTAGGCATATTGAGTATTTCAAATGGAAGAACATTAGGAAAATCTCAGAAACCAGTCACTCTGACCTTCTTGGGCCCACCTCTCTTCCCCCCATGAAGCAAGACATGAAATTAAACTTCCATTCCCCAAGGCTCATCATAGAAACTAGTGCCCCTCTCCCCTAGAGCAAGCTATAAAGCCCAAGAAGAGGCTCTCCACCTTCTCCCTTGAAGACCCTCATTCCAGAGGGGTTCTGCACATTTGCAAGAGGAAGAGTTGCTACACAGAAAGGCCAAGGGGAATATGGCATCCGACAGAGTTGGGCTTTCTCTTTCCATCTACTATCATTATGACATTCTTTTACCCAGGCACATTTCTATATTGCAGTTCATTTCAACAAAATGAAAAATAAAACTAATTATCCCTAGGAATTTGGGTCTTCATATCTGAAGCCTTCCATGTCACATTGAATTTCATTGTTATCAGCATGAATTCACTATGTTTTTCTCTTGTTAACCTGTGTTATGTTTTGAGTGTCTGTGGTTTCCTTATAATTGGTGATGAAATATATCACATTTTCGCATCCCTACAACTGTCAAGAACCACATGTCAAGGCTTTAGGGTCCCCTTTCATTCTTATAATATCCAAGATAGTCTCTCAAAGATCAAGTAATGTGTGTGTGAAAAGTATCAGCATTTATTGGTTGTCTCATCCAAGTATCCTCCCCACCCATACACACACAATTCAACTACCTCTGAGAACTCACATTTTTAAACTTTTCAGAAATTATCTGTTCTTTAATTTTCAACCAGAGAACTGCAAGAATCTCCATCCTGATTTTTCTATGCAAAGTTCAGAACCCACACTGTTCCTCTCCTCACTGTCCTCTCCAATGTTTCAGAGAATTTCCATAGAGTTTAATATGTCCTTTGGTCTTCTCATCTTAAGCTTCTTCTGCAGCATCCTTACATGTTTCCTCTTTTTTTATTTATTAATTTTATCGGTACATTTTAGGTATACAATATGATGACATTCATCATTGAGGAGTTATACCTTTACATGATATATCTTGGTTCTTATTTTTTCCCCCATTCCCCTGCCCTCCCTTCAACCCCTCCACCCCTCTCTATTTACAAAGACTTTGCTTCCATTCTTTTCTCTTATTTATTCCATTCCCTTCTTTCCTTTCCCCTACCCCTCCCACTTCCCCTTCCCCTTTGCCCTTTTTCTTACTATTTCACATTTTGATCCTAATTTACACTTTCAGTTTCTCATACCAGAGAAACTATTTGGTATTTACACGTGTGTCCTATTTATTTCACTTAAGAATATGGCTTCAATGTGCATCCATTTCGCTATAAATGCCTCTAATTTCTTACTCTTTATGGCTGAGTAGTACTCCATTTTATTTTTTTAAAAACCCATTTTCTTTATCCAGTCTCCAGTTGATGGGAAATTGGGCTGTTTCCAAGTTTTAGCTACTAGAAACTGTGCTGCTATGAACATGGGTGGACAGATATAGCTGTGGTATGATTCTTTTAATTCTTTGGGGAAAATACCCAGCAGGGGAATAGCCAGGTCAAATGGGACATCTAGTCCTAGTTCTTTGAAGTATCTCCATACTGATTTTTAGTGGTTACACCATTCTACACTCCCACCAGCAGTGAAGGAGGGTTTCTTTTTCCCCACAACCCTGCCAGCATTTGTTCTTGGTTGATTTCTTTTTTTTTCCTTTAAGTTTATTGGTACATTTTAGGTATAAAATACAGTTACATTCATCACTGAGATCTTGTACCATTACATGAGTATCTTGGTTCTTATTTTTTCCCCTTTACCTGCCCTCCCTTCACCCCCTCCACCTTTCCCTGTTTGCAAAGACTTTGTTTCCATTTTTTTCCTTTTCTCACATTTTTTCTTTTCCCTTCTTTCCTTTCCCCTACCCCTTCCACTTCCCCTGCTCCTTTAGACCTTTTCTTCCTATTGCACAATATCAATTATACATCTTTAAAATTACAATATCAAGATCTAGGAGATGTTACCACAGATTTTACAAAATTTAAAGGGATATTGAGAGCATATTACAAAAATCTTTTTTGAAATAAATTTGACAACTCCTAAGAAGTACCTTGGAAGACAAATTAATGAAACTAACTCTGGAAGAAATAGAAAATTTGAATAGCACCTATTAAAGAAAGTATATTCCTAGCTTGAAAACCTAACTATATGACAACAACATGTTCATACACTTTTTAACTGATGAATTATATCAAACATTTAAAGCAGAAAAAAGAAGGAACACTTCTACCCTCATTTTTGGAAATCAACATGGTGCTAATACTAAAACTGGATAAAGATAATAG
>NW_004624730.1:8118446-8139850 GCF_000247695.1 Heterocephalus glaber
TGTGTAGACTTTCAATGGTGTTTTTAATCTCCTGGAAATCTGTTTTTATCTGTTTTATGGATTCCATTTGTTTCCTATGGTGGGATTCCATCATGTTCCTCAGATCCTCTATTTTTTTTATCTGTGTCCTCTCTAGATTTATTGATCATGTCATGCACTATGGGCACAATCTCTGCTGTTATCTGAGAAATTATTTCGGATTTCACTTTTCCAGATCCTCTTTTATTGCCAGTTCACGGAGTCTAGGTGGTTGATTATCAGATTGTTCCATCTCATTTCCCTTTGGGGTTGCTGTAGATGATCGGGAAGTCTGTTTTTGAGGCTTGTTTATGTGTCTTCTCATTTCCAAGGGGGGTTACTGCTGGTGCCCACTTGGCTCACCTCCTCTGCTCTGGGAGCAGTGGAATGGTGGCCAGGGAGCCTCCTCCTGGGCTCTGGGATTGGCTCACATCTTCTGCCCTGGGAATGGTGGAATGGTGGCTGAGCTGTTTGATTTCTTGATAGGAGCCATTCTCTCCGGAGTGAGGTAGAATCTCAGTGTTGTTTTCATTTGCATCTCTCAAATGACCATTGATATTAATATTTCTTTCCTCTTACAACTGCTCTGTTCTTTCTGCTCTTCATCAACCCTCCAAAAATCCATCTGAGTGCTTCATTCCACACAAAACACCATGAATATAGGATCTGGTTAAGCAAACATTACTCAAGGTTTGAAGCAATAGAATGGATTCATAATTTATCTTTAAATTTAATATTATAACATTTTTTCTCAAAAATGCATTCTTTCCTCTCATAATTTCTTCCTGGTGGTGTTTCTTAGGCACTGGATTCCTGCAAATGTAGGAGTGTCTGGCTCTCTGTGGCTTCCCCTCAACGGTCTCTTTTCTCCTGGCTCCTTCCCTTGCCTCTCACATACGGAATTCCTCCCTGGGTAACTCTTACAAATTCAAATTTCTTCTCAATGTATTAGGTTTATTATTCAGGGACATTTCTGTCCCCTGACTATCTTTCTTGCCTTTGAGATGATGCTTTTGGAAAACCAAACTTCATTTCCACCCTCAAAGAAGCCATCAAGACAGATCCTTAATGTTCTATCCCCTGTGATGTAAAATAAACCCTCCTTAGCCTACAAAATGGATACATTTAATTTTTATACTGTTTTAGATGGTAATTTTCTTATTACAGTGTAAAAAATAGAATTCTATTTCACTATTAATATGACATGCTTCCATTCTCAGCACATGAATTTTAGAGAATGCCTAGGAAGAAAAGCATTTATAAGCAAAATTCTATAGTTTAAAGGGCCATTCTGTACACATCCAAAAATAGCTGCAGGCTTCTTATGTCACAAATACATTTCTGGGCAGGGACATTTTTTCATCTCTTTAGTAGTGTTATTACTTATTCTGTTCTCTTATAATTAGAAAAAAAACTTATTCCCTGTAATATCAGTAGATAAAGAAAACAAGAGTATAAAGAATTGGCACAGAGGGGTCAGGGATTTAGCTCAGTGGTTCTGCCGCCTGCCTCGCAAGCGCAAGGTCCCGAGTTCAATCCCTGGCACAAAAAAAAGAAGAAGAAGAATTGGCACAGAGACCTGTAATTTAGAGTCAGATGCTGTCCTTGGATTGCTGTAGGTGTATTTGGGGAGGTGTACTTGGCCCTGTATCATGATCTGAAACTAAAACCAGAAAAGGATAAAATTAGGACATGTTTCCTCCTTTGGCGAAGCAAGAATTTCCAGAGTCTGTCACTTCACCTTTTATTTGCCCTGTTCCTGCCTCACTGTTGGCCCCATCCTTACCTGCAGGCCCAGCAAAACAGAACAAGCCCTGCACAGAATTTCCACACATGTTACATAGTCTGCCTTCAGGAATGGTCTCAACAAATCCACCTCTGACCAGCCACACAGTGAAGGTTAGAATAGAGACAAAATTCTAGTTGATGTAATTTTCTGGGAATGGGTACAATGTCTTGAGGACTTATTAGAAAGGACTGATCCAGACCAAGGACAGCTGAATTGTAGTGTGTTACTAGGGAAACAAGTAAGGTAGCATAGATTTAGGACTCAAGGTCTGTCTTACTTTCTTCCCCATTCATTAGAATAGTAATAAACTTTAGCTAACCTATATCCACTTACGACTGGCCAACCTCTGTGCTGTTTTACTTGTATTAAATCATTTATACTTTACAGTGAATCCATGAGATACATGCCATCCAGGACTATTATTATCTCCACTAGCTTGAAGGCAATTGAACAAATATGTCTAGGTGACTCTGAAAGAGATTGAAAGAATCTAACCAGAGAATAGCTGTAGATGCAGAGAGTTGTCCAAGGAAACCCAACCAGGGAATCCTGAAGTAGGAAAGGGGTTGGAAGGGTGAACTAACCAATAGTAAGCACTTACTCCATCTCAGACCCCTGCATATCTGTTCCCTTTGTTCTGTAAGAACCCAAGAAGTGTTTATCAACATTCTATAGATGAAGATCACTGCAGAGATCTTAAGCATGTTGCCCATGATCTCAAAACCAGTTTGTAAGATCTGAATCAAGGTCTGTCTGATTCTACTTTACCAAATATCTGGAAATCGAGATGAAGAGCAACCATAATTCAATAGCACTTTTTAAAAAAAAAATCATATTTTGGGCGAAGACCCAAGATTTGGCTAGTAAAAAGTCAAAGAATTGTGGAGCCACACATACATACTCATATCTAATTTGAACCATACAGGTCTGGCTAATAAGTATCTTAGTCTGGACCTTATACCCAACTTTCTGAACAACCAGAGATCCTGCTGAATTGATCCTGCTCTGGCTCAGTTGGACCAAATGGAACATTATAAGAGTTCAGATGGGAACTCACTGTCTTCCCAACCCTCCTCATGTGATGATAGCAGGAGATCACAGAGTTGGAAACAAAATTAAAGGATCAGCTCCAGAAAATCTATTCCATGATGACAACACAGCCTTGCCATTTGGAGTCCAAACCCTGATTCCTACTCTGTACTAACCCTTCTGTGGAGGTGTCCTGCTTCTCTCCTCCCTTTGGACTACACAGTTGCTGTTAACTCCTAAGCCAGCGTATAGGCACCAGTTTACAATGCACCAGCATTGCTTTCCCAGGTGGCATTGTAAATTGCTGTGAGAAAAACAAGCAGATGTTTTTCATCACATGATTTGAAGAAATCATAGCTCTGAGCTTTAGGGAGGAGGGGGTGTGTATGCTTGTGCACACACTCATGCAAATCTGTACATATGTGTGACTTTGTCCTTTGAACTTCTGCTATCTTTTAACAGACCTCAGGATTCATTTAGCAGATGGTATGCCAAGATCCTAGTAAAGCCTAACCTCCCACATTAGATGTTTACAGAGCTACTGCTCAAGGGTAGAAACAGGGATAAAACAGACAACTCAGAAAACGGTAGTGCCCTTTTTATTTGAAATATCAACTAAGAACATTTATTTGTAGTTCTTGACAGTTGATAAAATGCTTTTATGTTCACTATCACACTTGACCTTCTTAACAGCCCCTCAATGTATATATTTATTCAATTTTATACATAAGGCTTACAGGATGGCCCAAAGTCACACAGCATTTAGGTGGAAAAGAGTCTTCTTACACCATGATTGTCTCACTTCAAGTTTCATATCCTTTTACTATCCCCCCACATTGTCTACTCCTGTCCTTCCATAAGACACAACAAGAATAGTGAAAAAGATGTTCAGTCATTCTAGAGAGGACTTTTCACCCTCCAAAGCTTTCAATACACCCAATACACCTAAAACTTAAAATTAGATGGCATTCTTCCCATGTAGCAACTTTTTTTTTCACTTTCAAGCTTGTTTTTTAAATACTAAGGACACCTGTAATAAAACATATCCATAGAAGCAGAACAGTAAATATGAATGGGCACATTCATTAAAAGTTTTAGGAATGTCATCTCTCCCCAGTCAAAGCACAGCAGGAAAAAAAATGTTGTGGATTAGAAGCTTTAAAAAAACTCTTTTCTAATACAAGAAGCTTTACTCCAGGGCTTAAATGTGAAGATAAGTAAACAGAGTATAGATGGGTAGAAGATTTTATGTCTATACAGTACTTGTGTTTTTAGGATATATATATATATATATATATTTCCCAGTGCATATCATAAAAAAATATGAAGAAAGGAACCTGTAAGTGAGCTATATAGAGCCCCAAAATTTAGTAACCCATCCTAAGAAGGGAAAAGAAAAATCCATATGAGGGTCAGATACTCAGTAACCAAATGAAAACAGGTGTACTAGGATCCTATAGGACAATGGATTAAATACCAGTCTCAGAAAAGGCTGGCTTCGGAGACTTTGGAAGATCCCTCAATCTCAATGCTAATGAGGCTTAATGAAGTAATAATAAACAGAGGCAGGACATCTGGTGGTCATGGACTGATAGGATATACCACCTAGAGGGAGATGCTGGAGGTGCTATCAAAAGTAGTGAGGGAGCTGAGGAAAGAGAAGTCTATATATGACTAGATTCTAGAGACACAAGATTTGTAATTTGTCATTGAATCATGTCCAGGCTCCAGTTGTGTTAGTATCTATGAAAACATGGGCTCCCTGGAGGCAGTAATGAGCAACTAATTCTCGTTTTGAGGGCTCCAACACATTTTAAGGAACTATATGAGATAATACAAAGGATCAGCTGGTCAAATCAGACTAGCATGAACCAGAGGTATTACCAAGTATCAAAATGTACTAATAATTTCAAAATACAGATAATCACAGGACACAGACAAAGGAAGGGGAGGCCTGTGATCTCTAATGCTGCCCAGTAAGTTTTCCTTTCTCACCAGACCACACTTCAAGCCCAGATTAACCTATAAGTCTCTAACCAACATGTGCAATTCATGACACTTAGAGAGCATATCATCTTTTGCTCAGATAGTGACATAGCTTATCTGCTACTTTCCAAGGTGCCAAAGTCCATAAATCCATAAACCAAGATTTGTTTATGATAAAAATCCTAGACTCCTACTAAAAGCAATCTATAGTTAAGAACTATGCTTATATTTAAGAAGTCTGTGATTAGAATATTTACCAGAAGATTTGAATGTCTCTTACCCTCTTTCTTTTCCAGAAATATTGCCCTCATTAGGAGAGAGATTGAATTGCAAGCCTCCTTTGCTCTTTCCTTTCTAACAATGGCTATGGCTGTGATTGGTCTTTAAAATTGATCTTGAATTAGTTCTAGTAATTTGTTGCCTTAAATCACGTCTCTTTTTGTGTCCTGATTCTGGAAAAGATTAGAGTTAAAGGTGGAGGATCAGCTTGTAGAAGCAACGATTCATTATTTAAATTGTTCTTTTCCCGCAGTAACCATAATTTTCTTTGCATAACACTCTCTACAGAGCATTTCCACTTGCATTATTCTAAACAATATGCAAAACAATCCTGGAAGGCAGGCTAGGTGGTTTTTGTTTCTTTGTTTTGTTTTGGTACCGGGGATTGAACTCAGGACCTTGCACTTGCAAGGCAGGTGGTGGAACCACTGAGCTAAATCTCCGGCCCCAGGTGTTGGATTTTAAAATGAGGAAACTAGGGCTGGGGATTTAGCTCAGTGGCACTGTGACTGCCTAGCAAGCACAAGGTCCTGAGTTTGATTCCTGGTACCAAATAAATAAATAAATTAATTAATTAATTAAAATGAGGAAACCAAGGTGTTTCAGCTAATAAGTGGGGGAACTGAGATTCAAATCTAGGTCTGTTTGACCTCTAACTCCATGTTCCATTCACTGCACAACACTACAGCTGCTTTCAAGAGTACACAGATTGACCTTGGCATGAAGGAAAATAGCAATCTTCACATTCCTCTTACACTCAGAGCTTTTTTCCCCAAGCTCTATTTGCATATAGGTTTTCTAACTTAGTCATAGATGTGGAAGTGCTAAGTGTGCTATGATGGAGGACAGTTTTGGCATCATGAATTATTTTCTTAAGAATATCCTCATGGGAAAATGGATGGGGTACCCCCACAGCCTTCAACTACCTCCTGGCAGGCACACCATTGGTAAGTGAAATTCTATGACCTTTTCTTCTCAGGCCTCTCTTCATCCTCCTTAAGAGATGTTAATGATTGGCTACTGCAAGATAAATGAGAAAATGGAAAATAAGAGAAATAAATGGAACATTGTCCTTATAATACAGTAAGTCTGTACATTTAAAAGAGAGGAAGCTGTTCTGATTTCAGACAGGGAAAACTGTATGAACCATATTATCTCCATTGTCTTCAAGGTCTAGAGTTAGATTTGCCTGGATCCCAATCCGAGCACAATTGCTTTACCCCACAGCAGGGCCTCTTTGACCCCTTTCATTGCCAGATTATCCTGAGGACCAGTCAGTTCTGAACCAGGAGCTTATCCACAGCTCTTGCCTAAACTTGCCACCTGGGTTGTAAAGGAGCTCTGACCTCGAACTCTGCTCAGGTTATAGAACTTCTCTCTTCTAAATCAAGTGACAATCCCATGACCTTGTCTGGTTAACTGTCCCTCCACTCTTTAGCTTACCTATGATCCTGATGTCTTTATGTCTTTCATCAACCCTTTATTCTTTTCAGGTAGATAAGAACTAAAGTCTTGGTCCTATAATCATGTCTGGACACACAATTTTTTGAAAGTCTCCCCTGAAATGTTGACTGTATTGAGCTAGATCACCATAGCTATCTGTTTTCACATCATGTCTTACTCACCTGTTGGGAATGACATCTCTTTTTTTCTGGTAAAACCTACCTCTTACACCACCCAGTATTATCACATTATCTAATGTGTGCTGCTATATTATGTTACCCAGCTGTACCTTTTTCCAGCTTCCATAATTAATCCTGTTTCATAATCCATTAGTTCATCCCAGTAGGCAGCTAATTCCAGCTGTGGTCCCATCCTAAGCAACTTACTTCACTGTCTTGGTCCAAACACACCTGGATGTGTAGAAACACCCAATTTCCTTTGCCATTAAGGAAGTATTTGCCAATCAAGAGTTTAGAAATCTTACTTCAAGGAGCCCGTAAATCTTACTCCATGGACTTGATTTTATGATACTTTCTTCCCCTTCATTTGTATGATACTCTCTTCATTTGCATCTGCCTTTGAAAAAAAATCTCATGACACCCCTGGGTATAACTGAAGACATGTGGCAGGGTTACAAAACTGAAGTTGGGGCACTCTTCTTTAAGTCAATTTTAAGTCACAGTCAAAATGCTGTGTGGGTAAAAAAATCATAATATCCTTTCCTGGCCCATGATATCCTAATCAGCAGCTCCCAGTCATGTCATATGCCCAAGTACATTCTGACTTCTTTATCAGACAGAAGGTGAAGAGAGAAATCAGCATGTCATCAAGAAAATGTTCTGAGGGCCTGAGAGTGAAGAACACAAATCATCTATTATATCTCTTGGCAGCAAGATGAAGTCACATTAGAGAATGCAGAAGGCAATGATAACTTTCTGAACTCCTGATTCACTTTCTTAATTGTTCTCTGGGAAATATTCAAAAAATGGTAACAAACATCTAAATTTAACAAGAACTTCTTTCAATAGATAATTCAATGACTATGGCAATTGTAGAAACAATTGTTAACTAATACACACTATGGCAGAGAGCACAGTTTGCCAATCACTTAATATGCACTGCTGATGAAGTACATTTTGGACTTTCAGTGTGAATAAAAGAAGAAAACTTTTGTAGTATGAATCAAAAAATCTGTAAAAAGTTTCAATCTTTTAGATTCTTCTAAGAATCTATCTACTAGTGATTGTTTTGTGTCTGTGGTGCTGAGTATCAAACACAGGGGCTCATGCATGCTCGGCAATCACTCTACCACTGAGCTACATCCAGCCCAAGAATCTATCTAAAAGAATAATTAGAGATGCAAAGAATATTTATAGAATGCTCCAAAAATGGAAGGCAAATAGCCATTAAAATTATATTCTAAAAATATTTAATGATGTAAAAAAGGTTTCAAGTCACAATGTTAATAGTAAAAGTCTGGAACAAGAAGTAGAGATGTACACAATATTATGTATATATTATGTATATATCATCTCATTTTATACACAGGCTATATCTAGAAGTTAGATGAAAAACAATATACTTTAGACCTGTATGCATTTCCTGAAAATGGAGAGTGGCTCAGATGCTGGCCAAGGCTAAGACCAAGGGTAAGACTCCCTGCTCTCTGATTGCCTTGTCTTTTCAGCAAGAAGCTCTTCCATATGGACTGTATTCAGGTGTTCATGCTGCCTCAATAAAAGCTCAGATTTCACAGTTCAGTTGGCTGTCAGGAAAGAAAGTAAATCTCTCTGTCCTGCCAATTTCTCAGCTGCTAGCACAGCTTTAAAATGAGGCCTTCCTGTTCACACCCTTGGCCTCACGTCTGGTCACTGTGTGCAGTGCCTATCTTTGGGAATAGAACAGCTGAAAACTTTGTTAGGCAAAAGAGATTTGTTAGGCTGGGTTCCAGGAACATGGCAGGTATTTAATAAATGTGTGACAGTTAAAAGAATGAGTAACTAAACCAAACAATGAATCAATTCCTCCTTGATATGGGATTCCTGCCATATACCAAAGTTATTCAGGGCACCAGGATAATCTTCTTACCTGCCAAATGTCTCTCTTGTTTTTGAGTATTCACTAGCTAGCATGGCTTCATCCCAGCTCTTTTCAGACATGAACTCACCTACAGGCTTCTTGACCCACCACTACTGTTGTCGAAAGCAGATATTAGGAGGATGCCTGCCAGTCCCTCCCTCTTGTGAGAGTCTGTGAAGGTGTTGTGACCAAGGGATCTTCAGCACAAAGAACATCAGGAGTGCTACTGGAAATTCTGGAGGGTAAAGACAAGGTTTCAACACCAGAGTCTAGCTACAAGATTCATTCTAAAGATCAAAGATGAGCTACAGTTCATACTCAAGAAACCAAGAGATCAGAGTATATAGATCAAGAACAGACATGGTAAGAGTTAGGGAAAAGTTCCAGGATGGACACTGCAACCACTCATAGTTGTTTTGTTTTTTAAAAAGTTTGCTGAACAAGCTTGTAATTAAGGGCAACAGGAAGAGTAGACAATAAACACTATGGGAAAGGAGGGTAAATTAGTGAGTAACAATTCACTATCCTATACATAGCTCCACAGGATTAGGAATCCCATTGTCATTCCTCACTGGCCAGGCAAAGCCTGGAATTTACAAGTAGGCTGTTAAAAAACACAGATAGAAGCCCTTGGAAAAATCCCAAGTTTACCCTTCCAGTCACTTGGCCCAGTTGGCTTCTTTGTCTATAAGCACAATGCCTGGCTCTCATTCAACCCCTGGCAAAGGTTTGTTATTGTGTCTTCATTAGTTTGTAATATTATAATGCAAATTAGGACCTCTAGAAAGGCAGGCCAAATGATTTCATCTTTGAATAAGTATATGTGTGATAGGGAATATATGACTAGATCTACAGCATTAACAGGACTTCATCAGGCACTGAGACTAGACTGACCCTTTCCCCATCTCTCTAATGAGCTATATCCTCCCCACTAACATTCTCCCTCTTCTCTCCCTTTCTGCCAGTTTCTCACAGGCATTTACTCTGTTCCCCCTACTTTCTATCCTCTGTGTCAGAGTGTCGACTTCCTCTTAACTCTAAAGTGCTATTAATTCCTCTCCAAGTGTTTTCTAAGTTGATTTATCCTCCTCTTCTCTTCTTCTCTTCTTTTCTCTCCTCTCCTCTCCCCTCCCTTCCCCTTCCCTTCCATTCCCTTCCCTTCTCTTCTCTTTTCTTCCTCTCCCTTCGCTTCTCTTTCTTTCCTTTTCCTTCTCTTCTCATCCTTTCCCTTCCTTTTCTTCTTTCTCTTGTAATCCCTTTAACCCCATCTCTCTCATTTCTTAGGACAAGAATCTAATAGTTCCCACTCATCTTTGGATCCCAGGCCATGTCATGAGTCACTGGCAAGACATGAATTAACAAGTAAACTAATACCTTCTCTACCTTGTAAGATTATTGTAAGGATTAAATAAGGTGAAACTATGTGAACATATCTAATATATGTTGGGCATATAGATGCTTGAAAACTGATTTTTCTTATTTCTTTCCTTCTTTCTACAGTCAACCAAAATAATATTTAAGTCAATTTTTCTTGGACCATAATTCTAATTATTTGGTAATATTCACAATTGCTTATCTCTTCCCCATCATTTTGTAGGTGAAATTGCCTACCTAATAGCCCATGAAAGTTGGATGTGATGGCACTCACCTGTAATGCCAGCACTCAGGAAGCTGAGGCACAAGGGTCACTGCAAGTTGGAGCCTAGCCTGGGCTACACAGTGAGTTCAAACCTAGCTTGAACTACATAGTAAGACCCTGTCTCAAAGAATACAAAACAAAATGAACAAACAAACAAACCCATAAGATTCCCCTTTCCCATTTTCCTAGCTGCTCAGCCTATGATAAACACTTGCTTTTTGTGCTGATGAGGAAATTTAGGCATCAAGAGGCTAAGTGAATATCCTTATGCAATTAGTAAGTGGTAAAGCTGAGATCCAACTAAGCCAAGATTTCTTCTATTTTAACTGGACCATGAATAACTGTCTTGAATTGTGATAAATTACATCTATCCTGGAACAAAAGAGCCTAACCAAGGTAATTGGAATTTCTTGTTTATTGATGTTGAAGATGTGTATCCAGGGATAACTTCTGATGAGCTGCCTGTAGACCAAGGAAAAATCTTCAGGAGAAAGTTGCTGCCTGAAGCACATGAAGAAAAACTATAAAGTCATAAAATATGATATCAGAAATAGATCCAAATCAGTGGCTTGTGTTGTTAAATCAAATCTAATTCAGCTTCTGGAATTTCAAAGTGTAAAGTGTATTATTCTGTTGGGGCAGATTGATACAGAGAAGTGATGAAGCAGTTTGACTCCTCAGGGATCAAATGTACTAGTCTACCTAAATTATGAAGGTATATAAAGCTTTCCTGAGTAATCAGATTACCCATCACTTCACACTTATTCCATCAAATCAATATGCCTTTGGTAAGTATCAATTTCATTTTTTCCCTCTTGCAAATTGATTCCTAACCAGAGAGAACACTGTCACATGAATTTTTGATTATTTATCATTTGCTCTAAGTGGGTTTTTTAAATATTACTATTATTTAAGGTAAACAATCTAGTAATGTGACCATTATGACTGGGAAAAGCCAGCTATTGGGGCCCAATTCTTCAGGCATATTCAGAGAAAGAGATTCTCACTGTGCCATGACCCTTGTGATACACCCATTTTCCCAGGGTGCAAATAATTTCTACTGACTCTAACACTGCTGCCTCAGAAACCAGATTGTGACAAAATAGAGTGAATTTACAGAAAAAGGCTTCAAGAAGACAAAAGATATCTGTCCTCACTCAGAAGAAAAAGAGAGGAATGTAGCACAAGCCTAGTAGAGTATATCTGGTGACTCTTCGGAGAGTAGAATTTATTGCTGGCAAAAAGGATATGACTCTAGTCATGTGACTTAGGAAGAAATCCTAGCCATTCCATTATTTTCACCTATGTACAATTTATCCAATATTTGACCTTGAAGAAAGCAAAATATTTTTATCTTTGCTATCTTATTAAAGTAATGTCATGACACCCATAAACAGATACAAATAAAGAACATAGTCTGTGGTGGAAGGGAAAGAGTTGACCATTCATTGAGATCTTCTGGGTACTACCTGATACATGAGATGCTTTACAACAAGGTTCCTCAACTTTGGCACAATTGATATTTTGGGCCAGATAAGTTTTTGTTGTGCAGAGATATACTTTACATTCTAGCATGTATACCAGGTTCTCTAGCCTCCACCCAATAGATGCCAATAACACTGTTCCTCAGTGAAACTGTAGGGACAGGGGTCTGTAGACAAGAAAATAAAATAGGGGCTTCCTTAGGTCTTCTAGCTAATGCTGATTAGAAGGAGTTAAAAACTAACTTCACTAGAGAGATTCCCCTGGGAAACAAGCCAAAGACAAAGGTAGAAAAAGAAAAAAAGCTAAAGCTATAGTTTATCTTTCATACAACCTTTCTCCGTCATTTACAGGTGAATGTGTTCCATCAAAACAAAGGAGTAGACCAAAAACAAAATGATTTGTGATTCAGAAAACAGAGTGAACAATGCTGAAATTCCCTAAGGGATGGGAAAGGTAATCCCAGAATAGAATCTGGTACCAAGTACAGAAGACAACCAGTCCATACTGGAGCAAGTAAGATTGCTCCAGGACAGATTTCTTCAAGAAAATGAAATCAATATAAACACCTGATGCATCTGAATAGCATGTTGAGAGATGATTTGGACAGCTGGTGGGATATTCAGGCTTAATTTAGAGAAATACACATATGAAATCAAGCAAGCAAATAAACAGGACAATTTCACTGTGGAAAATAAAACAAAAAAAGCACTGTGAAATATTTATCTTAGTATACTAAATGACCCAGTTGTAAGTTAAGCACCATTATCATAATGTAAACACAGAGTACTGCTCTAACTGATACTATGATACAGTAGTAGGACAGGAGAAGGGTGATGATAAGAAAATATAAAAATTGAGAGAGTTAAATCTTCCCAATTCAGGAGGTCAATAAGTAATACTCGGCCAGAGAATGATTTTTAGAGGTATGGTGGTAAATATCAACAGTCCACTACAAGAGATGAAAATATCCCTTTGGAGAATGAAATGGGGTAGGGTATGCACTACTGATTTTCATACCAAATCTTGTAGCATTATTTGATTCTCTAAATCATGTGCATGTAAATCTTTGATGAAAATAAATATTTTAAAAGCTGGCTTAAAAAGACATAATTGTAATGGAGGTGAATCTGTAAGTAGTACCCAAGGCAAAATGAATAGAAAGTAGGTTGATGTATTCATAAACTTAGATTTCATGTAGTTTTCTTGAATGTTCATTTACAAACAGGTAATGAGTAGTTTAAGATGCTCTAGGGATGAAATGAAATGGCAGTCAACTCATCATAATCCATTCAAGCAAACATTTTAAGGGATGTTTTTGTAAGACCCAGAGCATCAAAGTGCAGGGAAATTAAAGTGTTTAAGAAGAACGCTCTTCTTCCCAGGGAAATAAATATTTCACTCACCCTCTATAATTTAATATAGCCCTTTCTTTCTGGGTCTCATAAATACAAAAAAGAATGATCAGTAATTTAGCAACTATTTCAATTATTTCAGCTCTGAAAATCCCAAGCCCAGCAAACCTCCAAATCCTTTATCTTTGCAGACTGGTCTGAAGTTTTTTTGTGGCCATGGGAAACACAAGGAGGAAAACACAAGGAGGGTGAGCATTGGTTCTTATATCAGATCTAATTTGGTTCACATCCCAGTTCTACTCTAAAATAGGTATGTAATCTTGGTAAAATTACTGAATTTCTCTTAATCACAGTTTTGACATCTAAAAATATAAGGACTATAATGCCTACATTGCTCAGTGGTTCTCAAGATCAAAGAGACAATTTTTGTAAAAGTCCTTGGCACGTACATGGATCTCTAACAAATTTAGCTAATGTTATGATTACTGTCATTTTTATAATTATAATAATAACTAGTGTGATTGCCAATGCTCTTGCGAATGGTATTACATCCAGTCCACTACATAGTGGCTTTAAAAAGCTGCTGCTGCTTCTTTTGTCTTATCCCCCATGGACTCTGACTTTTCTGAGGCCATTGGTGTTACCTAAATCCACTTGCTCTCAACTCTTTCCACCACTGCTCCACCAATACTTCTCATATTAACATCCCCTTGGTATGGCTAAATCCAATGACTAGCTTTCAGTCTGCATTTTTCTTGATCCAGCATTTAATACTCCCTCCTCCTCCTCCTCCTTCTTCATTATATTTTCTTCACTTGGGTTTCAAGACACCATAGTCTCCTGGCTTTCCCCATATCACCTTGTGTCGTCTTATTCTTCTTTCCCAGTTTCTCCTTTCTCTGGCCTAATAATATTGAAGTGTGCTGGGCTTGAGTCCTTGGTAATCCCTTTCTCTATTTATATACTATCTTGACAATTTCATCTAGTCTCACAAATTTAAATGCTTTTATGTAAGGGATACTTCAAAATTACATCTTTTAGCCTGGAGCCTTTTCATAAATTCCAGACTTCAACAACCAGTCTCTGTTTAATTTCATTTCACTGTCCAATAGGCATTTCACATTCAACTAGCCCAAGACTAAGCTACTGATTTTCTGTCTCAAAACTCTTCCATTAAAGACTTAATCTCAGCTGATTACATCTTAATTTTTTTATTCAACTCAAAAACCCTGGTGTTATCCATGACACCTCTCTTTTTATCATACCAAAATTAAATGCAACAGTAAACATTACTATTTCTGTGTGAAAAATATACCCAAATGCCTCATTATCTCTCTGAGTAAAGAGCCCTACCTCATTCCCTGCTGCTCCCTTTGCTCTTTTAAAATCTATGCTCAAGCAGTAGACAGAATTATCCTTCATAAATGCAAATAAAATCATATGATTCCTCGGCTCAACTATCCTACAGTGATTTACCACCTTAATTAGAATTAAAAACCAATTCCTTCATGATCATTTACAAGATCATTGTAAACTTGCCATTTCTCTGATCTCATCTCCATTCCACATTCATTTGCTTTATTCCAGTTTCTGTGGGCTGTTTACCATTCCTGGAGAACATCAGACACATTCCCACCTCAGGCTCTTCGTACCAGCTGTTCTTTCTACCTAGAATCCTCTTCCCTCAGATGCTTACATAGCAGACTCTGTTAGAGCCTTTGCTCAAATATCACCTCTTCAACAAATCCCTGGACACTTTATTTAAACCTGCATTCCTCCTCTCTCCCACCCTGAGTAATTTTACTGGTTTTTTTCCCATTATATTTAACACATTCTATTCTATGTTATAGCTTGCCTATAATGTATATTGTTTAATGTTTGCCTCCCCCAAAGCATGTAGAATTCATGACAACACACTTTTTTGTTCACTGACATGTCTCAACTGCCAAGAAAAATATCTATTTGCAAAATAAAGGAGGGAAAGAGTAAGAGAGGAGGGCAGAAGCACAGCATTTTGTCCATTTGAGGACCATTCAGTTGTCCACATTGGGCCTCAACTTTCATCTTAAAATGAAATGAAGGAGTTGAAGCAGTTGAACTCGAAGGTCCCTTCCACTTCCATTTCTAGTGAGACTATGAACTGTGTGAATTCAAGAGTGTTTATAAAACATGTAAAGAGCAGTTCAACTTGTCATGGTGCAAACTCCTAGGACATGTAGAAGGTATGGTAAGCTGTGGCTGAGCCTCCTCTCTCTATTCCCAGCCTTCCATGAGGCTTTCCTGGCAGAGTCACTTTAGCCCTCCTCCAGGTGATGCGATGCTGGAGAGGCTGGAGCCCCTAACCCACGCCACCCCTGATGCACAGGCCAGACAAATAGAGGCTTCTTTATGAGATTTCCAAGACATAGCTCTGCAAAATTTACATAACTAGAAATTACCACTTGATGTGCCCTAGTTAGACTATGAAAGCTATACTCAGGCTTCACCTTGTTCCCTATCACCCTTTGGTTTGAGGTATTATGTCAAATCCCTTGCTGTTCTTCACTGCACTGCCAAGCTTTATAGACCATAAACTGCTCCCATAGTATCTTGAATCTCTCTGCACAGAGTTCCCGGAATGGAAGTGGCTGTGCCTGTTTTTCCCCCATAAGACAAATGCTATTCCCTGAGAGAAAAGTAAATTCTGAGCTGTAGGAAATATGGGCTCCTAGCCCTGAGGAACACTCACTGATGCAGACAGACAAGACCAACATCCCGTGGCTGATTATCCCTGCTGCAGGGGGAAGATGGAGAAGTGGCAGGAAGACGTAGGTCACCCTTTGGTTTGTGGCATTATGGCAAAGACTAGATTGAAAAAGATGCTCAATCATGGTGTGAGGTATACATCTGTCTCAGACTTCACAGCTGTTACCCTAGAGTCAATGAGCATACCACTGGAACCTGTCTTGCTTCCTTAGTTGCTTTTCTGTCACTAGAACACAATATCAGACACATATAGCATAGAAGGAGAGATTTATTTGGCTCACAGTTTCCGGTGAGCTCAGTCCATGGACAGCTGGCTCCAAGTTAAGTAGCATAATAGAAGGACATGGTGGGGGACAGCTGTTCAACCTATGGCAACCAGGAAGCAGAGAGACAAGGGAAGAGCAAGGAACAAGAATACATTTTTTCAGGCAAGATCCAAACTCCTCACAGCTTACTGAGCTGATGAACTCATCAATGGATGAATCCACTGATGAGTAGAGTATCCCATGATCCAATTGCCTTCTGCACACATGAGAATTTTGGGAGACATTTTAGATCTAAACCATAACACTTCCCTGCACTGCTCCAACATAGACCAAGTCATAGAAGTCACATGTGATTTGGTAAGTCAAGACAAAGCATCAAAATAAGGAAGGATCTTTTTCCTGAGAACAAGTGGCTCATTTACAAAAGATTCACAAAGTAGGCTCTCAGAAAATGACCTATTCCTAAAAGCGTATCACGGAGCAAACTTGACAGACAGTGAAAATGTAGTTAATCCCTCTTTAAAAATCCTACCACTATTTCTTGCTTCTCTACCTGGAAAACTTCTCATATTTCAAGACCCTGGACTTTCTGTGTGAAAACTTTCCAATTCACCCAACCCTAAACCCACACACATACATCACCCAATAAATCATTATCTTCTCTATTTGTTCATAATTTGATTAGTCAATTCACAAACAACCTGAAAATATAGACCTATATGAAAATGTTTAATTTTGATCCCCCTTTATCTTATTAGTTGGACACATATTAATTAGATATGTTTAATACTATTACTTGATAATGTACAACCATAATGATAAGGCTAAAAACTGTAGTTCCAGTGCAGAAAATAGCTAATACACATATACATGACCATTTCTCTTTGGTCCTCAAAATTAGCAATTCTTCCTTTTTTTAGAAGTATTTTTAGTCTCTTCCATAAGAAATGACTGAGAAAAGTACCAGACAGTGTAATGTACAGTGACAGTTTCACAGTTCTTTCCTTTACTTTACCTGATGAAAATTACTTTTCTGCTTTAACAATTTTCAACTTTTCCTCAAACAGAAGTCGATCATACTTGCCCAAAATATAGATATCTGAGCTAGAATTGTCAAATACATCAATGTTGAATTCTTATTCAAAGTCAGTTTTCAAGCTTGAAAGCTCATCTTATGTCACTGCCCTCTTATGCACTGAAAAAAGTGTAGGGAGAATCTGGCCAGCTGGTTGAGAATAATGAGACAGCCAATCCCTACTGCACATTGTGATGTGTTTCCTTCAAGCTATCAGATATTTGGTGAAGATCCATCAGTATTGACCATTAGAAGCTGTGGATTCAGCTTATATTTAAGTGAATTTTCTCTAGTTTGGTCTTCAGAGAAAATAGAATAATCTCTTTGTAAAGAAGGTGGAATAATCTCCAAGTTCCCTACTAAAGAGAGGGGGCTTAGGTCATGAATAAGAACAAGAAAGTAGCCCATGAGGAAGGACAAAACCTATAAAAAATTTTCATGTGAGCCAGAAGTTGATAAACTTTACTTTAAAGGGTGTCTTACTTTTCTCATTGCTGAGACAAAATATATGACACCCAAAGTTAAAGAAGGAAAGGTTTATTTGGCTCACAGTTCATAGAGGTTTCAGTCTACAGTCAGCTGGCTCCAAGGCATGGAAGAGGGGCATCAAGGAGGATAAATAATCCATAGCAAAGCAGAGCAGGCAGAAGGCAGATAGCAGCAAGCAAGTGACAAGCCACAACCCTCTTTCTGTCCCTTATATTCCATCCAGGCTACTCACATCCAGAGAGGGGCAATCTTAATCCTACCCAGAACTATCCAAAACCGATCAGTGAACTAATTTAGTAATCACACACCCTTGATCCCAGCATCACACACTTAATCCCAGCATTATATCTATATTCAGCCACCTCTGAAAAGCCCCACCTATGACAACATGAGGCTCTGTGGGGACATATAGATACAAGCCATAACAAAGGGCCACACAATAAGTATTTGCAGTTCTGTAGTACATACAGTCTCTGTAGAATAATTAACCCTGCTGTCAAAACAACCCCAAAATGAACATAACTAGCCATGTTCTAATAAAATGGTATTTATATAACAGCCAGAAACTCAAAGTCTGCTAACTCCTAGTCTAAGTCAATCCTCCTCAAAATGTTGTGTACATATTAACATGGGCCCATGGGTATACTGATGGATGTTAAGTATCTTGTAAAGAAATACTGCAAATATTAAATTATGGTTGTCATTAAATGTTTCCTAGAAACAAACATAACTACCTTATCAAAATGTGACTTCCTTGGTATTATTGCTTAGCATAAGGGATAATTTTAAGAGAAAAAATGGAGTTGATTGAAAGAAAAATAAGTTAATAATGAGAAGATATTTATATTGCAAAAGTCTTTTAGGTCTTTTAGGTCCAGCTTTGGCTGAAGACATGCTATAAACTGCACTTATATTCTACCTATTGGCACAAAATGACCTCACTGATTCAGACCAAAAATACCAGCATCTGCTTATTGGAAAAATAATCACCATGCAGGTAATAAATCTACCTCCTCTAACTGCAGTTTCCTCAAGATTTTTCATGAAGTACATACTTGAATCTAGTTCTCAATAGTGCTCTGTGGCTTATTTAAAATTAAGTATATCTACTTTAGTAAGAGAGATGAGATTACAGTTGGGGGAGGGCAAATGAAGGACCCCACCCACACCTCTAAGGTAGAGAACAGTCCCTACACTTTCCAGCTGTGATTCATGTTTGCCTCCCACAGAAATGATGACCTGGGAGTCACGATTGCTTGCAACTGCAGGATGGCATGGAACAGCGAGGGTGATCATTTAACAGCATGTTTTTTCTTTTTCCTAAAATGACCCAGAAAATAAAAGTTAATATTCTCTATCCCAAAGGAGGATTGAAAACCAGTTGTACTCTGAAATGGACTTGGGTTTTTTCTGTAATGCTTCCTTTTGTGAGCCTTCTCAAGACAGCTGACCAATGGTGTGTTCACACTTAGTGCACCAGTGCAAGATGGCTTTGAAAAGTGAGGGGGAAAGGCTGATCTGCAATCCACTTGGTCTGTGAATCTGAAATGAGCTTCTTGTTTTAACCATAACTATGATATTCAGATGTGACTCAGATGACCATGTCCAGGCACAATATTAAAAAAGAAAAAAAGAATAAAACAGATATCTGCTTCCTTCAGTATGGTTAATAAATATTCTTAAAATTCATTAAAATATAATTAGATCCTGAATGAACTACACAATCTTTTCAAAGCAATGCTGAGCTCACAATAAAGTGAGGCAAATCTCCAGATCAGTTGGGTTAGGCAAAAGGAGGGTCAGTACCAGAATGATAAGCAATAAAGAAACAAAAGCCAAGCCCAGAGAGATGGCACACATCAGCATTTGGGAGACTGAGGCAAGTTTGAGGCCAGCCCAGACTACACAGCAACACCCTGTCAGGAGGAAGGAAGAGGAGAAAGAGAGAGAGAGAGCACAGTATGTCCTTGAGGTATCTGGAAAAGGGAGAGTAAACCTATCTATAGCAAGGTGGGAACTTGAACCTAAGTCCTCTCCATCAGCCTTAGACTTTCAGAGGAAGATAAAGTGGTCCCAAGTCATAGGCCTACTTGCTCCCAGTATAAACATACACATTTCTGGTGACAGCAACTCCAACCTAGGCTCTCAGTACCTCACCAGAGTAAGACTAATTGAGGGTAATCTCACAATATGAAATTATCAATTTTTTTGAAATTATCAAAAAAAGAAATAAGCCATCATGAATTACAGTATAAAAAGACACTGTATCATCAAATGCAGAATACAAAATAATATGAATATTAAAATATATAAATGATAAAAGTGAGTAAATAAAAGGAGCATATTGAAAAGGTCTTGCTGAACTAAAAATATAATTTTAGAAATGAAAAATATAATAGCTAAAAATTAAAGAGAAAATTATTTATATAACTGAAGAGATACTAGTGAGCTAAATAATAAAATTATATGGCAATGATTGTATAGCCACATTGAGAAAAATCTTGACTCAAACAGATTGGGAGAATCCAAGAAATAAAATCCAATAAAATGCTGCATACAAGAAACATATTTAACTTAAAAAGAAATCCATACACTGAAAGCCGAATGATGGAAAACAATATTCAATGCAATAAGAACCCAGAAAAAGAGAGGGAGAGCTATTCTATTTGCAGATATATTGAATTTCAAGCCAAGACTGATCACAATACGCAATGAAAGTCACTACATACTTGAACAATCCAAAGGAAGAGATAACAATCATAAATATATATACACTAAATACCAGTATACCCAACTATATAAAAAAAACTAATGGATATTAAAAATCAGAGAAGCACTAGTACAATTGTAATGGGAGACCTCCATGCTCCACCATCACAATTGACAGGTTAACTAGACAAAAAAAAAAAAACCAATGAAACATCAGAACTGAACCAAACCTTTGAACAAATGGACTTGGTGGATATCTACAGAATGTTCCACCCCACAACTGAATATACATTCTTCTCAGTAGTGCATGGGACTTTCTCCAAAATAGACCACATAATGGCTCATAGAACATGCTTGAGTAAATGCAAAGAAATTGAAGTTACTCCATGCATATTATTAGATCATAATGCAATGAAATTGAAAATGAATGGTAAAAGAAACCACAAAACTACATAAACACATGGAAATTAGATAACACCTTCCTGAACAACCAATGGGTCACAGATAAAAGTAAAGAAGAGTCAGCCCGCTGCAGACAGGCAGGTCTGCACATGCCCTACTGAGGTCACGAGTCGTGCGGAACATGCTGAATCAGCCTGGGCCCCAGCAATAATCCACTGGATACTCCCCCCACGCCGCTCCTCTGTACAGCCACCTGGTTCCACATTACAAAGATGCAGAGGACACCGGACCACCAGACCACAGGCAGAGAAGCTCAGCCAGTCCCAGAACCCAGAAGGAAGCTCCCTGCCTCCATCCCAGGCTCCTAGGGCAGAGACGGTGAGCCAGTTCCACCACCCGGAAGGAAGCTCCCCAACTGCTATCCCAGGCTCCTAGGGCAGAGAAGGTGAGCTGGTCCCAGCACCTGGAAGGAAGCTCCCTAGGGAAGGTGAGCCGTGTGGGCACCAGAAGCACCCTCCTCATGGAAATGAGAAAACACATAAGCAAGCCTCAAAAACAGACTTCCAGATCACCTACAGCAACCCCAAAGGGAAACGAGATGGAACAATCTGATACTCAA
>NW_004624730.1:8173718-8185749 GCF_000247695.1 Heterocephalus glaber
CCATTCTGCCAGTCTATTTCTTTTGATTGGTGAATTGAGGCCATTAACATTGATGGTTATAATTTATAAATATTGACTCATCTTTGTCATGTTATTTTACTTTTGTTGATTCTATTACTTTTTATTTTTCCCCCTTTCCCTTTAGTTTCTTGCCTTGCCTGGAGGCTTCCCTCTGTTGAGCCAAATGGAGTTGTGACCTTCATTGTCTTTTTCTAGGATATTGTTTAGAATTATTTAGAGTGTTGGTTTGGGGTTCATGAAATTTCTCAGGTGTTCTTTGTCATGGAAGTATCTAATTTCCCCATCAATTTTGAAAGATAATTTTGCAGGACACAACAGTCTAGATTGGAAGTTATTTTCTTTTAGGGCTTGAAATACTTCACTCCAGGCTCTCCTTTACTTGAGGCTTTGTGTTGAGAAGTCTGCTGTGATTCTGATGGGTGATTTTTTGTAGGTGATTTGTTTCTTTTCTCTAACTGCTTGTAGGATTTTGGTCTTCTGTTGGGTTTCTGGGATCTTGACTATTATGTGTCTAGGTTTGGATTTTTTTTTATCATGGCTAGTTGGAGTTCTATATGCCCCACCTATCTGTATGTGAAATTCTTTACCTCTGTCTGGGAAGTTTTCTATTACTCATGTAAACAGGTTTCTTTATGTCATTTGTACTTTCTCCTGCTTTTTCATGGACTCCTATCAGTCTTATGTTATTCTGCTTTGTATCATCTAGCAGCTGCTGGATTGATTTCTCATGGTCCCTTACTATTTTTAAAAAATTTCTCTTTTCATGGTCATGAACCCCAATCCTAGCTTCTATATCTAATATTCTATCTTCACACTCACTCAATCTCCTGTGAATACTTTCAATTGAGTTTTTAATCTCCTGAATATCTGTTTGAATCTGCTTCATGGATTCCATTTCTTTCCTATGCTGGGCATTCATGGCTTCCAGCATGGTCCTGAGCTCATCTATTTTTTCATCTGTTTCTGTTCTAGAGTCTCTCTAATCATGTCTTTCATTCTGCTCAGCATCTCTGTAGTTATCTAGGAAATTATTTTTGCTTTGAATTTTTCTAGAGCCTCATTCATCTGTTTTGTTACTTCCTGTGCTATCAGTTCAGGGTGCCCAGGTGGCTGATTATCACATTTTTCCACCTCGTTTCCCCCAGAATTTGCCTTTGGTGAGCTGGAAGTCTGGGTTTGTGTCTTGCTAAGGAGTCTTCTCATTTTTTGATTTTGTTGTTGGTGCTTTTCTTGCTTTAATTCCTGGGCTGATACTTCAATATTTCTTATTGTGAGTATCTTTATTACTTGTGTTTAGTGCCCTTATGGAGTGATTACTTTTCAGAGATATCTTCCTGATATAGTTGCACTTTTTAGGCTTTGAGTCTTTAATGACTGTTAGGCAATCCTGTTTTCAGTATATCAGGGAAGACAACTGATTAGATCAATCATGACACCTTAGCCCAATTGACAAAATCAGCACCAACAATATCATCAAACACAGTTTAGAAAATGACAATTTGTGGTAGCAGTTAGTCTGTCACCTTTAACCGTGTGAGGTAGATCAAAATCTAGGGCCAGCCCAAAATATGTTTGTAGTAAATAAACCCTTCAATATGGCAAATTTATCCTTCAGGATAAGGATTTAGAAGAATTTGGGAAGGAAAGGAGGGATAGAAAGGTAGAAGGAGAGGGAAAGTTTAGAGGTGAGCCTAGAGGACACAGGGAGATCATGCAAATTGTGGGAATCTGTTGAAGGCAGGAAGAAAAGATGGAGCAAAAGAACAGAAACAAGTACATAATAAAATGATGACAATAGGGAAGCTAGAAATTGTATTCACCTTCCTATAATAGTGACAGCTGAGAGGACAGAAGAGAGAAACAATTCAAAATGGGACAGGAACAGGAACAAAGAGGGAGAGAAATACAGAGCCAGAAGGGAGAGAGAGAAAAAAACAAAAGAAAAGAAAAAAATATATATATAAAGGTCTCCATCAGGAATGTCTCTGCTGTCCTGGTAGACAATGTGGGTAGCAGCGTGCAGATCTAAGTCGATTAGTCTCAGCAAGCCAGCTGTAGCCTACTGAGGTTCAGGCTGATTTCTGGTTGCAAGTTCCAAGCTGAGGTCCCTGACCTCTTGCAGGATTAATCTCTGCAAGGTTCTACTGCAGGTTCCAGCTGTCTTCTCCCCTAAGCGAGTCCAGGTTTCTATGGGAGGTGCTGATCCCACCAGCTTACCAACCATGATGGTCCAGTGTGCCTTTATTGCAGAGATTTTCTTCACTTTCCCAGTGGGCTTTAATTTTCATTGAGGACCTCAGAGAGGCCCTCTCTGTTGTTCACTTCTGCTCTATCTTCTGGAGCTCGTAACCATGGCCTTTATGCCACACACACCCCGCCCCCCTCCAGTGCCTCTGCTGTGTAGATTCAGATACTGTGCAGCCCTCGCAGTGTAGTCCAGTGGGACTGCTGCTGGCATCAGCACAATGGGTTCTGGCGTGGCTCTCTATTGCTTATATCTTATCCAGGCTACTCACACTTAGCATGGATAGAACTCACACCCAGGGTGAGGCACCCTTAATCATAACATCTAACCATGAATCAATCCCAGCATCACACCCTTGATCCAGACACCTCCGAAAAACCCCACCTGTGACTGCATGAGGCTTTGAGGGGACATGTAGACACTAGCCAAAACACTTTCTCATTCAGCAACAGAGGCAGCAAGAGAATACATGTCTCTTCTATTTTTCTGAAATTTGTATTGATTGTCAGCTAATATGGCCAACAAATTTAAGAAACAGCAAAAATAGAGAACCTATTGTTAAAATTTTATGACAAATAATTCCTGACCTACACCTTGTAAATTGTCTGCCAGATAGCATTACTTTCACTCCCCTCTCCCTTTCTACTCCCACCCCATTACTTCTTTCTTACAAATATGATTTGTTCAGGGTAGTGATAAAGCCAACTATAGCCTCCCTTGTAAATAGAGGCCAATGGCACATGAATAATCAATGAAATATAAGCAACAGTCCAGAGCCAATGTCTCTTCCTGGTTTAAAATAAAAGCTAAATCTTACTAAAAGGATAATCCTCCACCATTCACCATTCTTTCTGCTTATAATGTGATTATAATGTGATGCAGTCATCATCTTTGTTTGTGAGGTGATAATCGTGAGAATGGAGGGTTTCCCAGTAAGAATGAAGGCATCCTTGAGCAATTGCATAAGCTTGCACTGACTGCTTCTGGTCTTACTCTTTTTGTTTGTTTGTTTGTTTGTTTTGTTTTGTTTTGTTTGGTGCTGGGGAACAAACTCAGGACCTTGAGCTTGCAAGGTAGGTGCAGTGCCACTGAGCTAAATCCCCAGCCCTGGTCTTACTCTTAAGTGAGAAAGACAGACCCTTCATTTGAAACATCTCTGAGTTGCCCTGTCTTTTATTTTCAGCTGAACATATCCCTAATGGACAAAGGAAACATTTTTAGGGAAAGTGGGATAGAGAGTAAGTCAGAATGGTTCTTGTGAGTCATTTACTGGGAGGATAGTGGTGGAGCCAGGTTGCAGGCAAATAAACCAATATGTAAATTCTAGAGAGACAGCGCAGAGAAGGTGATGTTTACCTGATACATCATCATTCTGACATCAGTACAAAAGGCTAATGGCATTTTAAAGGCACAGAACTGTGGACATGATTCTTGCAAGGCTGCTCAATTTATTAACCTGTGAATATTTACTGAGTTCTCTTCTGTACCTAGTGTCCGCTCCTGGCTCCTTCTTTTGTTCATACCATTCTTTGGAAATTCAAAATTCTTCACTGATTAAAAAAAGGAACTTTCCTCCAGGGATCTCAAAATGTGTTGCCAGTATTTAGCAGAAATGGTAATACCCTAATTTACTGAGAAATTCCTCTAAGATTCACTTTGCATCCTGGGTAATAATAGAATATACATATTTCTATTCTATTTTTTAAAAACTACTGAGAATCATCCAGTATGGACAAAAGACTTTGAAATCTGAACAATAGTAAGCTGAGTTTCTAATGCTGATATCCACAGCTAAACATATCGAAGGTTAACCATAACGTTATGATGAGTGATAATCTTACTTGAATGACAACCAATGCACATGGGTAATGGCAATTATTTTTATACAAATACATTTCTTCAGTCTTTCACTTCATTCTGTTGGTTTCTCCATGCCTATAATTAGCAGTAAAACTCACTGAATTATTATTTTAGCATTATTATATGCAGATAGATAGATAGATAGATAGATAGATATAGATATATACCAAGAAGAATAAAGTAGACCAAATACCTGGGTTGTCTTTTAGCAACTCTTTCTCTGCCTGCTCATCACTCTGCTGATTCACTGACCATTTAAAACTAAAATTTCTTGTCCTCCTCCCATACACTGGAATCCTACCAGCCAGTCCATTTCTCTGTATTTGTTTCAAGTTTACTGAAACATTAAAGCAGTATGTCTCAGATGACAGAGACCTTAAAGAAGACTTTCATACCATTGGGCTATAAAAACATAACCCTGTTTCCCTAAAAAAAAAGACCTAGCTGAAAAATAATTGGCCTTGAAATACCAGCTCCTATCAGCCTATCCTTGCCTAACCTGCCATTACAAAGTAGCCAATGAGCAAGAGAACATTGAAGCATAATCTTCTGCATGACCCTGGCCATCACCATGTTAACAACTAGTACTTATTTTGTGGTTAGGTCATATTTTGGGGGAAAAATAGAAATACTGCTTCTGTAGTGCTTGCTATATGGCTGAAAGTCTTGTAAATGTTTTATATATATTCACTCCTTCATTCTTCACAAAACAACTCCTTGAGACAGCTACTATTATCATGCTTACTTTGTAAGTGAGGAATCAATACACCTGGTGAGTGGTAGAGGCAGGGTTCTAGATATGGGCCATCTGGATTCAGAATATGAGTTCCTCAGTGCTACATACTATAATTTACACTACTCCCAGGGCCATTTGGAGACCCCTTCCTGACCTCAGACTAATACCACTGCTAATTATTCTGTCTCCTCACTGGGGCCCCAGACCTAGTTTTCACTATGCCCTGCTCTGTGTCCTGGAAGGCTGAGCCTGCAGTCTGCACTGCTGAGAATCCTTTGCCTTCTGGATTCTGGTTGGATTTGGCCAATGAATATGACTGGGAAGAAGTAAGAGGATATTAGTGTCCTGTTCCAATTCTTTCCCCATTCCCTCCTTACTTACCTCACCATAGTTCTAGTCATGGCCACTTCCTCAACAGCAGCAGCTCCTGTTGAGTGCCTACCCTCACATCACTACATCACCCTCATGTCGTTACTGAAGTCAAAGGACCCTAGTATATTATCTCTCTTCTTCCCTCTTTTGGCTTAGAGAATTCAATCCCTATCCCTGTTGCCAACCTCTGAGTTTTTCCCTTTTCCCCATTTTCCAGTGTCTTGATTGGTTGCCTAAACTCTAAGATTTTTTAAAATTAATTGCTTATTTAAACTCTCTGTACCTGAAAATTCAAAGTATATCATCTATTTTCTTCCAAAATCCTGATCCATGCATATAAGAAAGACTACCTCTTTGGTCCAGAGGAAAGGATACACTACTGTGACACCAAAATCCATATCCCTAGCTTTGACTCACTTCTTGTAAACAGATTGATGCACTGGAGACCGAGAGAGCTTTTAAAATAATAAGAAGGCCAATATGTCTGGAAGATATGTAAATATATCTAATAAATACATAAAGTATATGAAACAAAAATTTACAGAACTCAAGAGAGATACACAAGTCGCCCTTCAAAATTATAGCTGGAGATTTTAACACATCTCTTTCAAAAATAACAGAATAAGTAAATTTTAAAAATCAGTGAAGATACAGAAGATCTGAAGAACTCCTCCACCTTCCTGTCATACCATTGCCAGAAAGATCTATATCAAGGAAACACCTACTATTGATATTTAGAGACAAAATAATCTTCAAATGCTAGCACAGTGTTATATATCAAAGTGCCAAGGATATCCTTGAACAAGGAAGATGTGAAAAGCGGAGAACTTGGAAAGGCATAAAACAGAGGAACATTTTAGACTGAAGGAGCCACATAAAGGAGAGGCATTACACTTAAAAACAGAGTCTGGTATGTGATTTAGGTCCTTTATATAAAGTTGTAAATTTCATCATAGTGTAAAAGACAGAATAGTGGCTACCCTTGAGAGATAATGACTAGATGTTGGATTTCAAAATTAGTGCTCATATTTTGCCAACTAATCTTGAAACTAGTTATATTGCATTGTTCAAGTTGTAAAATTTTCTTAAGCTATAACCTAATGATTTGAGCATCTTTTAGAATGCATCTTGCTCTTCAGCAACAAACATTTTTAAAAGACATATTACATGAACTTCGCGCTTTAATTTCAGTTCTTGAATTTTCTTCCTGGATGTTAGTTGAAGCAGAGAAATAACACATGCAAAGATATGTTATATCCCACTGTGCCTGGCTATGTATGAATGTAAGAGAAACATTAGCCCTCAATACAGTAGAGCAAATCACAAGTGACCTGCAAAGAAAATAAATAGGGATAGTATTAAATATTATAGAACTTTTATAAATTTAGGCTTCCTGCTTGATTGCTGGCTGGAACTGTTGGCCCTAATTCTGCACTCTTCTCTCTATCCTAGCTCTATGCTATCAGACTTTGAAAAAAGAAATTCCCACTAATGGTGTACATTTCCCAATTTTGTGTTGGGACTTGATCATATGACTTTCTTTCACCAATTAAATATGGGCAGGAGACAGTGTGCTACCTTCAAGCCTCCAGAGGCCTCTCATATTTCTCCTTGCCCTTCAGTACCTGTCCTTGCCTTGAAAAAAATGTGTTCTCCAGGTAGCTGCTGTCCCTTCATCCTGAACCTCAAAATATAACAAATGGAGCAGACTTGAGCCACCAGGATTCTCAACTTGAAGCAGAAACACCCCAAGAAAGTCACAGAGATATGACCTAAGTAAACGTTTATTGTACACAACTGAGATTTCAGTACTTGTTTGTAACCCAGTGATAGCTAACCAATATACTAGATAAGAGCCAGAAATACATATTGTATAATATGCGTTGTACAGTTCTGTCTAATGCCTTCAAGCAATAAGAACTACTCACACTCAATGTAGTCTTTCTCAGATTTTTAAATGATAATAACAATGACTACTGTAATTGTGGTAGTTAACTTAATGTATCAACTGGACTTGGCACAAGGAAGCCTAGATAACTGATTCAACATTTCTTCATGTGTCTGTGAGAATTCTTCTGGAAGAGATTAGCATTAGAATCAGTAGTCTAAGTAAAGAAGATCTTCCTCATCAATGTGGTCTTGAATCAGCAATCTTTTTCTCTTGAGCTAGGATACCCATCGTCCCCATCCTCAGACATTGAAGTTGATGATTGTCGGGCCTTTGGGCTCAGACCAAGGCTTACATCATTGGCTCACTTGTCCTCAAGATCCAGACTCAGACTGAATGACACCACTGGATTTCCTGGTTCTCTACCTTGCAGAAGAAAGATGGTGGGACTTCTCAGGCTACATAATCAAGTGAGCCAATTTCATATACATATGTATATTTTTCATATCAATTTCATAAATATATATATGTTTTATTTTTCTGGAGAACTCTAATACTGAAGTTATTGTTGCAGAGTTCTTATACTTATGCCTTGTTCAAAGTCTTAAAACAACCAAGGGCAATGCTCAGGTCAAAGCTAGAGAACAGTGCTAGATGTCAGGGCAGAGATGCAAAGGAAATTTGTAAATAGACCAGAGAGTTCTTGAGTTTCCCAGCTTCTAGATGTGTGGTTTATTTAATGATTTTTGCCTTCTGCAGGCTATGCAGACTTCTGCTATCCAGCCAACCTTTATGTACTATGTTCCTTGAAACTGATCTTGCCTCATTTCCTTTGGCCTGCAAAATGGACCCCAGGCAAATGGAGCAGAAACAGTCCCTCAGTACTGACAAAGTAGGACATTTTTTCAAATCATGCCTAATGAGTGAATTAACACTTCCCTCTCCCAGGTTGCTACGTAGTCTTTTCCCTCAGTATCACTCTAATCCCATGGTATTAGAACTCCATCCCAGGTCTGCATAACAGACCCCTTGAGTAAGTCACTCAACCTCTTCACAGTCCTAATCTCCAGTCATTTATCTCAAGCTGTAATACAAGTGAGTTCTGCCTTGGTAAGTCCTTGAAGCTCTCTGGTTTTAAAATCTTAAAAGGTACTGCTGCTTGAGCAGCAGTGACAACAGACAGCACATCAATAGTTGGCAGAAGTACTGTCTTCCTGACATTCATCAGCTTTTGGGGAGGCTTCATTTGCATGCTCGGCACTGTCCCAGGGCTAGGCTTTGCTGATAGAGTCTAGTGACTGTCAAAGTAAGAATACTGCTTAGAGTACCTGATATGAATCTGAGAAGGATGCCCAGTTTGGAATCAGACATGTATACACGTGGTTTTCCATCTTCAGAACAACCTACTTTTTCTTGTGAATCAGAAAGGAAATAAAATTTAGTTAAAGACCTACAATGTGGCAAAGTGCTTGGGATTTATATGCATTAGCATATCACAAGGTCAGTGTGTGTGTGTGTGTGTGTGTGTGTGTTACTAAGAACAAATACTGAATACCCACAACTTAAAAGAGGAAATATTTTATTTGTCTCCCACCTTCAGAGATTCAGAGGATGAAAAATTACTCAGAATTGAAGTTCAGCTTTAACTCCAAGAGTCTCAAAGGGGCTGCTTCACTAAGATTCATCACCATGAGAAAGTCACAGGAAAACAGCACTAATCTGAGAAACCCTTGGCCTTTTATTTGTAACTCAAGGGTGTGACAACAAAAGTACAAAAGAAAAACATTTGTGTAGGAATTTTGGTCAGAGGAAAGGAAAAGAATAGGATGGTCTGCTAAGCAAGTTTATGGGGGCATATGGAACACAATGGCCAGAGCAAACATCTCTAAGAGTAATTTTGTTTATAATTCTACTCAGCTGTTGACCTACAGATCTGCTGTAATCTTTAATTATGCATTCCAGGAGACTTCTGCTATTGCTCCAGAGGTCCCTTTATCTTTAGGCACTCATTTCAATCACTTCTCTGGCCAGAGTCTCCCCACAGTAGTCTTATGGAAGAAAGATGCTACATCCAAGGTTAGAACCTTTGAATAATAACTACACTGTACCTAAGGGCAGGATCCACATCTGATTCTTAATGAATATTTTTAAATGAATTAATGTTTTTAAGAGAAACATAAATCATGGCATATATATATATATGATTAGAAATATATATAGAAATATATATTATATATATTAGAAATACATATTTCTAATAGTATCATTTACTCTGTAGACATTCAGTGTTGGTTTATAAGGCTTGTCCTTTATGGAGCAATAGCACTTGAACTAGTCAGTACTAAGGATCCTTAATTACATCAAAAATACTTTAAATTTTAGGAAGCGTTTTATCTTAATTTCTTTTAAAGAATTAGATCTATGATTACCAAGCAGATTCTTAGGAGTTCTCAGAGGTATATCATCACTGTCCCAACATCAAACATTTAAAAAAGTTAATGGAAATTTTATGTTTACTAAGATATGACCATACATACCAACAGACATACAAGGATCATTGTGGCTGGAATTATATTAACTCATTGATTAAAAGAGCTGATAGGAAGCCATAGTCAGCAGGAAGAAAAACAGGTAGCTATACAAGCACACTAAACTAGGAAAACTAATTAGTTATCACCTCTTAATATAAAATTTCCAACAATATACAATTTGATGAAAAAGACCCAAAAAAATCCTAACAACAAAAATTGAGCTAAAAAAATAGAAGCTAGCAATTCACAAAAGAAAAATCCTAAAATCTAACATTGCCAACAGCCAGAGAAATAAATACAAGTCAAAAAATAAGAAGATACCTCTTTATTCTCATCACATTAGTGAAAGTTTTAAAATTCAGTGATGCCAAGCATTGGCAACCTTGTGCAGAAATGGGAAATTTCATACCCAGCCATTGGAACAACAAACCTGTGCAGCCAATTTGAAAATCTGGTTTTAGATAGTGAAATAAGAGACTATGCCCTTGAAATTCCAGCAATCTCATTGCTAGATGTACTCCCTAAAGTAATCCTTGCCTGAAAGGAAAGTAATAAAGAAGGGAGAGTGAGGGAAGGTAATCAAGGGCATGGATATGATCAAAATATACTAAATGCATGCATGAAAATATCACATTGAAACCCAATATTTGTAAAATTAATATTCACTAATAAAAATATATTTTCAAAAGTTTAGCTCAACAGTAGAGTGCTTGGCCAGTATGAGCAGACCTTTAGTTAAATTCCTAGCACTGTCAGCTGCACAAGCATGCAAACAACAGACAGAGGACCACCCAGATACCATTGGTAAGTTTTTGCAGATCCCAGGGAGAAACCTACATGGACCAGAGAGGCTTGGGTGCACAGATGCAAGCCAGGGCCCCACCCAGGCACCAGTAGCTTGGGCAAAGGCCTGTCTGGAAAAGAGCTGTGCAGGCATGCAGGCAACAGCTGGAAGCCAGCCCAAATACCATTGGTAGCTGCATCCAGACCCCAGACAGAAGCCCACTCAGACACCAGTGACTTGGGTGCACACCTCCCACCCAAAGACCCTCCCAGACAACAGCTACACAGGTGGGCAGGCCTCAGCCAGAGGCAAGCCCAGACACTATCCTACATGTGCACAGGCCTCAGCCAGAAATCTCCCTGGACAACAGCACAGTGGAGGCCACCATTCTGAACCCAGGAATTGGTGCAGTGGTGAGCAGCAGAGAGAAGGCCTCTCTGAGGCTTCCTGAGAATTGAAGCCTACAGGGTGAGCAAAAACTCACCTCAACAAAGGGACAGCAGGAAGCATCTGTTGAAATGAGAAGACATGCAAATAAGACTCAAAACCAAACTTCCAGATCACCTAAGGCAGTCCCAAGAGGCAATGAGATGGAGAAATCTGATACACAACCACATGGTCTCCCTGAACTGGCAACAAAAGAGGATCTAGAAAAAAATGAAATCAGAAATAATTTCTCAGATAACAAAAGAAATTGTGACCAAAAAGTGCAAAACATGATTAATAACTCTAATGCAGACACAAATAAAGAAATAGAGGAGCTGGGGAGCATGATGGGCTCCCAACATAGGAAACAAATGGAAACCATAAAACAGATGCAAACAGATAACGAGGAAATTAAAAACCCCATTGAAAATGTATGCAGCAGAATTAGCCAATGTGAGGACAGAATATCAGATATAGAAGACAGGATTGTGGTTAGTGACCAGGAAAAGAAAAATTTCTCAAAAATAGTAAGGGACCATGAGAAATCAATTCACCAGTTGCTAGGTGATGCAAAGAAAAACATAAGACTGATTGGAGTCAATGAAGAAGCAGGAGAGTGTACAAATGAAATTTTAAAAAACTATTCACCGAAGTAATGTCAGAAAAATTCTCAAGCAGAGGAAAAGAATTTGACTTGGAGTTAAGTGAGGCACATAGGACTCCAACTAGCTGTGATAAAAAAAATTCTACAACTAGGCATATAAAAGTTAAGATTCCATGGGCTGGGGATTTAGCTCAGTGGTTTCACCGCTTGCTATGCAAGCGCAAGGACTCAAGTTCAATCCCCGGTACCAAAAAAGAAAAAAGTTAAGATTCCAGAAACCCAAAAGAAGAATAAAATACTATAAGCACTTAGAGAAAAGAAACAAATCACATAAAAAGAAAAGCCCATCAGAATCACAGCAAACTTCTCAACACAAACCCTCAAGTCAAGAAGAGCCTGGAGTGAAGGGTTTTTTTGCTTAAATTCTTTTATTGGTACATTTTAGGTATATAATATGTTTACATTTATCATTGGGTGCTTGTGCCTGTACATGATGTATCTTAGTTCTTATTTTTCCCCATTATCTATGTGACCTTCACACCCTCCACCCTTCCCTATTTACAT
>NW_004624730.1:8221497-8232319 GCF_000247695.1 Heterocephalus glaber
TTTATATTTCTTCCAGAGTTAGTTTCATTAATTTGTCTTCCAAGGTACTTCTTAGAAGTTGTCAAATTTATTTCAAAACAGATTTTTGAAATATGCTTTCTATATCCTTTTAAATTATGTAAAATCTGGGGTAATGTCTCCTAGACCTTGATATTTTAATTTTAAAAATTTATAATTGATATTGTGTAATAGGAAGTAAAGGTCTAAAGGAGCAGAGGAAGTGAGAGAGGTAGGGGAAAGGAAAGAAAGGAAAAAAATATGAGGAAAGGGAAAAAATGGAAACAAAATCTTCGCAAATAGGGAAGGGTGGAGGGGGTGAAGGGAGGGCAGGGGGAGGGGAAAAAAATAAGAACCAAGATACTCATGTAATGGCACAAGATCCCAATGATGTATGTAAATGTATTTTATACCTAAAATGTACCAATAAACTTAATGGAGGAAAAAAAATTTTTTTAAAACAACAAATGCTGGAGGGACCATGGGGAAAAAGGAACCCTTCTCCACTGTTGATGCGAGTGTAGACTGGTGCCACCATGGTGGAGATCAGTGCAAAACTAGAGGTTTCATTTAACCCAGCTATTCCCCTTCTTGGTATCTTTCTGAAAGAATTAAAAGCATCAAACCACAGCAATATATGCACACCCACATTTATAGTAGCATAGTTTGTAATAGCTAAATCTTGGAAACAGCCTAAATGCCTATCAACCAATGAATAGATAAAGAAGATGTGGTTTTTCTATACAATGGAATAAAACTCTGCCATAAAAAAGGATGAGCTTCAGACATTTATAGCTAAGTGGATGGACCTTGAGACCATACTCTTAAGTGAAACAAATCAGACACATACATTTAAATACTGCATTCTTTCTCTGGTATGAGAAACTGAAAGTTTAAATAAGTACTAAAAGGTATAATAGATATTGGGAAATGGGAAGAAAATGTTCAAATGGGAAGGGGAACAAGGGAGGAGGGAGGAAGAAAGGAAGGGACAAGACAAAAAAGTGAAAATAGAGGAAAAAATGAAAACAAAGCTTTTATATATAGGGAGGGGAGGGGGCTTGTAGGAAGGGAGGGAGTGGGAAAAAGGAGGCAGGATGTAACATGTACAAGTGCAAATTCCCTATGATGAATGTTAGCATTATGTATGCCTAAAATGTACCAATAAATGTTTTCCTATTTAAAAAAAGGGAAAAAAAATGATCGGCCTCCTTCAGGGTATGTCTCTGCTGTCACAGTAGGCAGCGTAGGCAGCCATGTACATATACAAGTCAATGAGTCTCAGCAAGCCGGTAGCAGACCTGTGAGATTCAGACAGATTTCTGGCTGCTAGTCTCAAGTTGAGCTCCCTGTCCTCCTGCAGGGTTGGACTCTGCAAAGTTCTAATGCAGGTTCCAGTTGCCCTTCCCCTGAAGATAGTGCAGTTTCCGATGGGAGGTGATGATCCCAGGTGATGATCCCTCCAATTTACCAAGTACGGTGGTCTGGTGTGCCTTTATTGTAGAGATTCTCTTTACTTTTCTGCTGAGCTTCAGTTTTCATCAAGGAGCCTGAGAGGCTCTCTTTCTGTTGCTAACTTCTGCTGCTCTATCTTGTGGCACTCAGGACAAGGGCCTTTATAATCCCCTGTGCCTCTGTAGTGTGGAACCAGGTAACAGAAAAGCCAGGAGGCCAGAGGCGGGGGCGGGGCGGGACTGGGACCTGCAGGCGCCCTCGCGGCTAAGCAGAGCGGCGGGAAGGAGCAGGGGCTCCAAGGAGCCTGGGTTGTCACCATGCTGTGGGCGGAGCCTGGAATGGAGTGGGGGGCTTCACGCTGCCTGACTCTTCAGCTTGCACTGGTTTGTTGGAGCCGAGCAGAGCGCGTGACGGGGCAGGGGCTCTAAGCAGCGCCTGGGACATCTCAATTCAATTTTTAAATGGGCAAAATATGTGAGCAAACAGAAAATATACAAATGGCCAAAAAGCACTTGAAAAGATACATAAAAAGATATTCATTAGAGTAGTGAAAATAAAACACCAAATGACATATCCCTAAGACACATTAGAGTAGCTAAAATTTTTAAATACTGACAATACTAAGTGTTGAAGAATGTGGAGAAATTTGAGCTCTTGTGCATTGCAGATGAAAATATAAAATGGCACAAGTACCTTGGAAAACTATTTGGCAGATTTTTATTAACTGAAATGTACACTTACCATAAGATCTAGTAATTCATAGAATTTACTCAAGACAAATATAAACACAGATGCTTGTGTATAAATGTTTGTAGCAATTTTACTCATAATCCACCCCTCCTCCAGAGTGGAAACAGCCATCCTCTACCTATCATCTGCAGATGAATGGGCAAACAGATAATGGTACACCCTAATAAAGGGATCCAATACAATACAAAAGAGTTGTCCATACACATGGATGGACCTCAGAGACATTACACTAAGTGAAGGAAGTCAGATGCAAATAGTACATACTATCTGATTCCACCTATATAAAATTCTACATAGGAGAAATCTATTCTTAGTGACAAAAATATATCCAAGGTGCCTGTGGCCTAGAAGAGGGAACTGACTACAAAGAAACACAAGGAAACTTTTGGGGATGATGGAAATATTCTCTATGGATTATGGTAGTGGTTAGATGGGTGTTTATACTTGTCAAAACTCATGAAACTGTAGACTTAACACAAGTAAATTAGTTTTGGCTCCACCAATGGATAATGACTTATCATCCAAAAAACTTTGTAAGTTTATTACTCAAATTATTTAGATTCAGACAATACAAAAATGCTATCCAGAATCCAAATTACTAGCAAAATAATTTAGCAAGCTGTTGTGCTACTCATTATTAGATAAACATGGTGTGGCAATTAGACATGCACCTGATGTCCAATAATTCTCATTAGCCCAGGCCTTCTGAGGTATATTTTTGTCCTTTCTTATGTTAAGGTGGGTAAAATACTTTAGTGAAAATCACTTTAGTATTTGGAGAGGATTTTCACATCAAGCAGCATATATCCTTTTTCTGCCTTTTTTATAGTTGAGAACATGAAGTGGAGTGTCACAGAGGTAGTAAATGCAGAGTTCGACTAAAATGTACTTATGTCTGTATTATCATTATATGACAAATAGCTTTCAGAGCACTGAGTCATTTGCTCTTGGCTTCTGGTTTTAATATCTTTGTTATTAGGACACCCAACACCAGAAGACATAATTGGTACATCTAATTTCCCTTCAAAAAGTAGAGTTTAGCTGTCTTATTATAATTTCAACCCACAGATCTATACTTCACGGGTTCTATAAAATCAAATGGAAGTCTCCTGAAAGTGCAGCATTAAAAAAAGATGTCCTTTACCTAAGCATATCCATTTTTCTTTCTCCAAAGAGTTGAATGCTCTTTCCTCAATGATTTGGCTAGTTAATCAAAGAGAAGAAACCATGAAAGAAGAGAATCTATGACCTCTTTGTCCAGGGAAGTCAAATTATTCAATGCCAAGAAAGGCTATTTTTACTTTCATCTGATAGTCTGTGGGATTTCTTAAAGGTCATCACTGTGGCAGTAAAAGGACTGTTTATGAGGAGCTCCACAAATCTCTCTCCTCTTAACAGCCTTAAACCTGACTACAGTTTTGGTGGCCAGTGAGCTTGAGTGCCTACTATGTGCCAGGCAATAATCGATGTGTAGGAAATACAGAGGAAACATAATGAGATCCTGACACTCAAAGACTCTACAGTCTGCGGAGTTGAGAGTGGAGCATAGGAGTGGGAAGGGCAACCAGAAGTGGAGGCTTCCACTGCCGTATAGCAGATATGGCACCCTGATCCTCCTTTCCCAAGAAAGGACTTATTTCCCCATCAGCTAGAAGTGCTGTTAGCCTCTTAGAGAGAATGCCTGGTCCATAGAGAGTTGCCTTGCCCAGTGTCACATCCCCTTTCTGGAAGTTCATACCCAATAATTAATTGAGTTGGTCATATGAAGGTGCACCCCTCTGCTCCAAGCTGGCAAAATTCTGAAGGCCCTTCCTCTTCAGAGTTTCATGTAAGGCTGGCTGACTTTAGGACTGTCACTGTTCAGCTTCTCCTGCTCATTCCTGCTCCCTACGCTTCCACTGAACCTTGTGAACTCTTTTTAAACCTGCAACTTGATATCCAGAGTGTGCTTCTGGGATGATTAATTTTATGTGTCAAGCTTGTATTCTGATTTGTTGGTCAAATACCAGTCCAAATGTTGTTGTGAAGGTATTTTTAATGTAATTAATATTTATGATGTGAACAAAAATACAATGAATGTTTAAATTTAAATAATTATTACAGTAAAAGATACATTGTCATTAATGCCTCCCAAAATACCCACCAGCTTAGAACACACTTACCCCATCATTCTTGCCACTTTTGGAAGCAGTTCTGGAAGTGCTCTTTCATGAGTGCCTTTGGTTGAGCTTGATGTCGTGAATTAATTCAAAATACTTACCTTTTATAGTTATTTTTACTTTGAGGAGGATCCAAAAGTCTCATTGTGCCAGATCATGTGAATAGGTGAAGGACACACCATCATGTTTTTATTTGACAGAAATTACCATACACAATTAATCAACAAGGTGTGAATATAAAGTAAGATGAATCTTATTACAGTAAAAGACTCATTGTTATTATTCCCCCTCATTTTGGATGCACATGCCCCATTGTTCCTGGCAATGTGTCTCTTAATGCAATTGGTTTAAAAAAAATTTTTAACATTCACTACATTTTTTGATCACCCTTTGTAAAGCAGATTACTCTTTATAATGTGGATAGGCCTCACCCGATGAGTTGACAAATTTAAGACACAAAGCTGAGGTCCCCCAATCGTACTAGCCTTCCCCATAGATTTCAGACTGGACAGTTACACAATTACATGAGCCAATTTCTTAAAATAACTCCCTCTTCCTCCCTCACATGCATGTGTGCATGCATGTGTGTGTGTGTGTGTGTGTGTGTGTGTGTGTGTGTGTGTGTGTGTGTATGTGTCCCCTCGGTTCTGTTTCTCTGGAGAACACTGATTAATACATCTCAACTACAGTATCTGAATTTATGATACAGTGATCAGTGGTCTGAGTCTGCAGCCCTCATGTGACTTGTGCCATCAAACAAGCTCCACACTCAGAACAGCTCTGATTGTGTGCTCTGTGATCGCTATTTTGAAACTCTTAGTAATTTAATGTTGTGTTCTGTAATGGAGCTTATGTGTGAGCAGAGGAGATAGGCATAATATCCATGTTTACTGTCTTTGCCACCTAGCTTGCAGATAGCTCTGACTGATTTAAGGTCAGTTGGAGCAGAAAGCAGAGGATAGTTTCCTATAACCTGTGAAAGACCACAGGGTGCCACCAGCAGGAGATATCACAAAGCATACGAAAGGGCTTGGGGGAAGGGGTAACAAATGTGTTCATTATCCTGACTGTGTTGATGGTTTCACAATTGTGTGTGTGTCCAAACTGTTCAAATTGTACGCTTTGATATGTGAGTTTTGTTGTTGTTATTGTTTTGTTTTTATGGTACTTGGGATCGAATAGAGAGTCTTAGCAATGAGCTGTATCCCCAATCCTTTTTTTTAATTTTTAGACATTCTCCCTATGTTTCCCAGGCTGGGTTCAAGCTTGTAATCTTCCTGCTTCAGCCTTCTAGAGCACTGCAATTATAGGTATGCACAACCATGCTTGGCTATATGCAGCAAGGCTTTTTAAAGATTGTCATTTGGGGATCCATCACACTACTTTCTCCACTTTTGTACATATTTAAAATATGCACATATTTTGTACATATTTAACATATTCCAGAATAAGAATAAATATTTGTATTTTTGGTGCAGTATAATCAGTCAGGTAAGTAGAAGTGGCCTCAAGGGGACATCTTATCTATTCTTCTCCACCACTGAGAAAGCTTATAGTGATTTTCATGCATATGCATGTTATAATCAAAGTGTTGCTAGAGTTTCAGGGGCCTGCTGGGCTTGCACAAATTTAATTTGACCCCTACAATGACCCTCTTCTATTCTCCTCCACTGTCCCTGCTCCCTGCATCAGGAACATACCCAAACTGTCTGTCACTGATAGCAGTAAAGATTCTCACAGATTCTGATTCCCATAAGAACAAACAGAAATGCAGAGAAAAGTGATGCAAGATGTATCTTTGATTGCTCAATCAACTCCTGTCTTTCTCTTAGGTTGCTCTGGGTGATTTGAAGTCAGGCAGGGCTGAGATGACAATCAGACATGATTTTTCATCCCTACTCCACTGTGTAATTAATGTACAGCTTTGGAGAAGTCACTTCCCCTGTCTGCACTCAGCTCCCTTCCCTCTCCATGGTCATCACAGGGTTGATATTTACCTTTCTCCTTGCCTTTTCTATAGACTCAGAGAATAATAGATTATAGGATGAGACTCAAGGATCCTACAATATAAGCACCAGGTGAGGGCTGGGAGGAAGACTGTTGCAAGATGGATGGGTTCATCTGGTTATAATGTCAAGCTCATCATAGGTAAGGTTGGGACATGTGTCTTGATCAGGTATGCTTTGTTGAAAAGAATATTATCTCATTTGGTGCCTCTTTAGTAAGGACATTTTCTAGAAACTGCAAGGATTTCTTGGAACTGGAAAGGATAACACACAGCTAGGTATTCCAAGAGGCTGAAAGGACACCATTAAATCATGAATGTCATTGCTTACCCCACTTCTCAGCTTATGCTTCTGGACTTTTTTTCACATTATTTCTCTCTCTCTCTCTCTCTCTCTCTCTCTCTCTCTCCCTCCCTCCCTCCCTCCCTCCCTTCCCCCTCCCTCTCCCCTTCTCCCTCTCTCTCTTTCTCTCTCTAACCCTCACTCTCTCCCTCCTCCCCCCTCCTTCCATCCCCCTCATCTCTGACTCTGTCTTCACAAAGGCCTTACCCCTATATTTCTGCAAAGCAGCCTTCTTCTATGCTTCAGTGGCATAGGGCACATAATAGCTCTATATGATCTCCCACACCAACATCAAGCATCACCTAACTAGTCTCTCATTTGCAATTACAGATTCTCAGGAGGAGCAACCCAGTGAAGCCAGCTTAAGTCAAGTGTAAATGGCTGTATTGAGGTGGAGAGTGACATGTTGCATGTTAGGAACTGGACCACACAGCAAGAGGTGAGAGGTGGATGAGCAAGGGAAGCCTCAGTTAAATTTATAGTGGGTCCACATCATTGGCATCACTGCCTGAGCTCTGTCTCCTGTCAGATTAGCTGTGGCATTAGATTCTCACAGAAGTACAAAACTGATTGTGAACTGCACACAGTGAGAGATCTAGGTTGTGTGTTTCTTTGAATCATCCTGAAACCCCACCCTCATCAGTCGAAAATTGCCTCCCAAGAAACCAGTACCTGATGCCAAAGAGAGAGAGAGAGAGACAGAAAGAGAGAGAGAACACTGGTGTATAATGCTGCTCTCTCTGGCTAGCAGAAGGGCATGAGATGATGAAAAAAGAGCACTTTTGATAAGATTTTGAGGTTTTATAATTCAACTTGATGCCCAAAGGAGCAAATTTATTTCCTTAATAATTTAGGAGCAGTGGTCCTAACATCTTACAAACTTTATAGATGAGGAGGTTAGGTCTAGCTAGTTGTAGCAGAGGTGAATCTGGCATTCTGGTCATTCAGTTTTCAGGATGAGTTCTATCAGAGGGTTCTCTTCATGGCCACAATGGGGCCAATCCAGGAAAAGCCTAGTGCCAGGAAGGATGGTGGTTATGACAAAACTATCCACTAAACCATAAAATGCAATGAGCATATGTGACAGTGTTTTCCAAAGATAACTATGACAACGTTGTCCCTTGTGTCACATGCTCCTCTTATGACCTTGGTATTCCTCCAGTGAACAATAGGGTCTGTGCCCCCTCTATTTGAACCTTGGTAGAACTCTGCTATGTCTTCAACCAATAGAGCAGGAGTGATGCTATGTGGCATCACATAGCAAATGCCTTTCACATCCACCATGTTCTCTTGGAATACTTACTCTTGGAACCAAGCTACTGAACCACAAGGGAGCCTAGACTAGACCACATAGACGGGTCACATATAGGCATTCAAGCTAAAAGCCATGTCCCAGCCAACCACCAGATCTGACTGACAAATAAAGTGAAGAAGCCTCCAAAATTTGTATATTAGAAACTTAATCCCCAATGCAATAGGGTTGGGAAATGGGGCCTTCGGGGAGGAATTCAGTCATGAGGGTTTTTATGAATGGATTAATGCTGCCACACTAAGGACCTGTCGAAATGGTTTTACTCTCTCTTGCTTTTCCCCTCTACCATGTTAGGATGCAGCAAGAAAGCCAATGCCACTGCCACATGCCAGCATCTTGCAGACTAACACATGATCATACCTCCAAAATGAATATTTATCATGCACAGGCCCTCTGCTGAGCAGTTGGGATATGAAGGTGAAGGTCTTGCAGGACGGGCATTTCAGAGGCTCACTACCACCATCTCAGTACTTGCACCACCCCTCTACCAGCTGCCTGTTTGGATATGTTATGTTTCCCCTCTGTTTCCCATCCCTAATCACTGATTTTCAAGGATAAGCAAAAGAAAAGCTGTCATCACCCAACTTGTGAGGTTTGAGGACATTTCTTAATATCTCCATTTCGTCATCCTTAACATTAGATGATACTACCTGGTACATAGATTGTGGTGAAAGTGAAACACAATGTAAGATGCAGAATTCAAACTTAGCATACTAGAGGAACTCAGTAAATGTTGCATGTTTTTCCTGCTCCCTCTAGCTTCATGTGACTATCCCCAACCTGTTATTCTTTGTGCTTTTGGGTTATTTTTAGACCCAGTTCTTCTCATTCTCATCCCTCCTATGGTTTGGGGAGAATTCTATAAAAAGGGAAATGGGAGAGTGAATAAAAAGACCATAAACTTGAAATTCAACATATACCAACTTCATAATATTTTAAGAGGCATCTAGTCCAATCCCCTCATTTTACAGAGTTGCTTGAATCTCCTCTTTTTCTCTTTCATTTATCTAAACCATTATCCTCATACACACAGTAAATCCAACCACTATGTCTCTTTTACAGTCAAGCGGAGAATCACTGTTCTTTGAATTTTCTCCAACTTATAGACCTTCCTCCAAGGAAGTGATTCTCAGTCAGGATCCATAACTGCTTGGTGTATGAAGGGAGGGGGAATGACAAAGGTACTGTGGATATACATTTCAGATATAGTGTGAAAAACTGATATTATCATAAAAGGTAATACTTTGAAAATTTAAAGATATTTCTGGTTTTATAAAAAGACTGTAGTAAATATTTTGGAAAAAATGGGCACAATTCTTGACATTCTTCATTTTCTTTCAAATGGAACATCAACTAGAAGAGCTGGGAAACACTGCTCTTAATTATAAAACTTTAGGTGGCCCAAGTGTTATTCAAAGACCCTGATTAAAATCGAGGGCTCGGTCAACTTTAAATTGACATCTGTTGTTGGAAATTATTAGAAAATGAAGCTGAGGCTGGGACAGGGTGGAGATTAGGGTCGGCTACTATTTGTATTGCCTTACCACCTACTCCCGCTTCTGAGAATTGCTCCTTTGGATCATATAGTTAAAACGGGCATTACCAACTCTCTTTCTTGTTTCTTTGACATCAGTGCTTGATCAAGAAGCAGGCACTCAACCCCAGCAGTCCCAAAAATCCCCTTGAGATTTTAAACACTAGAATTGAGCAGAAAGTAAGACAATTTTTCTTCCTCCCTGTTGGCAGAAGCAGAGAGAAATGGGTGGCTTCCATTTCTATCACTCCAAAAGAAATCCATCACTCTATGAGAAGTAGAGACAAGAGGCCGTGGCCATCTCAGCTGCTAGTTTTGGTCACATTTGGCCTTCCCATCCTATGTCAAAACAAGTAATAAATATCCTTTTCTCCTAGATAGGTTCAACTTTCTTTGAAACTCTTGCAAACAACAAGGCTCTATGAATGAAATCAATAGCCAAGAATGTTTTGTTTTTTCAAGGCCACATGAAGAAACATTTTTAAAAGCCTGAAGAAAGCTAAGCTACATGTGGCATACACAGACAAGAACTACTCAGCTTCTCCAAAAAAGAACTCACTATCCAGAATTTTCTGGGGTGGAGCTGATAACTCCAGCCATGAGTGTGGTCTGCCCTTTCTCTCTCTCTCTCTCTCCCTCCCTCTCTCCCTTCCTTCCTTCCTTCTTTCTTTCTTCTTTCTTTCTCTTCCTCTCTCTTTCTTCCTTCCTTTCTTTCTTTGTTGCTGTTCTGGTTGTTGTTGTTGTTTTTAAGACAGGGTCTCGCTATATAATCCAGATTGGCCTAGAACTCACTATGGAGCCCAGGCTGACCTTGAACTCATGGCAATCCTCTTCAGCCTCCCAAGCGTTAACAGGCATGTACCACAACACCCAGCCTACCTTCACTTTCAAGTCAATGGTTCACTATTCTCTGGGCAGCCCTGAACCAATGATTGACCAAAGCAATGATAGTTGAGGTCTTGCTATCCTGCAGTCAACTCCTAGCCAATGATTAGGAAAAGCACATGGTAAAAACAAACAACAACAAACAAGCAAACAAACTAGCCATTTCTACCAAATGCAAGATTCCTCTAGTGTACAATCCCCACCACCACCACCTCAAATTTCTCATTTGGCTGGAAGAGATATTTTCAGTTCAGCATCAAAGTCTACACTTTCCCTGCCCACTTTCACTCCCTCCATTTTCCTTTCAAAGATAAAGCCCTTCAATAAAATTCTTGTATTTCTTTTTTTTTTTTTTTCAGTAAAGAAATTTAACTCGTCCTTT
>NW_004624730.1:8238257-8281229 GCF_000247695.1 Heterocephalus glaber
GGAGTGGTGGGAGGGATGGTGGCCCAGAAGCCCCTTCCTCTGGTCCAGGAGCAGTGGAACAGAAGGTGGACCAAGAGCCCTTTCCTCTGGGTTGGGAGCAGTGGGAGGGATGGTGACCAGGAAGCCCCTTCCTGTGGACCAGGAGCAATGGGATGGCGGCTCAGAAGCCCCTACCTCTGGGCCGGGAGCAGCGGGACTCAGTACCTTGGTCTGGTGGTCTGGTGTTCTCTGCGTCTTTGTAGTGTGGAATCGGGTGGCTGCCTGTCTGCAGCAGGGTGATTTGGTGTCTTCCGCGTGAGTCTGGACCTTAGTAGAGCGTGCACAGACCTGCCTGTCTGCAGCGGGCTGATTCAGCATGTTCTGTGCCACTGGGGACCTCGGTAGGTCATGGGCAGACCTGCGGGTCTGCAGTGGGGTGATTTGGCATCTTCCGGGCGACTCGGGACCTTGGTAGGGCATGCACAGACCTTCCTGTCTGCAGCAGGCTGATTTGGCATGTTCCACGTGACTAACTCTTGTATTTCTAACTCAGTATACCACCAACATTTGGGGAAGCCCTAAATTTGGTGTTTAATGGTCTATCCCTTGAAATTTTAAAATAATACAATCAAGACCATAAATTCACAGAATTCATAAATTCTTCTCTAGAATAAAGAAAAGAAAGAAAGGCTCCTTTCTAGGAACCATGAAGAGTTGGAGATGACAACTATCTTTCTCTTCCGTTTTAATCTAACTAGTTCTGTTCCTATTTCTTCCCAGCATTCCACAGGTCACATTGCAATGGTGTCACTAATTCAAGACAACAAACTAGGAAAGACTTCCTGGTCCCTCTGATATACTTGTGATATCTATGAACTTTTCTCCAACGCACTGCCTTCCCCTTCTGCAACAATCCCTTCATATGCTTCACCTCCTACCTCATCTCTGGAGCAGAAATTAATTAATGAACTGTCACTCTGAATGATGCAGACCTTGAAACACTTCTAAGCCATTTATTTTGAATGTTTCTCCTTATATATAACCTTGAAGTCTCTAAATATATGATAGATGGCTATAAATGAGTCTGTACCTGATTCTTCATTTTATTTTTCATGTGTATATTTAGAAAGATTTATAATGGGAAAAAGTTACAGTATGTTCTCATAAGTAGTCACCAATAGAACAACTGGCCTTCTGGTTGATGCAATCCCTAGCATAACTTCTATTTCTCCAACCTGATTAGCATAAAGTACATTTGCTTAATTTTCAAGAATCAAACACTTTAAACCCCATTTATTAGTTTTTCAGATAACATTTCTTCAACTTTATTCAAACTCAAAGATACAATTATTACTTTGGTAATATATAATAACTGTGCAAGTAGTCTTATAGGCACCAACAAATTCTCGGTTCTTTTGCCCTTCCCTTGAACCTAGGGTGTGTGAGTGTTTGGGCCAATATCTTGGGGGGAAAGCAGTGTTCTGGGAATCCAGGGCCCAGGACTTAAGTGTACTGGTATCTTCTGCTTCCTTTTCTGAAACCCAGCTGCTCTTCTGTGAGAAGTCCAAGGAGTACAGAAGAGATAGCCAGTACCTCAGCAACAGCAGCCACATGACTGATCCATCTGTCTCTCCAGCCCAGTTGAGGGCCTCAAGAGCTGCAGTCCCTGACTTTATCACAAGGACTGAACATCCTCCTGGCTCAGTCCAATAAAGCTAGAGAATCATGGAAGAGAAGAAAATGAGAGTTATTTCAAAGCACCAAGTTTAGAAAAGTTTGTTACTCAGCAATCAGTAAATTAAACAATGATTTTTAGATCTTCCCATTTTGGCAAAATTAAGGTGTGAGAAATGGACACTCTCATAGTGCTAGTGGAAGTATAAATTCATATTATTAATTTGGAGGGCAATTTGACAATATTTATTTATATTTGAAATGCGTATGTTCTATAACTCAGAAATTCTATTTCTCAGGATCTTTTCTAAAAGTTACCTACACATGTGCCAAGGAACAGTTATAAATATATTTATTTCAGTTTATACTAGAGAGAATAAGAAATAGATAACACAATTTAATTATTTTCTCTTCAAACTTCCCACAATGAATGTAATCATTATGTACCGCAAACTTGCACTAATAAAAAAATAGATCAAAACATAAAAGCTATTTGAAAGGAAAGGAGATCCATCAATATAAGAATGGCCATATGCCTAACATGAAATATTTTGTATCTGATAAAAAGACATACTGCACCTATATGAAGCAACACTTTAAAATACCTCCAATACTTTACAGTAAAAGTTGAAAGTAAAACCGAAAATAAAAAGTTGCACTACAGCAAGAACATTAATAGCAAAAACACACATAACAATTCTATGTATTTGGATTGACTATATACCTAAATATATTGAAAATCTGAAGGCATTAACTATATTCATAGTCATCATATGATAGGCTTATATTCCAAGCAACTTAACATAATAAAAATCTTTTTTTCCTCTCCTAAAAATATGTGATCTAGGTCTAGTAGTCTTCCTATGAAATTTTCTTCTAAACAATGACTTGAAGATGTGGGTTGACTCCATCATACAGCTACATAATGTAGTACATGTGGTCCTTAGGTTATCTGCTCCAGGGGATGGAAGGGAGATAGAGGAGGTATATTGGCTCTTAATTGACATAGCCTACAATTGACAATATGTCATCATTGCTTAGAGTTCATTGACTAGAAGTAGACAAATGGCCCCAATCTTATGGTAGTAACTTTTCTGAGATATTTACATCATTTTTCATCATTTTCACCATTATACATAACACTACACTGCATGTGAATTTGACAAGCCAAAAATCTCTTTGCATCTGTATATCACTTTAAAGTTTTCAAACTCCTTGCATATTCATTATCTCAGTTTAAACTACATAAAAAATTTCATGTAATAAGCAAGGTAGGAATAATTCTCCTGATTTTGCAAATAGAGAAACTGAACCCTAGAGAGCTGTGACAAAGTCTCATGGCTATAAACAAGGTGAGACTTGAACTCCAAGATGCTCTGAGTTCAGTTCTCTTTCCAGTACAGGTGTGTCTATCCACTTCTTGCCCCTTGTGATGATTTGAAGATAGCCTCACCATGCACAAATAAAAGGAACTTACCCAGAGAACAGATAAGGATTTTAAGACATGAAAGAAATAGCTGTTTCGAGAATATGGGTCAAGTATTTTGAAAAATGTTTGTTTCTATGTCTGTCTCATTAAATGGGATAGGGATATTTCATCTCTACAATCCCACTGTCTGGCACAGGGCCTAATATGTTGAGCCCTAGCTATTTATTGGAAGTGTGGTTGAGTGGATGGATGGTCGGGTGACTGGATGGATGGACATATGAATGCATGTTTGAACAGATGTTGACAAAGATATGCCTTCTATATCTTCCATAATAAAATCATAACTTTTTAGACCTTGAATAAATCTAGACCCTTGTTCCTCCAATGTGTTCCCTGAATCACTAATGTCAACATCATCAGGAACTTGTTAGAAATGAAGATCTCGGACCTCATTCTAAACTTACTAAATTAAAATCTTCATTTTAACAGATCTCGGGGTGGATAATAAGCACATTAAAGTTTTAGTAATCCCAAATCCACTTACTGGTCTTGACTTAACTCTTCTTATTATATAGACAGGGAAGATCATTAACAGTCTCCAAGATGTCTTGTGACTTGGATGAAACACAAGCTGGAAGCCCAGTCCCACCTTCCAACCTCAGCAATCTGGTGCTTCTTCTCAACATAAAGAGATGAACAATAAACAGATCCTGCTTAAATTCAATGCATTTACTCTCTGTTTGGAGGCATGGTGGGAGGATATGCCTTTAATAATTTGAGTGCAGAGCAGGAAGCAGTACCCCAGCATTACATATACATCTTCCTTTTCTCACCTGCTCTGGCATCCTTTTTTCCACCTGGACTTCCTCCCTAGGCTGGTCCTGGTTCTCAGTTTTACCATCAGCACATGAAATCATTCATGGGAGAGCATGCTAAGGACAGCCTATGAGTAGATAGCACAAAAGGAAATTAAAGTCATATTGACTCAAACATTTTCACAAAGGTGATCTCCCATAATTATCCAAACCAATGAAGCTGACATTGCATGTATACACAGAGACAGGAAAGTAAGCTCAAGGAAGGTAAGTAACTTCTCGAAATCACTCTGTAAATGCATAATCTTTGTTTATAAAGTCTAAATGGCCTGAGATGAACCCTCCTAGATGGCTCATGTACAGAATAGTTAGTGTGGCCAGTAATATCCATTTTTCCAGTTTAGGATGATGCAATGGAGGCAAAGGTCCCCTGGATTTAGGATGATAGTGTCTGGACCCCTTTGAAAACACTGGGAAGAGTTATTGGAGAGCTGCCCAGTTCTAAGCCTCCTGGCCATATTCCATCCATACTCAGAGCCACAGGGCCCAGAAAATGTGCTCTGAACACTTTTGAGACTTCAGATAGCTCTTCTGCCATGGAGATATGCCTGTTCTCTATGACTTCAACTCAGATGACCACACACAGTAAGCATTACCATTACCTCAATACATATTATCAGCACAAAGTGCAAAAGTTTCCAGGACACAAAGAACCACTAAAAAGTCCTCTAATATTCTAACTGCATTTGGATCAGGCATGATTTTCTAAACATTAGGTTCCCAACAATTCTGTTCCTTGAGACACAAATCTAGGAGATGATTCCAAGTGAGTTGATATGGAAATCAGGAAGCAACAATTTATTATTAAGAGATCCACATTGTTTTTTATGTACTTGCCACAAAAATTTAATGTTTCTCTGGATAAAGAAGATGTGAGTTTTTATAAAATGGAGTACTACTCAGCCATAAAGAATGAGAAACTAGAGACATTTATAGCTAAGTGGATGCATATTGAGGACTTACTCTTAAGTGAAATAAATAGGGCACACATGTGTAAATGCCTAATAGTTTCTCTAGTGTGAGAAACTGAAAGTGTAAATAAGGATTAAAATGATTAAAACGAATAATTGATAATTTGAAATAGGAAAAAAAGGTCCAAAGGGGTGGGGAAGTGGGAGTGGAAGGGGAAAGGAAAGAAGGGAAACGAAAAATTATGAGAAAAGGAAAAAATGGAGACAAAGTCTTTGTAAATAGGGAAGGGTGGAGGGGGGAAAGGGAGCACAGGGAACGGGGAAAAAATAAGAACCAAGATACATCATGTACAGGTACAAGCACCCAATGATAAATGTAAACATATTGTATATCTAAAATGTACCAATAAAAGAATTTAGGCAAAAAAAAAATTTAATGTTTCCGTCCCTCTGAGAATTGGCAATGAACTAAGAATCAGATCAATCTAGACTCTAAGATCTTAGGAAACATTTGAGATTCAAAGTCTCCTTCTTTGCTTAGATCAGACAGGGTCTGAATATAGAAATGATGGTGTGCCACTTCAGTTGATAATACAGATAACCCATGTTTTCTAAAAGATGTTGGGGAAATCACCCACCACCAATATTTGCCTCTGATCCTGCTGCCCCCCTACACTGCATTCTTATCCCTTTTCTACTTTAATCTCTCCACCCCACTTATCTTTTATAAAGGATAAAAAATGTGGTTAGAGCACTATAATTTATTGTGGCACTGCACTTGCCAAAGATAGAATTACTCAATTACTGAAAAAAGATAGAGACACAACTGGAGACTTACTTGGATCTGAGGGAAATAATCTTCTGGTTTAAAATAGGGAATCCCCACAGCTCTCAATAGAGAAGATGCTAAGGGCTCCTCCTAGGAGGGTAAGGGCCCATCTTTCCCCACTTAGAAGTGACAGAGCATAAGGACTCGTGAGTTCCCCTTCTACATTCCAGAATGACAACTGGATGAGTTATTGGTGTTAGCAGAATTTTTTTAGCCCATATTGCTCACTGAGGGGAGAATTCATAATTCATTTCCCACAGAAACATGGTAAAGATCTTATTGAAAGTATGCAGTCTCTGAACTTTAGTCACATCAAGAGTTGAGATAGTATTTATGGGCACCTCACCAGCTTTTCTAAAATCATCCATTATATGGAGAAGGAGACTTGAATTTATAAGCAAATTATCTCCAAATAAAAAACATTTGGAACATTGTATTCAGAGAGCATAAGGGGATACATTCAGATCCTCTAAGTGGGAAAGAAAACAAAATGAGAATAGAGGGTTAAGAGCCATTTCTTTAGGGGATTTGTTTTCCGTTTGTTTTGTTTTGTTTTTCCCCTCTGCACCATGGAAGATTCTAGAGTTAACCAAAACTTTAAACTAAAGAAAGCAACTTCCCTTCCTGCCTTTTGAATTCTAGTTTTTGAAAGAATGGCTGATGAATAGGATATGACCAAAAATGTATCTTTTTATAAAGCTATAGTCTTCCAAAAGTCTCTAAACTCACATGAAGGCTTTTTGAAGTAATTTTGTAAAAGTTCAAGGTATACCATTTCCAAAAAGTTGCTGATGAGCACCATCTGTTGAACATTACCCAAACTCTGCCTTTTAGGAAATTTCATCATACCTACCTAACAAAGATTCAGTACTTCTCTTGCTCAATAATCTTTGGAATATTTAAAGAAATTCCTGGGACCCCAGGCAGCCTTTTGAATTCATCTGAAAATTTTATCTTGGTTCTTTGTATAGGCACTGAGATTGAGTTAGAGGTTCAGTTTCCAGAGAAAAATGCAAAATGGGCCCTTTCTGGAAATGAAGTGCCCCACCCCCACCTGGAACATCTCTCTAAGAGGGCTAGGACTTAGCTTTAATTCAGTGGTAGAGAATCCATGGCACATATGCCAGAGTGGGGTGTTTGTATCATTGAAAGCTCTAAAGTGTTCACCATCACAGTCCTAATTTGTTGAGGTGAAAGGTGCTATCCAAGCAACCCTTCCTCCCCTTCTTACATTTTGAGGTGACTGTAAAGAAAGCTTCAGTCACTTGAGAATATATCAGATTGTCCTCAAAATTCTTTTCTTCACTATTGACAAAATAAGATCATGACTATCCAGTCTGAATTAGGGCCTCCACTTGACAATGGCTGTCATTTTCTGGCTAATAAAATAATATATATATGAGAGAGAGAGAGAGAGTGGTTGTGTGTGTGTGTGTGTGTGTGTGTGTGTGTGTGTGTGTGTGTGTGAGAAACACCCTGGCTGATCCTTCAAATTTTTAATATGCTGTGTTCCGGTTGCTGACTAAAAATGCCATCATCCTATGAAGCAAGCATAATGTTAGCTCTGGATTTCCTTCCCTCAGAGCTAACCAACTTCTTTCCACTCAATACTGAAGATTTAGCACTATCATTTTTGTATTCTTCATAAATCCTTTATGATGCTGTTAGTCTCTCGGGTTCTTTTTTGCAGCCAGAAGAAAATCTGACTCACACAACAGAACAGTCCTACCAAGGGAAGATAGGGTTTTGCTAACAAGGAGACAGCAATATGGTACTAAGAATATGGGCTGGAGTCAACTTTCCAACTTCCTAGATGTATGACTGTGAACACGACCTAATCTCTACATCTTAATTTCTTATTCTGTGAAATGGGGTAATGTTGCCACATAGAGTTGCCATGCTATTTAAAATGAGATCCTGTTTTATAAGTCATTTAGTACACCTTAAGTATATGATCTTTTTTCTCATTTTCTTCTTCAACTTTAATAAGGGATAGAGCATTTCTTCCAGGATGTCTCATCAGAATTCAGAGAGGTTACCTTTGCTGTTTGTCCCAGGAAGATCTGCAGTGTGATATTGCAGAGTCAGCTCATAAAGTATGCATGAACTCTCTCCAAACCACTGTTTTCACACAAGAAATAAATCACTTTCCTGTAGGTATTTATAAATAAACAGGAAAGGTCTCCAGTCACATTTTTGCATGTATAGAATGCATACATCCACACTTCTCAAGGGAACAGCTGAAAAGATATTAAGGGAAAAAATTATCTATGCAGATAAGTTAAAAATCACCAAATGCAACTGTAATAAAATCAGTTCAGATGAAACTGGCAAAAGTTTAAAAAGAAAGTTTTGTTTTTTCTATTGCTTTTCTTTCCTTTCTTTCCTTTCCTTTCCTTTCCTTGGTTCATGTAGTAGTTATGGTTCTCTAGAGGAACAGAACCAATGGAAAAACAGTAAATATATACAAGGAGATGTATTAGGTACAGGATCAGAAGTGGGAGAGTCCACAGTAGCTGTCTGCAGGATCAAAGGCAGAAGAATCCACAACGGCTCTGTGTGCTAGAGCCAGATGATCCAGTAGCTGCTCAGCCCAAGAAGATGGAAGCTGCAGAAACAGTAGTAATCAGGAATGCACCACCTGCCAAAGGTCAAAGTCCTGGAAGCTCACTGTAGAGTAGCCACTGTGAGTCTGAGGTGGAAAGCTGAATGATGAAGACTGGAGCTCTTCCAAAATGGGGGCTTTTCCTTCTTTCCCTGTTTATCCTGTCCAGGCTGCAAGCCTATTGACTGGTGCTGCCCATGTCAGGGATGGATCTTCCCCCCTCAGTTTGCTGGCCTTCATGCCAATCATCCATAGACATACCCAGAACTGTGCTCTACTACTCTGCTTGGCTTTCTTAATCCATTAAAGTTGACACATCATGATTAACAATCACAATTCATAAATTGGGGCTTCAAAGAATTTTATCTCACACCAGCCAACAGACAAAAAAACCCTCTCTATTGTGTTGATTGGTAATTGATTAGCTAAACATGCCTGCAAATAATCTTAGCTTTCAATATCAACATGATGAAATTACAATAGAAGCAAAAACCCATCCATTGTTCATTTTTTGATTCATCAAGTACTAATTCAATACCTAATTTAAGCCAGGTAGTGCTCCAGGTGCTGGGGATAGAACAGTGAATCAAATAGTTAAAATACTTCTTCATTCACAAAGTTTAACATTCTGATGGGACAGATAATAAACACGCAAACAAATAAATCAATGATATAATTTCAGAGAATAAGTACTATGAGAAAATATAACTGGATAGCACTGTTTACTAGAAGTCAGCATTCTGAGACTTTTCTGAGACAATATTGCTCAAAATCTGAATGACAAAGCTGAGCCAAGAAGCAATTTGGAGATGGAACAGGCAGACAAAAGAAACAGCAAATCCAAAGAGTGTGAGGCAGAAACCCGGTGCACATGGTTGGGACAAAAACAAGGCTGCTGTGTTGGGCCAATAAAGTCAGAGAGGCACAGGCTATGCCTCTCCAATCTGAATGTGGTAAAAATCACCTGGGGATCTTGTTAAATGTAAAATCCAGTAGGTTGAGTGGGGCCTATGATTCTGCAATTCTAACAGGCTCCCGGGCAAAGGCCAGTGCCACAGGCCCAAGGAGCCCACTGTGGTCAGCAAGTATGTAGAGTCCTTATCTGATGCTCTTATGGCTACAGAGCCCTTCTCAGTTATAAAAAGGGCTTGTACTCTTAGTATTTCCACATGTCCCATACAAGGCTAAGTACTTGGGAGGACCACTGTAAATGCTTGGGTTAGGTGATAAGGATGATTAACCAAGCATGTCAGACCCACAGCCTATGACCCCATGCACCTCTGGACAACTAGTAATGCAGCCCTGCAAGATCACAAAGTTTTGACATTATCGTGTGATTTTTATGATTTGATTGTATGTTGATAGATCACAGACAGCATAGGCAACAACAAAAGTGCTAACCCCACCTCCTGCCCCAGCAACACACAGTCATGAAATCAAAACTCATGTGTAGCAGATACTACATGCACTTCATTTCAGCAAATTAGCAAGTAAAACACAGTGATTAACAATAATAGTATTTCAATATTCCTACATGTGTGTATGTCTAAGAACATAGGGTTTTATTGTTATTAAATAGACATGTAAGTTGTTTTATTTAATTATTAAATTTGGTACTGTTGTTTTACTTCATAAGATAATTTAATAAGTTACAATAGAAAAAGTAGGAAGTTTTGTTACTTATATACATTAGCTATATTATATGTTTTACATGCAGCCCAAGACAATCCCTCCTCTCTCAATGCATTCAATGGCATGCCAAAATGTTGGACATGTATGAATTCAAGACCTTGTTTTGAGGCTTGGCTGATGTTAGAAAAAGTAGCAAAAATAAGTTGGGAAAAAGATCATGACCCAGGGATGCAAGAATGGGTCAACATTTGCAAAGCAATAAGTGTAATACATCATATCACATAAACAAAAAGCAAAGACAAAAATCACATAAAACCCGAGCATGGTAAGACACACTTGTACTCCCAGCACACAGGAGGCTGACACAAGAAAATCACTGCAAGTTTGAGACTAGCCTGGGCTGGTGAGTTCAAGGCCAATCTGAACTACCTAGTGAAACCCTGTCTCAAAAAAAACCTCACATAATCATCTCAATAGATGCAGAAGAAGTCTTTGGCAAAATCCAACATGCATTTATAATTTTTTTAAAAACTTGAAAAAATAGGCATAGAAGGACCTTATCTCAATTTGATAGAAGCCATTTATAACAAATCTACTGCCAACATAATATTAAATTGGGAAAAACTGAAAGCTTGTTCGCTAACAGCAGGAAGAGGACAATTCCTGTTCAACACAGTACTTAAAACTTTAGCCAGAATAATCAGGCACGAGAAATAAAAGTGCTATGCATAGGAAAGGAAGAAGTCAAACTATCACTTCTTGCAAATAACATTATTCTTTACATAGAATACCCAAAAAATTCCACTGAAAGACTCCTAGAACTAATAAACAAATTTGGCAAGGTAGCAGGATACAAAACCAACGCATAAAAATCAACAGTGTTTCTGTACACCAATAATGGTACCACCAAGAACAATACCATTTCCAATATCAACAAGATAAATTAAACACTTACCAATTAACTTAACAAAGAAAGTGAAATACCTTTATAATGAAAACAACAGAATCCTGATAAAGGATATAGAAGAGGATATCAGAAAATGGAAAGATATCTCCTGTTCCTGGATAGGCAGAAAAAACATTGTCCAAATGGTCATAGTTCCAAAACCAATATACAGATTTAATGCAATCTCAATCAAAATACCAGCAACATTCCTCACAGAACTAGGGGAAAAAAACAGTCCTTAAATTCATATGGAACTTAGAGACTCAGAATACCAAAAGCAACCCTCTGCAACAAGAGCAAATCAGAAGGCATCACAATTCTGGACATCAAGTCATACTACAAAAGCTCTAGTGTTAAAAATGGCATGGTAGTGGCACAAAAACAGATATATGGAATAAAAACCATCCCAAGCACATTCAGCCATTTGATCTCTGACAAAAGGGCCAAAAATATACACTGGACGAAAAGATAGCCTCTTTAATAATGTGCTGGGAAAACTGGCTTTCCACATGTAGAAGATTGAACCTAGACCCATACCTCTAACCATGTACTAAAATAAAATAAAATTGAATCAAATTGAATGTTAAAACAGGAACACTTAACCTGGTGGAAAATAAAATAGGTAAAACTTTTAAAGTCATGGCATAGGCAAGGACTCTCTGAACAGAATCACGGTCGCACAGGACTTAGTACAGAGATGCAACAATGGGATTGTACCAAATTACACAACTTCTGCACAGCAAAAGAATCATCTAACAGAGTGAAGGGACAACCTATAGAATAGAAAACGGGAAATAGGGGGATAGAGCTTTTGTAAATGGGAAGGGGACCAAGAGGACAGAGGGAGGGGGAGGGGAAGAAGAGAAAAGGGACATAAAAAGAATTAAGATGGGTTAAGTACATGTACCAACTCCCCACGATGAATGTAACTGTATTATAAACATGTACTAATGTAATTTTAAAAAGAATTGGGGAGTAATGGAAAGGTTCTATATGGAGTTTGAACAATGCATTTGTAAATTCAAATCATATAGTACCTTCTACAAGATTTTTGGAAAATTATTCAACTTCTCTGAGCCATGCTTTTTCATTAAAAATAGGAATACTAGCTACTTCATTGGAGAGACATGAAAATCATATGCAGTTGTAAAGAATGAGTACTTTGCTTATAAATGTTTCTTCTCTTTTCTTCTCTTTCCCCAGATCCACCTGTGTTAACTCCTAGGCATTCCTATCAAATTGCATCACCAATCTATGAATTTTGTGCAGCTTATTGATTTCCAAATTAGGAATTCAAGGCCTGTGTCCAAGTAAAGTAACTGTTCCTATAACAGTTGTTGATCGATGCTTTAAAGAAAGTCAGGCCTAGGTTCTAGCCCTTGCTCTATTACTAATTTTCTAGACAATCCTTAGTAAATCCTTTGTCTATCTATGAGAATTACTCAGCTGATCTGCTAAACAAAAGTGTTGGAGAAGATAGTCCCACCAACACCCTCATCTCCCAATGCAGGCTGAGTACCTTAGTCGGAAGGAGTTGGCTTGGTTCCTAAGAAACATGGCAGGAGCCCTGCAGCAGAGATATTTGGGCAATGAGATTCAAATTCATTGAGACAACAGGATGAAGTCCTTACACATTAACCTTTGCCAACAAATAGCCTCATTCCCTTCTTTCCTATCTCATTAATCCAGGAACTAGAGTGCCAGAAATATTATCTCATCCTCACTCAATCTTTAATATTTTTAAAAGCAACTTACATCACAGAGAAAACTTGAGAACAAAACCTAATGGAATCAAATATGTATACTTTCTCTCTTCTCTTTCTCTCTCTCTCTCTCTCACTCACTCCCTCCCTCACTCTCTCTCTCTCAATAATGTTATCACCATTTATTTCCAAAAATATCTTGGAGACTAAAATCAATCTATACAGGTGCTAATATTTTAACAACTTGAAAATGTTTAAGAAAGTTATTTAAGGGTTTATACCTGTTTTGTTGTCACCATCTACTCCTCCACTCCTCCTTTTTCCCAGCTTTGGAAAATTTACTGGCTTTTATTTGTTTAGCTTGGTTTTTACTGTTGCTGTTGTTGTTGGTGGTGGTGGTGGTGGTGGTGTTGCAATTGAATGCAATAAAATTTTAAATTACTCCAACAGCAAATGCCTTAGACACTGGAGGATTACAACTGTTCTGTGTGGTTGTAAGGGGAATTTATGCATCTTATCTAAAGGTGCATATTTCAGAGAAATGGTTTTTCAGTGACCAGAGACTATTTCCTAAAAGGTCAGGTGCTTGGTCCAGCAGAATGGTTGTCTATGTCTTTCTGGTGAGACCAGTTACTTTCAGAGAGGACAACAAAAGCATTCCCTTAGACCTTGCCAAAAGGAAGAATCTCTTTCTAGCCAGATTTACCTTCTATTTCAAAGGCTTTTTCTGTTTACTTCTTCATCTGGATATTTTGAAGATGTGGTAGAATAATTGGGGCAAAGATCTGAAAAGCCAAGAATAGCCACGAGACAACATGGTTTCAGGGAGCTCACAGCAGCTACACAGATCACACAGTGATTAAGAGGTTAAATTATGTGTACCAAAGGTAGACACTAAATCCTCCAAATTATATGTGTTTCTCGGATCCGCAGGTCTACAAAGCCAGCAGAGAGCAGGTGCTGCTTACCCAAAACACAGGCTCCTCTAGCATCATCTCCGCTCTTTCCCGGCCAAGGGCACCATAATTACCTCTGAAGAACTGAACTCTCAACCCCACCACATTCCTCACACACCCGCTCTGAAAATTGTATTGGCAATTAATTTGTCAGGAAAATGGTAGGGGATGTGAATACTGGTAATTTTATACCATAGATATTCAAATTAAACCTGGAGCCTGAGTATTTTCAGTGTCAAACTAGAATAGTTGCAGAAGAAGAGAGAAACACAAACTTCCTCCTGCAATCTCCTGACGAGAGGCAAAAAAGAATGTTCCAAGTGCATGTAATAACCTTGGCTCCATCTGTAGGCTTGGCTTAGGAACATTAAGAGCAGACACACACTAATTATGGGTGACACTCCTTGTGTTCCTCTTCAGGGGAAAGGGGATGGGGTGGGTGTTTGCTCTGTACCATTCCTTGAGTACTGAAGATCTTTTTAATGAAAAACAGTGGTGTCAGATACTGCTACTTTATAAGAGCCCTCTCCAGCTCTGCACCTTATTTTCCCAGGATCACTATCCCTTACAGTCCCTTGCTTAAATGACAGGTATGAAAGAAGCACAGGGTGAAAGAGCAACTGAAGAGCCCTAATGGCAAGTCCCTCAAACCATCTCCATGGAGCAGGAAACCTTCTGGGACTACAGGCTGAATCAAAGGGCCAGGGACATATAGCTCCAGATTCTCTAGTTAACTTTTTAAGGGAGAAGAAAACTAACATTGATTGTCTACACTGAGTCAAGTACTGTGCATACATTATATCATTTAATCTTTACATCAGATTTATTAGGAATATATTGACCATGATTATTTACAAATGAAGAAATTGATGCTTATGGGTTAAGTAACCACACAACTCAGCCACAATGTACCCTTTTGGGAATTCAAACCCAAATCTTTTGGGATTTTCCCCATCCCAGACAATTCAAATTTCTGTGTCAAGAACCCCTTATGGTAGGGTGAGGTACATATACATGGATTAGCTCATGCAATTCCTTCATAAAGTCTCCTATTACATGTAGATTAAATAACCAATATATTGTACACATATACATAACAATACTTTTGAATATTCATAGACGCTGTTGGGGTTAATGAAATACAAATGCATTCAAAAGTGTTACTGAACTCATAACATCTTCCTATTATTGCATATATTCCACATGGAGATAGTGATTATTAATTGTGATGTGTCAATTTGACTTAAGTAAGAACTTCGTAGCAATAATAAAGTTCTGGGTATGTGTGGATGAGTGACATGTAAGTCAGCAAACTGAGCAGGGAAGACCCACACCAGGTATAGATGACACCAACTAATACTCATGTAGCCTGGATAAAATAAAAAGGAAAAGAAGAAAGAGACGCTTCTTTTCTGGAGAACCCCAGTCTTCACCATTGCCTTGGACATTCATCTCCAGTTTCTTCAGCCTTCCAGTGCCGACACTTTAGCCTTCCATTGCAGACTATTTGAGTTTCTGACACAGGCTTGTATCAGTGACTACACTGAGCTTTCAGGCCTTCAACTGTTTACTGGTACTGGATCCTCTGGCTCTCAAATGTGCAGACAACCATTGTGACTCTGTTGCTTCTGATCCTGTAAATCTCCCTAATAAACCCCTTTGTATAATTTCACATATATTTTATATTTGTTCTGTTCCTCTATAGAACCCTAACTAATAAACCTAACTAGGGCCGGGGATTTAGCTCAGTGGTTTCACCACCTGCTGCGCAAGTGCAAGGACCCGAGTTCGATCCCCAGTACCAAAAACAAAAAAAGAGTCAATAAACCTAACTAATACAGATAACCAATATATCCAAAGTTGCAATATTATCACATGGATATATGAACATTTTTGCCATTGAAGGTCATACTCAAGAACTACGGCTGTTCACCTTGCAGCTCCTTGAATCTGCTCTTTAATATATGATACAAACTGAGTGCCCTAGAATTAAATGATTGTACCATGCAGTGCACTTACATGAAAAATGGAAGCCATACACACCTAGGTTTAAGCTCAGGAGAGAACTATTTCACAACTACTTTTCAAATTGTGACCTAAGGAATTTGAGACACTTAATTTTAAAAAACCATACTCCTAGGCACCAACTCAGACCTCTAAGTCAGATTCTCTGGAGATACAGCCCAAGAGATTGCATCTTTTGTAAGCTCCCTAGGAGACTCTGTTATCCATAAAGTCTGAGAACAACAATAAAAACTGATATCATGAAGTAATTGTTGACCAGCTGTATAGTGCTGTATCTAGGTAAGATTTAGAGGGTCAACATAATAGTATATAGTACATAAGATCTTGAATGTGCTGTATTTTATCTCTGGAGAACACAGATTGTGAATTACTAGTACATTATTAGCCAAGGAGATTTTTTTTTTACCCTTGTTTGAGATATGAGGATGTATTTACAGACTACATTTGAGAATTATTTTTCTTAGTTCTGATTTCTCCTTCCTAATATCACTCAAATATCATTAGTTAATATTGGTATACCCTCTGTATTTCTTGTTACTGTTTACTCATTTTATTTATTCACTTTCACATTCAGAATCCTTTCCTTGATTTATGCTAAAAATTAGGGATGGGATTTCATCCCAGTGAGTCTATTAAGATGCCTGTTGTAATGAACAACTAATGGACTTCAGGAGCTGTGATCAAAACAAGAATCCCATTATAAGGAGAGATGTAGGACTTGCATTCTTCTAGTCTGGGATGGCAAGAAGTTTCTATCTTTAAGCTTAACTTCAACTGACTGGCATGCCTTTGTGGGCACTGTGCTGAGAAAGATTCTGAGACCACCATCAGATTCTAGAGGAAAGATTGGTGGGGGTTGATAATGGGCAGTGTGGCAACAAAGCGCCAGGCATTTACTATCCTTGTTCTTAGTGATCCAATATTTGCCTTGGAAATGACTTCCAGGTTACACAGCAACCAGAGTCAGAGAATTATTGATAAATCACCTTTTCTGTATCCCACATTTAATATAAGAACAGAATTTAGAGAGATAAATTCTCCAAAGATGCACAACACTTGATAATGCAGACCAATGCTAGAAACAAATTTTTTCTTTTCTCCCCATCCAATTGTTTTTCTTACTCATAAAGATGTCTCACAATGAGACAAGCTCCCTTTAACTTTAGCCATTATCTGCTACATAGCTTCTGGGGAGAAAGTTGAGAAAATCTCCACTATGCCAGGTCAGTGGGCAGCTTCGCCTGAGCAGCAGGTTGTGACATATCCACCCCTAACAGACCAAGTTTACTCACAAATCAACAAGAAATAATCTGTAATAGCCCAATTCTGGAAGAACCAAACCAGTTCATGACAGATTCTGCTCTTCTAGGAGGGAACACATTCCTAGGAAAGTGCAGGGGCAAAGGAAGTTTCACAAGTATAAAGTCAGATCTGTGAAATACAGATCAGTGGGGTGGGTGATATGCTTTCCTCCCAGAACCCATGGGGTTGAGGGATGGAGCCCAGCCCTGCAGGGTGTGGTTATAGATTCTCCTTCCCAAACACCTTCTGAAATGTATCATCACTGAGTCAGTAAATAAAAGGCTCCATTCCTTCTGATGGACTCTCACACATAGAGATGCCCACAGATTTATGGATCTCACAGTTAGATACAGTTCTCCCAGTCCAGACAATTAGGCCTAAAAGGAAAATCAGTGTTTCAGCACCTTCTTTCTTTTGGAAACCACTAAAGAGCTCCCATTCATTTCTCTGTTCTTTCCTTCTAATGGCCTTAAATAGCTTTCTTTTTTAAAATGCGGTATAGAATCTTCCTCTCATCTCTAAGACTGCATGTTACTTATTGGTGCCCTTAAAAAAAAAAATTGGTGCTCCATATAAGGAACCTTAATTGGACTCATTGTAGAGTGCAGGCTTTGTCTACAGATGAATTACAGAAAGTAAGGGGCAAAGACCAGAGTACAAGGGTAGAGGCAAAGCTGGGGTGTTCCCTGCTGCTGTATCCTCAGATGCTTAGAAATAGGAAATAATATTTTAAAAAACAAAAAGCAGTATATCTCACATCCAAGTGTGAGGCTTTTTCTGTTTATCACTTCTCTAAACCTGGTCAGGTATGATTAATGCAAGGATAAGGAATAACAAGAGGGAGGCAAGAAACTGCAACTAGCGTCTTCTACAAGATTGTAGGCAGAATCTGCTGTAGCACACACAGTGGCTTCTTTAAGGACTTTGTACAAACTGAAAAAAGGCAGCCTTTGCTCAAAACATTTTACTGCCATCTACTGGGATGTTGTCAAAATAACTATTCACAATCTAGGGTGACACAGTGAATACTGTCTCCTGGAGCAGTGCATGGAGCTAGGAAGGGTTTCAGGAATAAGCAATTACTAAGGTGAGACCTGAACAGAATGCAATTTCTGCCCTTCAGGGATTTAGAGAATAGGCCTGAGTTGGCCTCATATGGCTTCTGAGCACATGAAATATGGTCAATGCATAAGAGAAACTAAATTTTTAATTGCATTTAATTTTAATTAAATTTTAAAATTGAAGCAATGCAAACTATTTTTCCATTAAACATAACTATATTTTTGATAGAATTATATTTCAGTATAACCACTTCATTGCCCACAATATTATTGCTATGATGACATGTACTCTTGGCCTTTTAGAAAATTTTAAATATATATACATATATATATATATATAGCTCTTATTCTAGTTTTTTTATTTTATGAAAAAAAATTTCATAACAAAATAATAAGAGAATAAAATATGCTATGCATCATTATCTTCAAATTAGTTACTCAGAGTACAAGACAGAAACCAAAACAAGTCTTACAATGAAGAAACAAACTGGTAATAACTCAAAATTTTCTTTTCAATGAGCTAAGATAAACTCATAGTAAAAATGAAATAAATTAGCCTATATATTATTTTTTGGAATTAAGAATGCTTTATTTGTTAAAGAATGAACCACGTTTTCAATCAAATAAGAAAATTTTTATATTCTACCTATAAAATTTTAGTTTTTGCTACAATATATGCTATATTTCTTTTAAATGACCCTTAAAAGGTAAGGAATATCATAATCAATCTGTACATTCTCTTTGAAGCATTAGCCCTGAAGACATTGACATTTAAATTGGGCAATCACAGATGTGAATTTTCTGGTCATCTCCAACAAACACAATTTTTCAACTGTTTCCATCATATTTTACTCCCCACACCTGATCTGGGGACACTTCAATAACAGAGAAAAATGTTCCAACATTGCAAACTTTTACACTTTTGTCAGATGAACTGGAAACAAAGTGAGGGTCATCAGGACAAAATGTGATGTTCAGCACTTAGGAGGCATGCCCACTTAGCATGCCAGGCAGGTTGGCAGGTTGTACATCATACACCTTGATATATCCATCATCAGAAAAATGATGAAGACCTGGGAGTCCAAGAGAAAGATAAAAGAGCAAGTGGGCATAGCCTGGCCCTCCAGTGTGTGCACAAGCTTTCTGGCTGCAATACCAAAAATATTAATAATCCTTCCATAGCATCACTGGTCAGCTATTTCCCATCAAGACTATATGAAATACTAAGAATGAATTTTCCTCTTGTGTCCAAAGAATATTTTCCCCCACTTTCTATATCAAAAAATGTTCCCTTTTTCCACATGAGATCAGGTGTCCAGAAGAAAAGGCCAAAGCCCAGGCATCCACAGGTACTGCATGTATAGACTTTCTCTGTCATTTTTCTGAGTGGTAGAGATGAATATGAGTCTCAGGAGGGCTGGATGCAGCAATGGACAGGGTCTACAGACACTGCTCCCCACTGACCTCTCTCAAGGCTCTGCTCTATGTGGGGCCTCTCATCACACCATTTCCAGATGCCATCAAATCACACAGAGATCTTCTGACCACCATTTTAGAGTGTTCCTTCTTGTTTGTCCCCCAGACTGCTGACAAATTGACATCATCATGCTGTGCTTGTCTGAAGAGAAAACTGTACTGGTTGTTCATCTCTTTAACCAAAGATGAAGCACTAAAGGCCAGTCAGCTCACTGAACTGCTCAGATGCATATTTCCTATTTCTATTAGAATGCTACTCTTGACCAAAGAGAGGGGTTGAAGGGAGGGTAGGGGAATGGGGAAAAAATAAGAACCAAGATGGATTACGTAAAGGTACAAATTTCCAATGATGAATGTCATTATATTGTACACCTTAAATACGCCAATATAATTAATAAAAGAGAAAAGTAGAGCAAATATTCATTATAACGCTAAGTAGGCTCACCTACTACCTGCTGTTGCTTGGAAATGCTAAAACAAAATTTTCTTAGAAGATCTTAGATGGCAGAGAACAGAATACAGATTAAATGCAAATGAAAGTAAGTTAGATTTATGAAGCCATGGGTGGCACATGCCTAGGCAGAAAATATTCATATATATATGTACATTTTGGAAATAATATATCTAGGAAAAGCCAAGTTAGAGAATCTTTCCTTTAACTCACTGAAAAAGTTCTGCTTTTAGCATCCAAAGAGGTACAGGAAGCAATTATCTGGCAAAGGAGAAGCAGAAAGCTATGATTAATTTACATTTATCAGTAACATTCTATTGGGGCTGATCACATTCCTGCCAGGAATTAAATTAGGGTTATGTTAGCAAGGATTATGAGAAAGTAACTCATAATATCTAGCATATAAATCAACCCTGTTTATGTCATGATACTTAAATATCCAATAGTCTGACTCTTAGCAAGTAATTGACTAGAACACACTCATTCAAATGAGAAAAGAGAAAATGTTTATAATTACATGAAGGAAGAGAGATTTGAAAGCTCTAGCCAAAACAAACCCATAGTAACCCAATGGCAACTTGCCTACAATTCTTTATTCTCATTTAGGAAAAGAGATATCATCTCAGATTAGTATCTTCAATGAGGAGGACAAGTGTGGGATTCACAATAACTGACGAACTTGTTTTTACTGGGAAAATAAATCATTTTTAGTGTTGCTATAATGAGAAGAGAAAACTGCAAATTGTCCACCATTTTTGAGCCAAGAACAAATTATTTTTCAAATTTTTTCAAGAAATAGAACCATAAATTGGACCCTGTACACAGTGATTTTCAGACAAATTTTTATAGAAAAATGTGTTAACAGATGCTATAAAACAGACTTAAGAGTGGGAAGCCACAACAAATAGCAATAACATTGGTCACTGAAGGAAAGGAATTTCCATCTGACAGTGACGGAGAAATTAAAATGCACCTCTCTTGTATACTACCTGGTATGAATTCCATAAATCACTCATCTGAGATGTCTCACAACCAGGAAAGGCCAAACAGTCCACCCCCTGCAAAAATGTGTCAGTCCACAAAAAGGAAGCGCACATTTATAAATCAAATGCAATTGAATTGTATTTAGTAATTAGAAGTACAAAATGTAATGAAAATACACAGTGAATGTTTAAATTATAAATGTTTTATTTATTCTTCCCTTTTACAGCCTTGTCTTTGATATCCACAATCGCCAGGTGCCTCACTCTATCACCAGATACCTCAAGGCATACCCTGCTCTCCTTCTTCCCATGCTTATAATCAATAATTACTGGATATCTTTGGTGCCTGTTGTCTTTGTTGCCCAGAGCACCTTGGGCGATCCAAAACCCAGCTTTCTCTTTAAGTCTTGTTGATGTGTCCTTTGTTCTTTCCCTCTCACTTGTGTCCCATTGTTTTGCAGGAGATCGAGACTTACATTCAGGGTTCTCAGTACTTACAATCTAGCAGTGTTGTCCAGTTATATATGTACTTTTCCATATATAATTCTATATTTTCCAGTAACCATATTAAGAAAAGCAAATAAATAAATGAGGAACTTAATAAAAGTTACCTCACCAAGTATTATGGTTTAGATCTATAATGTCCCCCAAAAATCTCATGCATTTAGAGGTAGGGCTTTTGGAAAGTGATTGGATCATGGGGATCATGGGGATTAGCCCACTGAGGAATCCATAGCTGAATATGCTATTAGAAGTGGTGCCTGCTTGGAAGAGTTGGATCACTGGGGGCATGATTTGGAAGGGTGTATCTCACTTTCCAGCTCCTCCCTTCACTCTCTACTTCCTGGGCGCCGTGACTTGAGCAGCTTTCCTCTGCCAGACCTTTCTACCATGTCCTTCTTGCTTTGGAGCCAGACAACTATGGACTAAATTCTCTAAAACTTATGAGCCAAATAAACCTCTCCACCTTTAAGTTTTGAATATCTGGTATTTTGTCCCAGAAACAAGAAAGTGAATAAGACACCAAGTATATACAAAATATTATCATCTCAACATGTAATCAACATTTTAAAAATTAGTAATTAAATGCTTTACATGATTTTTATATTGCCTCTGAAAATCCAGTATGCTTTTCACACTTATAGCACATCTAATTCAAACTAGCTACATTGTTTTCAAGTCTTCAATAGACACATTTGTCTAATGCTCTCATATTCAACAGCACAGGATTACTAGGGAAAACGGTTATTTTGGAACTAATAACAATATAGACCAACAGCAGATGGAAGTCCTATCTTGTGGGGTAACAATGATGCACTGGTAATTGTTTAATAATTGGCAGGGAGGTGGGTGCATAATTTGTAATATATGTCCATTTCAATGGTAACTTCTAATTATTGAGCTGAATAACAATACACCCTTCTTTGAGGATCATGAAATTGTGCATCAATTAGTGAAGAAATAAGATTTCCTCACCTATAAGATGGCCTTAAAAATAAATCAGAGCATTCAGATAGAATGTGGCCTGCTCTAATTGTCAGGTGATCTGAATTCTAGTCCTAAAAGGTTACTTTCAGAGGATGTCCTCACACTTACGTTCATCTGTGCAATGGGGATTACAGCCAGTGTTGTGAAGCCACAAACAGATAAAATCTATGACAGTGTCTTACTATGACTTTACATATACTTTCTGCAATGAAAATATTTAAAATATACTTTAGCTGTTTTCCAAGTATAAAACATATTGGTTTTTTTTTTTGAAAAGCAACCATTTATTAGAACCAATACAAGAGAATGAAAAGGGGGAAGAGAAGGGTGGAAGAGGGGGAGACAATGAGGTCTGAATCAGATGTCAGTTGTGGAAGCACATAAATGCCTACTTTCAAACATTTACATTTAAAAAGTGAACATACATATAGATCACGTATCCTTTAAAAATAATCTGCTTTTGATGGTTTTCTGAAATAAGACCAAGAAACAAAACCAAAACTCCCCCACAAACCAAAGTCCATAGAGAATTCAATGTCTCGTTTCCATTTAGAAGTCTGGCTACAGACTAGGACTTGTTTTGCTTCTCAGGATGATGCAGTGCCAGAAGAAACTCAGCCTCTTGAATCTCTCAGATCCCATCCAGTGGGAAGTGGCAGCAAGGCCAGCAGGCCATGGTGAGTCAACTCCTTTCTACTTTCCAGGATGTTAGACTGTGCTTTCCATCCTCTAGGACTCCACAGAACCATCCGGTACCACTGGTACTGAGGGAACAGTGGGAGCAGAGTCCATAAAACACAGAGAACTGGAATGTGTTAACTAGGAGCCAGAACCTTGTGCTTTTTCATGAGTTATGAATCTTGGGCCAAGGAGGGGAAAGAATAAAAAGCCCTACTGGGAAGAGGAGCAGACTGAGCCCCCAAACTGAGATGGAAATAAGGGTCTTGAACCCACACCTGGGCAGATAGAAGTAGTGTCCAAAGTTTTCTCAGACCAGAGGAAGGAAAGGTCAAGGTCAGGTTCAGTCCGTGGACACTGAGAAAAGAGATGACAGATACTAAATACAGTGAATCATATAAAGCCTTAAGGATCAATACAAGATTCTGAGTGTTAAAGAGTATTTCAGGAAAAAAAAATATTCTAATGTAGCTCTTTTGGTGGGGAACGAAGAGGTTGTTAAAAACATTGTTTTCAACTATAATCACAATGTTGTACAACAGATCTCTCAAACTAATTCCTCTTGTCTAACTGAAATCTTATGCCCTTTGACTAATACCTCCAGAATCCTGCCTTCACCTCAATCAGTTTCTGTTACTAATTTCTGCTTCCCCATATAATCAAGAAAGACTGTTGCTATGGAAAGGCAGTGGGCCACATAAAGACCCTGAGGAAGCTCCAACTTCCATCTTTCTAGTGTTGAGTGGAGGAATGACTTCCTCCACTGAGGCCACCCGGCCTTGTCCAAAACATGACAGCTGTCCAGGAAAAGTAGCTTCCTAAAGAGATAATTAAGACACTGTAGCAAGTTCCACGTGTCTTTGTATCTCTATTAACAAGAGGGAGGGACTTTATTTACTCATGGTTCTGTAACTATTACAAAGTTATGCAGCTTCCCAAAGAAATATTGTCAACTAATTGCCATCCATCACATTTCCCAAAGCCCCAGTTGTGATGAATGGGCATTTCTATGAGCTTCCCACAGTGGAACTGAACAGATGGCTCCAGGTGATTAGCAGATCAAGATGATATAGGGGCAAATATTAATAACTATGATTATCTATCAAATGCTCTCTTGAGCTACCTTCGGACACAAAAGCAAGTATATTCTGAGTTGTCCATTTAGGTGGTAAGGGTTGTAATGATACTCTAGAGTTGACTCAGTAAAACCCCTCCAGCCGGCATCTCAACTATTAAGCAGAAAAACCTCATTATAGAAGACTGTTCCTTATCATAAGAACTCTGTAGTTCGGGGCTTTGATATGATTTATCCCTTGCATTCTGTAATTTGGATCTTTTTTCAAAATTAATTTTATTGGTACATTTTAGGTACAACGACACTTATCATTGAAGATTTGTACCTTTACATAATATATCTTGATTCTTATTTTTTCCCATTCCCCTGCCCTCTCTTCAACCCCTCCACCCCTCCCTATTTACAAAGATTTTGTTTACATTTTTTCATTTTCTCATATTAATTCCATTCCCTTCTTTCCTTTCCCCTAACTCTCCCACTTCCCCTTTTTCCCCTTTTCTTCCTATTTCACCTTATCTATTATACCTAAGTCATTATTTACACTTTCTGTTTCTCACACTAGAGAAACTATTCAGTATTTACACATGTGTATCATATTTACTTCACTTAAGAGTATAGCCTTAATGTGCATCCATTTAGCTATAAATGCCTCTAATTTCTCATTAGAAATTTCTCTAATTTCTCATTATAGCTGAGTAGTACTCCATTTTATAAAAAGAAAAACACATTTTCTTCATCCAGTCTCCAGTTGATGGGAAATTGGGCTGTTTCCATGTTTTAGCTATTACAAATTGTGCAGCTATGAACATGGGTGCACATATATCACTGTGATATGATTCATTTAATTCTTTTGAGAAGATACCCAGCAGGGGGAATAGCTGGGACAAATGGGACTTCTAGTCCTAGTTCTTTGAGGTATCTCCATACTGATTTCCACAGTTGTTACACCAATCTACACTCCTACCAACAGTGGAGCAGGGTTCCTTGTTCCCCACAGCCCAGCCAGCATTTGTTATTGGTTGATTTCATGATAGTACCTATTCTTTCTGGGGTGGGGTGGAATCCCAGCATTGTTTTCATTTCCATCTCTCAAATGACCAGTGATGTTGAACATTATTTCATATGTTTATTTGCTGCTTTTACTTCTTTGTCTGAGAAATGTCTGTTCATTTCAGATGCCCATTTTTGAACTGGGTCTCTAAATTTGGGAGGTCTGATTTTTTTAAGTTCTTTGTATATTCTAGATAGTAGACCTTTGTCTGAGGAACAGCTGGTAAAAATTTTTTCCCACATTGTGGGTTGTCTCTTCATGCTATTGGTTTCTCTTTCTGTACAGAAGCTTTTTAATAAGAAGAGATCCCACTTGTTGATTCTTTGTGCTAGTTCATGTGCAACTAAGGTTTTTTTCATGAAATCTTTTCCTACACAAATGTCTTCAAAAGTTCTACCTAACCTCTCTCTTCCAGCTGGTTTAAAACCATATGATCATCTCAATAGATATAGAAAAAGCATTTGACAAAATCCAACATACATTCATGATAAAAACCCTACAAAAAAAATGGAATAGATGGTCTCTACCTCAAACTGATAGAAGCCATCTATGAAAAACCAACAGCCAATAGCATTCTAAATGTTCAAAAACTGAAATCCTTCACACTAAAATCAGGAACAAAACAAGGATGCCCACTATCACGACTTCTGTTCTATATAGTTTTGGAAAACACTACCCACAGTAATTAGACAAGAGAAAGAAACAAAAGGAATAAACATAGGAAACAAAGAAGTCAAATTGTCATTATTTGCAGATGACATGATACTCTATATAGAAGACCCCAAGAACTCCACCAAAAGTCTTCTAGACTTAATAACTAAATTCAATAGAGTAGCTGGATTCAAGGTCAACACACAAAAATCAATAGCTTTTCTGTACACAAAAAACAAACTCACTGAGAGAGAAATGGGGCAATCAATTCCTTTCATAATAGCATCCAAAAAGTTGAAATACCTAGGAATCAATCTAATGAAAGAAATCAAAGACCTCTAGTCTGAAAACTATAGCACTCTGAAAAAAGAGATTGAAGAGGATATCAGAAAATGGAAAGACATCCCTTGCTCCTGGGTAGGAAGGATCAACATAGTGAAAATGGCCATACTTCCAAAACTGCTATATAGATTCAATGCAATCCTAATTGAAATTCCAGCATCATACTTCACAGACCTTGAGAAAACAATCCAAAAATTCACCTGGAACAAGAAGAGACCTAGAATAGCAAAAGCAATTCTAAGCAACAATGACAAGGTAGGGGGTATCACAATCTCCAACTTGAAACTATACTACAAAGCTACTGTGATAAAAACAGCATGGTACTGGCAAAGAAACAGATCTGAGGCCTAGTGGAACAGATTAGAAGATGCAGAAACAATTCTAAACACACTCAGCTACCTCATCTTCAACAAAAGAGCCAAACATGCTCACTGGAGGAAAGATAGCCTTTTTAATAAATGGTGCTGAAAAAAATGAGTTTCAACTTGCCAAAGATTAAAACTAGACCTATATCTCTCACCATGTACTAAATTAAAAATCAAAATGGGTTAATTTGGATCTTTTGATAGGAACATAGGAGACAAACCCAATCACCAAAATTTCTGGCAAAATGTCCAGTGTAGAAAGTCACATAGTTCAAAAGGGGATTTAGAAGGGTCAGAGTGGCATAGGACATCTCTATCACATTTGACAAATTCTTACATTAACAAATTGTTTGCTGTTTATCTGAAATGTAATTTATCTTATGTCCTTTATTTTCATTTGCTACATTTAGCAATCCTAAGAAAGGTACCTCCCAGATTGAAAGTACAGGAGCTAACTTATTTGTTGTACCTTGACTGATGATCTGCCCCTCCCACCCTTTGCACGAGGAAGAGATTTCTTATGATAAATATCAAATGTCAAATTTTGAACTTTGAGGTAACCCATTTTCTTTCTTTTGACTTCACAAAAATAATAAAAATCTCCTTGGTTTCTATAGCCTAAATGGTCTCTTCTTTCAAGTTATTTCAGAACCTCATAAAGATATGTCTTAGCACTGTAGTGTTCATTATGGGTCACGTTCTCTACTAAATACTTTAATACAACAATTAGTATTCATAATTGGCCCCAAAGAAGATGTTTCATCTCTATTTTACACACAAATAAATTTCTCAGGACTTAAGCATCTTGTTCAGGTTGCATGGGTAAATAAATTGCAGAGGTAAGATTCAAAGCTGGAATGAACATGTTGGGATTCACATGCTATACAATCCAGGAAGGACTCTTTGGGAAATTTCCTGTTCAAAACTATAATGATCTTTGGGAATTAGGTACTGTGGCCTTGTTTGTAAGGTGGCCCTTCTTCAAAGAAAACAGGCAGATCTGCTTGATTTTTTTTAAAATTACTTGCCAATTGGGCTTCATTAATAAAGTAGCAGGAGTCTGAGAATTGATCCCAAGCAGTGTTCACTGTGGGATTTGAGCTATTAGAAAAAATATAAAGAGTGCAAGGGCTCAGGAGAGAGAGGCTGGTGGGATGTGATTCAAGGTCAGGAGCCCAGGCTCAGAGGTGTAGAAACAACCATGAAAAGAGCATGTCTTTCTCCCTCAGATTATTTCCTGACCTCTGTAGACTTTGAGTTTGAATCATGGGGAAAGACAGTTCCAATAAAGAAGGAAGTAAATATAGTGTTGTTTGTTTGTTTGTAACCCTGGGACCATTAGGAGGACATCAGTAGCATGAGGTACTGGGGTGACAGGTCACTCTAGCTTAGCACCAGTGGCCTTTAGACAGGGAGGGAACCATGGTGGTGGCAGCAGCTCCACTGGGTAACAGCAGGGCAGGGCCTGGCAGGGTCATGGCAACAGAGCAGAGGTGAAAGACAAAGGCTAAAGACAGGTTCAGTGGAAGATCCAAGACCTTGGAGATCTGCAGCAGAGACTTCAGAATCCTCTCAAGGAAACCAAGATGTTGCCAGAGAGCTAGGGGCAAAGGCAAGAACAAACTGATTTCTGGTTATTTTTACAAATATTCTTAGCCCCTTGCAGACTTTCCCTGGAGTAATTAGGGTGCAGTAAAAACAATGGAAAATTCTTTTTACATAGCTTTCAAGTTCACTCAGCGGTTTCACCACCTGCTGTGCAAGCACAAGGACCGGAGTTCAATCCCCGGTACCAAAAAACAAAAACAAAACATAGCTTTCAAGTTTAAAAATAGTCTCTTTCAATTCTAACAAGTTAATGAAAGAGAAAATGTAAAAAATAATCAGTATAAAATGTCTCAAAAGATACCTCTTAAAATGTCCTTCAATATACAACCATATGATTTTATAGACACTTCCTTTCTTGTTTCATTAAGAATTATTAATTCTACAGCAGATCTAATGTTAGGTTTTAATAAAGGGAGTCATTTTCAACCCTGCTAAGCATTTCCTGTGCCTTTGTGGAAGTCAGTTATTCAAAATGCTTTTATACATATCTATTATCATTCTGTCATATTTTTTTGAAAATTATGGATCTTTTCCTCTTGCATTTATTTTGTGCTTTGCAGATTACCAAGACCCTACAGGATCACTTTCTCCCTTGAATTCATACAAATTCTATGAGGTATGCAGAGTAGCATGAGTTGCCGGTAGTTGTACATTAACACTTACTGAGTCTCTGTTAAGAGCCAAGCACTGTAAAGTGATCTAACATCATGGCTAACATTTGTTGAAGGTTTATTACATCCTGTGTTCTGTTAGAAGCCTTTTCTTCGAATCATTTAATCTAGGGGGCCTATGATATAGACCACAAAGCCAGACATAGCCATTGATGGGTCAGGAGTCTACTCAAGATGGATCATTTTTCTGGAAGAATTCTAGACCTAACCATGTATCCCCTGTGACACTTCATCACTTGACCTTGTGCTACAAAATGATCCTGGCTGGAAGCTAGCCCAGAACCAGTAGGCTTGTGTTCTAAAGGAAGCTATATGCTATTGACTAGCTCAAAGGCAACCAGAACATGTGGAATCTAGTCCCTGTGTTATTGGGTGGCCAAAACATTTTTTTTAATCTAGGGAGGAAATAAAATGGTAAGTTTAGCTGTACAGGTTGGGTTCTCCATTGCCCAAGCAATGACATAAGGATAGATTCAGCACCTTATGCTTCATCTCATCAGGACTTTCCAAAGGGGCTATTCACACAGGGGATTCCAAGGAGAACTTAAAGTATTGAGCCAGCAAGCTCAAATGCAAGGGATTCATCATATCAATTATGTTTTTCTTATTTTAGGATGTTTTGATATCTTATGGACTTGAGAGGGACTGTTCCTCCCAGGGTTAGCTAATTCTGAAATACCAAACAACTTGTCTGAAAAAAGGCCCTTGATGTACAAACCAACCAATTCTGAGTCCATACTCCCATCCTCATCCTTTTCTCAGGCTTCTGCAGTGCAAGACATTATCCTCTGCCATAATCCCATGGTCAGTTATCAGATAGGTAGGGGCAGGCGCTATGTCCCAGAGCCTACTGCAATTACTTGAGCTACCAATCCAAAAACTGTCTCCTCTCCTTACGCTGCCCTCCCCATTCCTAACCACAAAAACCACAATAAAAGTTCTCCCCCCATGGCTTCCCCTTTCCCTTCTGCCTCCTCCCTAACCTGATGATTCCCCCTGTGATGCTATATGGCTTACCATACCTCTTGTTCCAGGGAGCTGTAAGTACAAATTTCTTCCTTCATGACAGTCCTTTCTTACATATAAGTCCAGGTTTACCATACCTGAATAAAACAAATCCCAGGTACATTTTAAAACGTAGGCCAAAGAAACAGACCCGAGGATTAGTGGAATAGATTATAAGATGCAGAAACAACTCCAGACACACTCAGCCACCTCATCTCTGATAAAGGAGCCAACCACCCTCACTGGAGGAAAGATAGCCTCTTTAATTAATAGTGTTGGAAAAACTGGATTTCAACCTGCCATAGATTAAGACTAGACCCATACCTATCACCATGCACTAAACTAAGATCGAAGTGGGTTAAAGATCTAAAAATTAAGAGAGAAACACTAAAATTGCTGGAAGATAAGTTAGGTAGAACTCTTGAAGACATTGGCATAGGAAAAGACCTTATGAACAAAACCTCAGTAGCACGGGAGCTAGCACAAAGAATCAACAACTGGGATCTCATCTTATTAAAAAGCTTCTGCACAGCAAGAGAAACCACCAACAGAGAAAACCTACAATGTGGGGAAAAAAAATTTAGCAGCTGTACCTCAGACAAAGGTCTACTATCTAGAATATATAAGGAATTGAAAAAAATCAGACCCCCCAAATTCAAAGACCCAATTCAAAAATGGGCATCTGAAATGAACAGACATTTCTCAGACAAAGAAGTAAAGGCAGCAAATAAATATATGAAAAAATGTTCAACATCACTGGTCATTCGAGAGATGCAAATGAAAACAACACTGAGATTCCACCTCACCCCAGAAAGAATGGCTGCTATCAGGAAATCAACCCATAACAAATGGTGTGGAGAGAAAGGAACCCTTCTCCATTGTTGGTGGGAGTGTAGACTGGTGCAAGCACTGTGGAAATCAGTATGGAGATACCTCAAAGATCTAGGGCTAGAGGTCCCATTTGACCCAGCTATTCCCCTGCTGGGTGTCTTCCCCAAGGAATTAAAATAATCATACCACAGCGATATGTGAGCACCCATGTTTATAGCGCCACAGTTTGTAATAGCTAAAGCTTGGAAACAGCCCAAATGCCCATCAACTGCAAACTGGATAAAGAAGATGTGGGGTTTTTTATAAAATGGAGTATTACTCAGCCATAAAGAACGAGAAGCCTTCTTTCCTGTCACGAGCCTGGCTTTTTCTATGCCCCGGAAGCGATCTCCATGGTGGAGGTAGTGCTGGCTAGCACGTCAGGAAGAGCCCAAAAGATTAGATTGTTAAAAAAGAAAATAGGAGCCATGCTTTTTCAAAGACCTTTATTACAGGTGATTCATCAGTTTGTAAGACATGAGTCTGAAGTAGCCAGCAGTTTTGTTCTTGAAAGATCTCTAAATCTGGTACAGTTGCTTGGGCGAGTGGGTCAGGACCCTGTCATGAGACAGGTGGAAGGAAAAAATCCAATCACCATATTTTCTCTAGCAACAAATGAGATGTGGCGATCAGGGGACAGTGAAGCATACCAAATAGGTGATGTTAGTCAAAAGACGACATGGCACCGAATATCAGTGTTTCGGCCAGGCCTTAGAGATGTAGAGTATCAATATGTGAAAAAGGGTGTTGAGTTTTCGTGGAAGGGAAAGTAGACTATGGTGAATACATGGATAAGAATAATGTGAGGCGACAAGCAACAACAATCATAGCTGATAATATTATCTTTTTGAGTGACCAGACAAAAGTAAAGGAATGAAAAGATGATTCTTTTGCCATTGTTTGGTACAGTTTCATTTTCAAATCATGTATAATCTTTATAGTTTTAAAGACAAGAATTAAAATGATATTTTATAAAATGAAAAAAAGAATGAGAAACTAGAGACATTTATAGCTAAATGGATGCATATTGAGACCATACTCTTAAGTGAAATAAATAGGACACACATGTGTAAATATCAAAGTTTCTCTAGTGTGAGAAAATGAAAATGTAAATAAGGATTAAAATGAATAATTCATAATTTGAAATAGGAAAAGGTCCAAAGGTGTAGGGGTGGTGAGAGGGGAAGGGGAAAAAGGAAGAAGGGAAAGGAAAAATTATGAGAAAAGGAAAAAAAAATGGAAACAAAGTCTGTAAATAGGGAAGGGTGTGGGGGGGGATGAAGGGCTCACAGGTAATGGGGGAAAAAAAAGAACCAAGATACATCATGTACAGGTAGAAGCACCCAATGATAAATGTAAACGTATTGTATACCTAAAATGTACCAATAAAAGAATTTTTTAAAACACAAAAAAAATAAAACATAGGCCAACAAAAATGCCAAAATTAGGCAAAGACTGGAGGAAAATGGTGTCTTCACATGGAACAATTTTTCTTGAGTCTATACTTAAGAGTAGAATTTCTGGCTCACATAGTAACTCTATGCTTAACTTTTTGAAACACTGTCAGAATATTTTCCAAAGTGATTACACCATTTACATCCCTACCAAAAGTGTGCTAGAGTCCCATTTTCTCCACATTTTCAATATACTTATTATACTTTTAATTATATCCATGTTAATTGGGTAAGAAGTTGCATTTTCATTATTGTCTAGATTTAAATGTATATGATAACTAATGATGTCTAGCATCTTTTCATGTGTTTATCATTTGTATATTTTCTTTGGATTAATGCTATTCAGATCTTTTATCCATTTTTATTAAGTTGTCTTTTTATTGTGGAGTTGTGAGAGGTCTTTATATTTCTAGATACAAGTTTCTCACCAGATATAGGATTTAAATTTTTTGTCGCATCCTGTGTGTTGTCTATGTGCATTTTTGATAGTTTCTTTTGAAACACAAAGTTTTACATTTTCATTAGGCCAAATTTATATTTTCTTGTATTGATTGTGATTTTGGTGTCATATTTAAAAATTATTACATAGTCCAGTGCCACAAAGATGTACTTCTATGTTTTCTTCTATCCTGGGTCCTGCCAGTTTCCATATGAATTTTAGATCATATTATCAGTTTCTACAGAGAAGCTACCTGGGAGTCTGATAGCTTTTTTTGACCTCTTATCTAATTTTAAAATAATTATTTTCCCTAAAATTGATGGGACATAAAATATACTTTTAGCTTTAAAATAAGACCCAAAATGTATCAAAACAGTCTTCTCTCTGGAAAGGAGGAAATTTTATGTCCATTTATGTACTGCATCGCCTAGTACCCAGCACTATTCCTGGCATATGATAATTGTTCAAATGTTAACTTAAAGAGTGAATAATCGAATAGATGAATGAATTTATAAATATGTAGATATGTAAAGAGAGAAAGAAATAGAAAAGAAGAAGGGGGAGGAGAAGGAAGAGAAACATAAGGAGTAGGAAGATTTTAACACTGGATTACAGGAAGATTATACCCAAAATATTTTGCCTTAACATCATTTCTGAAAAATCTGTTATAATACAGAAGAAACTGCTGGCCTCAGAATTCTGTTCTCAGCTTCTCTTCCCATAGTTTATGAGTCCATCTAGAGAAAAAATTTCCATCACATTGTATAGGAATATAACAGCCACTATGAGAGAGAAAATGAGTTCTTTACTCAAAAAGCTTAGAAAATCCTAAAGTAAAAACAAAGGTAAGCTGACTTCTTTATTGAATCTGTACTCTACAGATGTTCTGTGTGAGAGATGGGTCATGCAAGATTGTCCAGACTGAATTTGGAGAATTCATGTGGGAAACCTTGCTCTTCAAACATCATGCTTCGGAAAGAACTAGCACTCAGCAAACACAGAGGGAAGTGCTCTAATGCTTGAATACTAAGGGTTCTTAGTTTGGATTCCCACAAAAGTAAACAATGAATCTACTGCAACGGGAATCAAATGTAAGTAATTATTTGGGAGGTGAAAGAAGCAACACGAGGGAGTAGGGGAAATGAGTCAGTGAAAAGGAAAGTACTATATAAAAGGTGCACTGTCAAGCCTGCTATCCCACAGCAGGCAATTGGAGTGTAGTCTCACAGGAACAATGCTGGAGGCCACACGTCTCAAAGTTATCCTGCCAGAGGGGTAAGGGAGATGGAGTATTTATCAACCAGCTCCTGTTAATCTTGAGTGAGGATTGCTCTCAGGAGATGGTAACTCCCTAGTACTTCTAACTTCCCCAGTAGGTGGCAAAGAGGGCTCCAGTGCCAGGGAAAGCCCTCAGGTAAAGAAATGCAAGTGCCCAACAGTTAGATTGTGGGATATGAGCCAGATATCTAGGAGAGATCATTGGCAGTTTCTGAAAATTCCAATAAAGATGTTCTAGACCCCATTTTCCAGAACCAAAAAGGAAAAAGGAAGAAATATCAATTGACCCATATATTAAATACATATCCACTTTCTGGTTTGGGATTCAACTGTACATTCTTGTAGAGACAAAAAAAAAAAGAGGTAAGGTAATTAAATGGGAGAACTGTGGAGAGGGAGAGCAGCTCTTTACAGAACTAATAATGTAAAATATTTTGAAGCATGCCCAGATCTATAGAGGCTTATTCTATTCTTCCCATGCTATTTTAAGGGAAACCATATTACAATGAAGTCTGTAATATGCTTCATGTAATATGTAAGACCAAGGCCAACTATATCTATATCTTTTAATGGTAAGTTTTTCTTGACTTCCTAGTGCTGCTGTAATTCTACTTCTGTCTGCAGAGAAATGGTAATCACCAAATATCACAAAGAGAAGCACAAAGTTGTAACAAACACAGAAGTCCAGGGATAGAACAGGGCAGTCCCAGGCATATCTGAAGCAAAACTTATTCAGCTAATCCCCTCTTCCACAGTTTTGGAGAAGGAGGTACATAGAATTCTAGAATCATTCTGATCCTGGCCAAAAATCTCACACATCCTTTTGCTAGTAAAGTAACTGTGAATCATGTAAACTTCTTCAGCTTAAGGATTCTTAACTGTAAAATGGGAATAAAATACCTTCCTTAAGGTTTGTTTTGAGATAATGGATATAAACAAGCATCACTGATTGTAAGATGCTACATGAATATCAGTGGTTGTTATTTATGCTTCACAGAACCACTACCTTCTTTGCCTTGGCCAGTGCGTGGGACAATATAATACATTAATTCAGTGAGAACTAAATGATAATTAACTAATGCTGAGAAGAAAGAAGTTTCCAATCAGCTCTAATTCTATGGGAGGGGAAAGAAGTTACTTCTGCCCTGAGCTACCAACCTTTTGTTATGCTTGAAAAAATGAATAGTATGCTTCAAAACACAATCCTCTCATTTCAGAGTGAATCATGTTGCTAATCACTAATAGTAAAATGAAGTTCAAAGGGAGGAACAATTAGCTATCTTTTCAGCATTTGAAATATGAAGCACTTAATATGCCTTCTGTAATTAGTTTGTAATTCTCACAAAAGCTACAGGTGCTGCATGCCCTGTGAAGAGGAAGCAGTGATTTGCTAACCCCAAGGCCATCCATAGAAGGGGTCCATTGACTATACAGAGTCATCATTGGCTTTGTACATCTATAAGAAGGTCTAAGTATAAATAAAGAGCAAAATTAAAGATAGATAACGGGAAATAAGGAGATAGATCTTTCTCAATGGGGCAAAGGATTAAGAAATGGAGGGAAAGAAGTGGGAGGGCTGGGAAAGGAGATGAAAAAAGAAATTAAGGTGTTATGTTCATGTACGAATTCTATACAAGGAATGTAAGCATTATGTACTGCAAACATGCACCGAAAAAAGGAAGGAGCAAAAGATGAATGGAGGGGGAGGGAGGGAAGGGAAAGGGGATGAAGAAAAGGGATTGAGGGCCAGGGATTTAGCTCAGTGGTTTCACCACCTGCTGTGCAAGTGCAAGGACCTGAGTTCAATCCCCGGCACCGAAAAAAGAAAAAAGAAAAAAGAAAGAAAGAAAAAGAAAAGGGATTGAGATGTATTATGTACTTGTACCAATTCTCCACAAAGAATGTAACCACTGTGTACTACAAATATATACTAATAAAAAAGAAATTCTAAAGACAGCTCCCATCGCAAAGTGACAGTGAAGGAGGAAGGCAAACTTCTTTACAAATAGTTTGCCAAGGTAATCACCTAGGGAATTGACTGCTTAATTACCTCAGTTTTATGGGACTGTTGGTCATCTCCTGAGAAAGAGATCAGGGATAGTGTTGAGAAGACATTTTTTGTTGGACATTCCGAGAAGTCATGGGGGCTTGATTGCCTCCTTTGTATTGTTCATTTCTGCTAGTGTTATACATTCCTCCCAGAAATGGTTCCCTCAGGTAGCAAGCAATTACTAAAAGCATTTCAAATATGAAGGTCTACAGAGTATGTTCAAGGTAATCAGGACAAAGAGGCCTGCTCTACAGGCTTAAGATCAACCAGTAGGGAAGTAATCACTGTGCTGCCACCAATTTACTCAGTGGGTGCCTAGACAGACATAGCCCCTTGGGAAGAATTGATTTCCTATGCAAACAAAAAAATGGAACTTACATTTGAAGTTGCTCTTCTCTCCCTGCTCTTAGAAACAGAAAGGCAACTTGGTAGACTGTTTGCAAAAGTAGCCTCTATCCCCTCCACTGCATCCACCATCCAAACTGTTTGCAGTTTGATTTTGCATTTCTTCCCATAAAAGTTTATCTCAACCTCTTGAATCTGACCTAGTTTTATGACTTGGCCAATAGAATGCCAGGGCAGTGACATAGTGCCAGTTTCAAGCCCATACCTGAAGAGACCTTGCACTCTTTATTGGAACCCCATCCAGATGCCATGTAAACCTTAACAAACCCAGGTTAGTCTTCTGACTAATAGAGTGAATATGATCCAGTCATTCCCATTGCTTCAGCCAACAGCCAGCCAAACCCCAGAATTAGAGCCTCGAGCTGACCAAGAGCTGGCCACAGACACATGCATGAGCCCAGCTCTGCTTGTCCAACTCATAGAATTGTGAGTTAAATTAATGGCAGTGGCTTTACCACTGGGTAGAAACTGCTTTCTCCAAGATTGTGAATGTCTCCTAAGTTTCATATTTGATAGCCTCAACTCTATTGCCCTCTTATTAAACACTGCTGCAGTATTTGATACGGTTCTATGCGACCTTCTTTATTTTCTTGCTATGATACCTTGGTTGGTCTCAACATCTGGGGTTCATGTAATATCAGCCTCCTGAGTAGCTGGGACTACAGGTATATGCCACTGCACCTGCCTTCTATGGCTCTTTTTGAGAGAACTTACTTAGGAAAGCTTCCAAAGAACCTCATTTTAAAGACTCCTTTCATTCAAGAAAATCTCAAGGCCTGAATGTGATCATAGCAGGGACTTGCACAAGCAGAATTATTTCCAAAGGAGAGCAGTATTTCAGTAAATCTCATGGTCTTTTGTTGTGGTTTGAGAAATGCTGGTCTTGCCTTCAAGATACTTGCATTTCATCCTGAACCTTCTCTTCCCATTGCCCTACTGACAGGTTTGTGGATGGGCATCTATACTCTGAGCATCTTGCACTTTAACTCTCTCAGCCCAAACCCGAGATTTCAGATAATTTGATTGCACTGCCATACAGAGGGAAATGAGTTTCTGGATTAGAAGTAGCTGAGTTTTGCTCCAAAATAATAATTCAGAGTTCATGGAGACGACTTAGTGAGACAAGCTCAGTCCCTTATGAAGTAGTAAGCCAGAACATTTTTTATAGTCTTGAAACTGATTTAAAAATGTAACAGTCTTTGAAACACTGGTTTCCTCCATAACCAAGAGATGAACATGAATCTATTTAAGTTAGGGCTGTTGTTATAGAAACTACCTATTTTAACTGAATAATAAACCCCACATACTGCGCTGAAGTTAACAGGTTTTTACTAGAACTTAAGAAGTCTTATTTATTCTAAACGTACATCTTGGCTGACTGGCTGGTCATGAGATGTGTTTGTCTCTCTCTAGGGAGACTTTGAGCAATGGCCCCTAGGGAGCCCTGTCCTTCCCTCTAACATAAGCCTTAGGATTCCAAGATATCCTAAATCTTTTATTTCACAAACACTGTTTTAACATGGGAGAGACTGAGTTGATAACCCTCTTTTTCTGTAGCAAATAAGTTTTAAAAACATGAAAAGTAGAAGCTTCCTTCTTTCATGAATTATATCATCTCAGTAAAAGTAATCATGGACCTCCTTTTCTGACCACATCATGTAAAGGAAAGAAAGAATGCTGAGCTAGCAGCTACAAGTACTGTCAATCGAATTTCCAAGTTACCCCTTATGACTTCCAGGTGCAATTCCTTCTGGGACACACTTTCATCACTCTACCTATTTGGAGTCATCACTCTGAATGACTTGAAGCCAATTTTCTTTTTTTTCTCTCCCTTTCTTTCTTTCTTTCTTTCTTCAGTACTGGAGATTGACACTGAGCCTTGAGATTGTCTTGCCTCAGTCTTCCAGAGTGCTGGGATTACAGGCAAATTTTTAAATGTGACAGCCTGCCTGCCTACGGTTATTACCCTTACTGTTTATGTTTCCCTCACCCTCCTCCTTCTGCTACTACCCTTTGTTTGAAAACAAAGTGTAGTACACAGTAGTATGTCCTAAGTATTGATCAAAGAGCACATACAATTCTATCTTAGTGTTCTGTTGTCATAAGAGAATACACAGGCTGGGTAATTTATTTTTTAATTAGTTTTATTGGTACATTTTAGGTATACAATATAATGACATTCATCATTGGAAATCTGCACAACTACATAATCTCTCTTGGTTCTTATTTTTTCCCCATTCCCAGGCTGGGTAATTTATAAAGAAAAGAAGTCTATTTGGCTCACAGTTCTGGAAGCTGGGAAGTCCAAGGTTATAGTGACAGCATCTAGCAAGGCCAAGCAAGTGCATGAGGGGAAGACTCTTTATGACAACCCCTTTCCAGAATGGACATACTCATCTCCCATGAGAACAGCCCTGATCCATCACGAGGGCTCTGTTTTCATGACCAAGCACCACTTAAAGTCCCCACCTCTCAACATCATGACTTTTTGGTTTTATGAGACAGTCTCACTATATAGTTCTTGTTGGCCTTGAACTCACTATGTAGAACAGGCTTGCCTTGAACTCCCAAAAATCCTCCTGCCTTAACCTCCCAAATGCTGAGATTACAGATGTGTGCTGCCATGCCTGGCACTCAACAACACTGTTATTTTGGCAACTGAATTTCAACATGAGTTTCAGAGGGAACATCCAAACCATATTCAAACCATTGCATGTGCCAAGTTACACTTGAAAACATATTGGCATATATGTACAGGATATGGAAAAATAAAGAAGAACTAAATCAATACATGAATAATCTGAACTGTACATTGAGTTTCAAAAAGTATATCTGCCTCAAGAATGAGGCATTCATGCTATATCTTAGATATGAGTACAATAGTTGAATTTGGAAAAAGATTCCAAAGTCAAATAGGAACACTGGACAGGTGGGTAAGGTAAAGGCACAATAGTGCTGGATGCCAGGCAGTAGAGAATTCTGGGGACTGTGACATATCCACTGTCTCCAAAGGGGCCAACCAGAACTCATACCCACCAGTTGCAAAAAGTAAGAATGGAGAGGAGAAACATTGCCAGAGTACCCTAAAACTGGATATTAATGATGTAAAATATACAAGCTTTTCAATACTGGCTCATATTTAGTTTTTGTTAAATCTGTAAATTCAATTAGGCCTTCAGAACTTCAGTAGTTGGTGTAGTATTTTGGAAATAGCTAGTACAGTAATTGGTCTATTGGTGAAAAAATATTCCAGAATTTCCAAGAAGTGTGGTCAGAGGACTCCTGGTGCTACGTATGCAGGGAAATAATACCAATGTCTTTTAATGAGGCAGAAGGTATCAGAAGCAGAATTAGCAGGAGAGGCAGAGTTCAAACCATTTGCAGGGAGTGCTGGGAAGAGTTTTCAGGGAGGGGTGGAAGGAAGTGTAGCTGCAGATCACACCAGTGTTAACCCTAAGAGGACAAGAGACAGAACCCAAAGCAAGGACAGCAGCTGCCTGAACAGAGGCCAACTCCAGGACAGGAGGAGTGGGGACCCAGCCCTGCAGGTCCCAGACCCTGGGCAAGCTGGAAGTCACTGGAGAAGTTAGGGTCAAAGTCAAGTTGTCTGAGTCCAGTGGGAAGAAGCCACTCACTTTTCAGACATCAGGAGCCAGGATATGGCAGGCCTTTCACACAGCCATGGGGTATGTTAGCCTTCAAACTCAGGTTTACAAGCCATGGGCTATTACTGGAACTCTTAACATTTGTTTTAATTGGCAAGAAATTGTGATTTTATTTTAGAAGATAAAACAAAACTATCAGAACTGACATACCTGAAGGAAAATAAGTTTCAAAAGATTAAGATAATTTTCCTGAATGTGTCTCATCTCCTAATGCTCGATATATTTTTATTTTAAAGGCAAGAAAGGAAAGAGACCCAGATGCTAATGCTCTTCCACCATCTGCAGACTGTGATAGGCGCCAAGTCTGTGTCCTGCCCAGTTCATGCAATACAGTACTGAAGGACCACCATTGCAGCTCTTTACAGCGTGGGCCATGGTCATCTAGAGCTGAATATGTGGCCTTATTTGCTCACCATACCAGAAAACAACCCAAAAGGCTTAAATAGGAACAAATTCTTAATGTCCTACATAATCAAAAGCTCCATGGAGTGAGTTCAAGTATAAATTAACCAGGGCTTCAAGGATGCTCCTCCTTCCTTGTTGGCTCTGTTACCCAAGTTCTGCCCTAACCTTAGCATTCACATGAGAGCCACATGGAGCAGCTGCCCTGAGTTCTACATGTTCTTCAATCTGAGGCCCCGTGGAAAGAACGCCTGCCTCTTTCCTGTGTCTCCGTGAGAGTCTGAGGATATTTCATTGGTTTAGCAATAAACCTGTGTTCCCATCAGAACTCATCTCAGTGGCCAGAAGGCATACAATAAGTTCATTGGTTTGCATAACAGTTGGCTCTGGACCTGTGGACCTAGAGAGTAGAATTTACCAGTAAATTCCTCAAGCTTGGTACTAAAAGTGAAATGGAAAGACAGATGCCAAAGCCAAGGCAAGCAAAATGTGACCTTGTGAATTTATTACATGAAATGTTATAGACATAAATAAAGTGCTTTTTAAAAAACATACGCCTGCTAATGGCCTAGTTGAAGGTATGAGTCTCATAAAGAGGCAATTGAGGAAACAATTTGCCTTGTGTTTATCCTTGGATTATTTTCAAAGCCTTTGATAGAGTCAACTGATTCCATCTTATTTTTATCAGAAGGCCTCCCTGTTTTAGGTACCAAAAACAAGAGCTAATTCAAAGAATTAGAATTTCTCTTTTAGAAGAGAAATGCCCCAATTGAGACTGTTACCTGTGACTCTTTCACTGTGGAAATGGCTTGGCAACTTCAAAATACCAGCTGATAAGCATGAACTCAACCCCACACATTAGCAGCAAAAGGAAAAGATTCAAAGGCACACACAGTCTGGGGGAAAAAAATCAAACAGAAAATTATCTAATTATATTTCAGAGTTCAGGAGAGCCAATAGGATATATTTAAGATAGAGATTTTTTTAATTAGTATCCAGAATCCTCTGCTTGCATTGTTCATATTTCCCTAGTCTCTGGAGAAACTCCTCACTATGGAGCTAAGGAACAGCTTTCTAAGGCCTCTTTGCTTTTGCAGGTGTGAAAATGAAGCCCTTGGAAATCAGAGAAACTCAAGATCATGCTGGCAACAGTAAAATCTTTTCCCGATTCCAAAAATCCCTTTAGGAAAGTTTGGGGGTTACATGATGGATGATCTAGCAAAGCTGACAATTAAGTGGATCATGAACAGCAGGCAAAACTTCTTGTGCAACCTGTTTCCGCTTCCTTAAAGACACTACCTGCAGGCATCTGTAAGAAGTGGAGGCCAACCAAATGCAGGCAACTAACGAAAGAGAAAAAATCTGGGCCATGTTTCGAGGAAGTGTCATTAAATGTTCAAACGAACAGAAATGCAGGAAAGCTATTGTGCAGATGATACAGGTTTCATTAGTGTGGAGTTCACAGTTATGCCTGCTGCTCTCCTCTTCTAACCCACAAGCGATACACCATGGTGCCAAAGCTCATGATGGCACTCTTAAAATTTTAACTTGCTTTTTAACCAGTGTGTAACATTTAATTTGCTACAATTTATTGCACTATTGAATTTTTTGAACATTCTATCTTTTGTATAAAATTCAAAAATAAAAGTGGAGATTCTGCAAAATACTTCAGGGGCAAAATTATTATAGGTCCAACTAACCTCACAAAGGTATCACAAATTCTTTTGTCCCTTCTGTAAAAAATGAAGGAGAGAAAGAGAATATAAACCCAGAATTTGAAAAGTCAATAGTGTACTCTGTATCACCAGCACCTGAGCACAATACGTAGAGGGAAAATCTCAGAAGTGTGTTCTCTTTACAGTGCATTTCTTAAGGCACAGTGTGACGTCATTTGCCAAAGAAGCAGTGGCCTCAGGACCAAATCCAGCCCACTGCCTATTTTTGCCAGTGAAGTTTTATGCGAAGGTCAGCCACACTCATTTATTCAAGTTTTATGTATGGCTGCTTTTTTTTTTTAGTTCTTTTATTGGTACATTTTAGGTATACAATTCATTTACATTTATCATTGGGTGTTTGTACCTGTGCATGCTGTATCTTGATTCTTATTTTATTTTCCGCATTACTTGTAAACCCTTCACCCCCTCCACCCTTTCCTTTTTACATATATTTCATTTCCTTTTTTTTTCCTTTTCCCATAGTTTTTCCTTTCCCTCTTTTCCTTTCCCCTTCCACTCCCTTCATTCCTTCATCTTTGGACCTTTTTTCCTATTTCAAATTATCAATTATTTATTTTAATCATTTTAACCCTTGTTTACACTATCAGTTTCTCACACTAATGAAACTATTCAGTATTTACACATGTGTCCTATTTATTTCACTTAACAGTATGGCGTCGATATGCATCCATTTAGCTATAAATGACTCTAGTTTTTCATTCTTTATGACTGAGTAGTACTCCATTTTATTAAAAAAAAAAAACATTTTTTAAATCCAGTTTCCAGTTGATGGGCACTTGGGCTGCTTCCAAGCTTCAGCTATTACAAACTGTGCCACTATGAACATGGGTGCACATATATCACTGTGGTATGATTCTTTAAATTCTTTTGGGAAGATACCCAGCAGGGGAATAGCTGGGTCA
>NW_004624730.1:8285868-8303349 GCF_000247695.1 Heterocephalus glaber
TGCATCAAGTACATCTTTGAAAATGACATTTTGTGGTAGTTATTAATCTATCACCTTTAGCTGTGTGGATTAAATCAAGATTGAGGACCAACCCAACATATAGTGAATAAACTCTTCAATATAACAATTTTACCCTTTGGGGTGGGGAGTTAGAAGGGGTTAGAGAGGGAGGGATAGATGGGAAGAAGGATAGGGGAAGGTTAGTAGTGTGGTCAGAGGACACAGGTGAGAAGGAAAAAGAGAATAATAGGAAAATAAAGATGAACTCCAAATAAGGACCAAAACAGGGACAAAAAGGGAAGATGAACAATGTGGGAGAGCAAGAGAGTGAGTGTAAGAGAGAGAGAAAGAAAAGAGAAAAGAAAGAAGAAAAGAAAAGAAAAAAAGGAGAGAAAAACAAATATTTGCAAAGAGTAGGGGAAAAAATTAAAGATAAGAGGAACAAAAGAAAAGAAAAGAGGAAAAAAAATAATAAAACTAATTTGGGAATAAAAAATAACCATGACGATGAAGGACCTCTTTCAGGGTATCTTTCTACCGTCACAATAGACAGCGTGGGTTGCAGTGTGCATATATAAGTCAATGCGTCTCAGCAAGCTAGTCGCAGACCCATGAGATTCAGGCAGATTTCTGGCTGCAAGTCCCAAGTTGAGCTCCCTGTCCTCCTGTAGGGTTGAACTCTGCAGAGTTGTATTGCAGGTTCCAGCTGCCCTTCCCCTGAAGGTAGTCCCGGTCCTGATGGGAGGTGAAGATGACTCCAACTTACCCAGTACAGTGGTCTGGTGGTCCAGTGTCCTCCGCATCTTTCTAGTGTGGAACCAGGTGGCAGTACAGAGGAGTGGGGGGGAGGGGGGGTGTCCAGTGGATTGCTGCCAGGGCGCGGACTGATTTAGTGCGTTCCGCGCGACTCCAATGACTCGCAACGTTACTAAGGCAGACCTGCCTCTATGGCTGCTTTTGTACTACAACAGAGATAAGTAGTTGTCAGTGAGATTGAATGGCCTGCAAACCTGTGATATTTACTGTGGATCTGGTCCTGGAAAAACAGAAAATTTTTCCCAACCTCTGTCCCAATGGCAAGAATCAAACAGCCTCTTTAGTATCCTTCTTTTAGTGCCTGGGTTTTATCACTCCAAAGGCAAGAGCAGCAAGGAAGCAGAAATTCAAGAACACGTGTACTCATTCATGTGTAATGGTGCACACCTGTAATCCCAGCACTCAGGAGGCTGAGGCAGGAGGATTGGTGTAAGTTCGAGGCCAGCATTGGCTACATAGTAAGTTCAAGGCCAGTCTAAACTATACAGAAAGACTCTGTCTCAGAAGAGGAGGAGGAGGAGGAGGAGGAGGAGGAAGAAGAACATGTATCCCAGGAGAATGTGAAGCATTTTCCCTCAGGCCCTCCTACAAAGCAGTACAAGATCATGCATAGCATCCTAGGCCTCTTGGGGCAGGAAACTTCTCCCAGTAAGCTAGCAACTTCATTCCACCCTCACAAGATAATGTGATATATTAGAAAAACATAGAAAGGGTATACAGCTCAACAACTAGAGGTCTTGAGTTGAATTACTTTATTGTCACATTTCATATTTTCATTCTTCTATTCTTTATACCAAAGCATCTATACCTCAGACAGTGTTTTTTCCTCATTTAATACTGCCCTTTGTGTCCATCTTCTGTAGAATGAATGTATTAACAGATATGTTCCTGAAGGTAAAATATGGAGCAACCTCAAAAATTGTACCTTTCCCTCCCATGCCCAAAACTATTCTTCCTACACTGTCACCCAATAACTACCTGGCTTGTAACCCATCACAGTAGCAATCTTTCTTCTTGGGCTGGACTTCCGTGTGGCCATTGCCTTGGGACGAGCTGGATTGGTTCATGAACTTAATTCTTTCCACGATTCTGGTCCCAGAATTTGTTCCATGATACAGGTTACAAAACAACCAAATTGCTCAACTGAATTGCTCCATTGCAACCAGAATAATGGATGAATTTTTCCACCCAAATAGTCCACTGGAACCATGGAAAGAATTAAGTTTGTGAACCAAAGCACCACTGTAATTACCCTTCCCCTAGAGGCCAATTTTAATTATTCTCTTTTCCTGCCTAGGCATCACGCAAGTGTTCTGAAAAATTACAGCCCAGAGGCAAATGCCATTCATTCTGAGTATCTTAAAGATTTACCATGTGCTTAGCAGATTAAGTCTTCAAAGAATAATGCAGCAGAAAGAACTATTTAACTTTGTTTAACCCAGTATATTGGGCAGCTATTGACACAATAGCTTCCTAACAGAAACTTCCCAATCTCTATGGCCTACAGCAAGGATTTGTTCTCACACTCACTGATGTGCAAGTTGACTGTAATGTAGCTGATGTACTCTGGCTCTGCTGGGCACCTCTGTTTCAGGCTGAGGGTTGCCAGGGTTTGGTTTCAGCTATTGATTGAATTCACATGGGCTTCTAGGATCCAGATTAAAGGGGTACAGTATCTAGAGGGAGCTCTTGCTCAAGCAAAGTTTAGGCCTTGCTCATGTCATCCCATTGGCCAAAGCAAGCCATGTGACCCAACCCAAGTCCAAAGGCAGGCAAAAACATTCTACCTACCACAAAGACATGGTGTAAGCATGGGTATGTAATTCTACTACCCTCTGATAAGCCACTGGCTTTCTGACGTTCCTTCTAGTCTACCTGGACTCCATCATGACCATCCTCCACAGTACCTCAGTTTTGCTGGCCACAGCACTGTTTCCTGATTAACATCTACCAAATTCTACTAGTAGAGTCTACTAGTTCCACAGAACACACTTTATGTTATCCTATACACAATTGGCTATATGCACAACCAGGGAGTAAAGCATAATTTTCAAACACAGACAACACAAGACGCTTTCTACTGTAAGAAAAAAAAGAGGAAAGAATCTCCCAGAATTCAAACTCAGTAAACATTTATATGCTTTATCTATACAATATCATGAGAAAAGCCTGAAATTGTTAGACTGGCTTCACACAGAATTTGAAAAATTTTCTAAGATCATGCCAAGAAATGACCCCATAATCCTTTGCAGACTCTGTGTCCTTGTTTTGGGTTTACAAAACCACACCTTTCCCTCTTACAGCTATGATTTAGTGATCACTGCCAACTCATCAGAGTACATTTGCTTTGGGAATAGTCCACTCTCCTTCTAGTCATCAGGAATCTCAGGAATTCAGCCTAAAAGGCTGAGTTGGGTTGTGAGTGAGAGATACTATCTTCTTATCAACCATTTGGTTCTCTATGTGAAGGAGATCTTAGAGGTGGCACCTGGGGTGAAACTGAATAAAGAAGTAATCAGTGGTGTCAACTCCATTGGCTGATAAGACAGGCAGAATATTAAATACTGGAGACTTAAGGCACATCAGCTGGGCCTAGGACAAGGGCAGTGATAGGGGAAGGTATTTCCTGTATAGTTCTGTAGATCCCATAGTCCCTTGACCTTGTGGCACATGAGAAAAACCATGGGGTACTTAGGACCAGTTATGAGCCATCAAGTGGAGCTTAGAGACATCACAAATAGATTGAGCAATCATTTCATTTAGTATAAAGGGTTCACTTTAGATTAGAATATTCTAAAACATGGTCTAGAAAACACAAGTTCCATGGCATGCTAATGGATATTACACAAAACAGCGTTTCATGATCAAATGGGTTTTTAAAACTCTGTCAGGTAAGGTCAGAGGGATTTCTTGGCAGGACTGTGAAATATCTTTATAATGATAATGTCTATCACAAATATCCAAGAGAAACATATAATTCACAGCAATTACCAAACCAATTTGTTAATAAAATTCTTATTTTAAAGCATTTTGGTGAAACACACTTTAAGCATGGATATAGGGGTGAAAATCAATTCATTTGCTTTCAACCTATAAATTGGACAATTCCAGGGTAAAGCCATACAAGAAAAACTAAGGTCTAATAAATAATATTATGACCAGCTTAACCACTTCATTCACCTCTTCTCTCAATATTTTCTTCTTTTTTTTTAAATGTAAAAGGGAGAGCTGCCCCTTCCCGGGGTCATGATGGGCAGCAAGATGGCATCTGCTAGCAGGGTCATCCAGGTAATCAAGCCACATACACCATTAATAAGGTTCTCTGCCAGAAGAGACAATCCTAAACCCAGTGCATTCTAAGGGAAGTAAATCACCGGAGTTGCTGATGCATCCAGGTCCACCAGACACTGCAGAAATACTAAAAATGCTACCTCAGAAGTATGGAAGGAAACTTATATCTCAAGAGGAAATGGAGTTTATCCAATGTGGAGGTCCAGAATAATGATTGTGGCTGCTGTTTGTCATCAGACAAAAGAATTATCTTTACAATAAAGGACTTCCAAAATGACATATGAAAAGTTGTATATAAAACAACCTTAATAAATCTTCTCCAAAAAGAAAAAAAGAAACATAGAAAATCTAGATGGATACCTGTATCTTCTAATTTATGTATCTTGGTCAGCTTCTCCACAAGCTTACCTAATTGTTTATATACTTTATACTTATTAAAGTATACATTTGAAAATGTTAGCCTATTAATTTACTCTTGACAAACGAGGAAAAGCACACCATCTATAGTAAACTATAGATTTCCTATGGAAAAAAAATGTAAAAGTGATACTATTTCAGTATAATTAAGTAGCTTGCCCTTTTGCATTTCCTAACACTGAACTTCAGAGTCTATTAAAAAGATGTACTTCCCTTGAGAAAGTTAATGACAATTATAACAAAAGTATAAAAAGAAAAATAGTTAATATTCAGCTTCAGAGTATCAAAATGATTTTGTAGCAACTAAATGGCTTGGACTTTTTCAGGAGAAAAAGGGTTTCCTAAATCTCTTTAACTCCTTTAACTTAGTAAGGTTAAGCCTACATCAGCTTAGTCACACAGTTTGTTCTGCACCTGTGCTTCTCAAATCTTGATGAGTCATGGGGCGGGGGGGGGCAGATTTGAAAAATGCAGAATCTGATCCAGTAGGGTCTTGGAGGGCCTGAGATGCTGCATTTCTTATATACTCCTTGATCTCGCTGCTGCCTCTGTCCACTGGCCACATGGTGAGTGAGCAAATATCACAGGGAGGCTACTCCTTGTGTATTTGGTGGCTCACCATGAAGCTTGCTTTCCTAAAGTAGAAAGAAGATAAGATGTAGAGGAAATGGAAAGCCCAAGTTTTTTCCTCCCTATCTGAGGAATGGTGGAATTGACAAAGGAGCTAGAGGAATAAGATGCACCTCAATCTTCCCTTTTAGGATTAGAGTACCAGGCATCATAGTGTCCTAAAAAGGGGTTGAGGGAATTTCCAAAATGAAAAGATTTCTGTCCAGCTGGAATGAAAATACTCTTTGGTCTCTGCCCTTTCCCCCATCTGATCCTTTGACTCAAAATAAAATTTGATAATGAAAAACAATTAGAGAAAAAGCCTCAGCTAACTTTTCAAAGCTGTCTCCTGGTCTTATGGATGGGACCAGAAGCTTCCCAGAGCTCCTAAAAGTCATGGGAGTTTCCAGAAAGGATCACAGTAGTGGAGTCCCAGACAGACTGCACAGCACAGCAAGAACCAACTCAGGGACTAAGGCAACAGGGAAACCTAGTGGGTGCCAAGAGCCCAGACCACTAGGGTACAGAAGCAGAGGACCCCCAAACACCCCTCCAAAGGGATTATTGACCTTGAACTTCTCTGAGCCAGAGCACAGCCCAGGTCAGCCCCTCTGCCAGACAGTGGTTCCAAAATCCATTTCACAGTCCACAAACCCTATCTCCATGCACCATGGGCAAGTCACATAAGCCACACCCTCTAACAAAACCACCACCACTTTGAAGAGGCACCATAGACAAACACAGGAAGAGGGTGGATTTTTTTAATTCACAGAAAATAAGCACAAATCTACAAAGTTTATTTAAATTTCTGGCCTGGACTCACTAAATCTGGGTTCAACTATGATGTCAGATTTATTACTTCTAAAAACTCAACCATTTGGAGATATTAACTGCTTCCACATAGTTCATTTCTTCCCATGTTAGCTGTCATTCTCGCTTCATGGAGCATCAAACAATTAACCCTAACTTCTCTTTCCTCTTCTTCAAATAATTTTCTATAGATTCCCAGATACACTAAAGAATGTCCTGAAGGGAAATACCATCCAGAAATAATGCATTAAGTGATTATTATTATCTCAGAGCTCCCGTAACCTTGTGTTGGCAAGAAGAAATGTAGAAGTTCTGTCCAATAGCCGTCCTAGCATCCTTAATAATGGATGGTCACACATTCATCTTGGATTTCAAATGTGATTCACCAAGGGGATTCACCAAAAGGATTGATAACACTTCTCCTAAATTCACAGCAGAAAGATAAATACTAATTACCGCAAAGCACACACACACACTGAACACACTACATACACACACACACACACACAGACTTATCCTGAATCATGAAACTATAGCCATGCCTCTTACCTAAAAGCACCTCAGAAGGTGGAGAGTGTTTCTCATGGTCTCTGGGATGCTTCCCTGGGTGACTGGTGTATCCTTTCCAATTTCATCTTCAACCACATTACCAGCCCCAAGAGAATCACAACCCCAGAGAGCCACTGCTGCTGGTGGACAAGTGCTATATCTTTTGAGTTGCTTAGAACAAAATAATGATATTGGTAATAATATTAAGAAACACTTTATGCTGGGAATAAGAGCTGCTATGTCACCAACTCAAATACAAGCTGATGCTTTGCAGAATGCCATGGAGGACATGAAGTCTACAAAAATTACTTGAAAAAGACATGATATTTTAGATAAGCCTCTAATCAAAGACACAAAAACCCTATTGGTGATTAGGGATAAAAAGCAAAAAGCTAACACTTTGGGAGATGTGGAGTACACAAAGAATGTCTACACAGTCATGACTACTCTCTGGACCACAATGATAAAGGATAATTATCAGCCCATTAATGGGTAGAAGATGTGTGTCTTGTGTGTGAGAACTGTGCCTTGTTCTCATTACAGAATTCTCAACAAAACTTTTTATCATATTCAAAAAAATTTAGTAAATTCTTCATATCCAGACAAGAAGTGAGAAAAATGATGGCGCCTTAACCAAAAAGCCTCAGGTACCACCTCCTCCCCAGCAAACGGTCTTACTGTGGGCCACCTGTTTTAGATGCAGGTGATGCTTACTTCTTCTAAGTGAATGATACAATTCCTTCTTTTAAGAACCGGACTCTTCTTTCAGAACATGCTGAAACCCATCCAAAACACAGCTTACCAAAGTTCAAATAAATGTGTTTATCCTCCAGCCCACCGCACACTACAGGCACTCAGTATAGACAGGTGTCTCAGGAAGACCTGCAAAAAGATGGAGCTGCTCGCTGGGCTCCCTGATGGTCCTCTTGGACTTTCTAAATCACATTCATCCATTAAGGCCCAGACCAAATTTTGCTTCCTTAGGGAAGCCTTGCTTGATCCCTCAAACCTTCATTGATCTTTCTTTGCACTGAAACTTTTTGAGCAAGTATTGATTGTACCATAATTGCTGTATTTAATCATGTATTGTCTGGTATTTTTTCATACAAGAGCATTTTTCAAAAAGAATTGAAGATCTCACTACCAAAGGATTTCTCAATAAAGAATTAGGTTCCAGAATTTTTAATAATCAAAATTTAATTCAGTTTTAATGATACAGTTCTTTTATAGAAGCACTACTGTGTCCTGATCATACCAGGGCAATTGCCCCCTGGAATGCTGAGCCAGGGTAACTGCTTCCTGCTGCTCCTGACAGCTCATTAGCTTCCTGACAGTCCCACTCTGACACGCTCGCTGCTTACCCTGCTCCAAAGTCACCAGCCTGCTCTCCTGGCTTCCACTGGGGTAACTGCCTTTGCCTCACATTAAGCTCTGTAGTTTAGAGCTGTTTCGGCCTGCTCAGATTACAGTTGTCATTAGCAGACATTCCTAGAGTAGCCAGCTCATGACTTCAGCTCCAACAAGCTCTCAATTGACAACCATGGTGCATACCTGGCCTCTAGAAGACATTTGATAGCTCTCTTCTGCCCCCTGCTGGTAATTCGTGGACTATGTCAGCTCTTTGAAAAAAGCCTCTGGGGACTTGGTATGCCCAGAGACAACCACTTAATACAATATAAGAAAGTGTTTCCAAGTTTAGCTACTGTTTGTTACCACTTGCTTGCCTATTTCACACTCACAATCAGCTAACCCTGCCTTCATTAAATACTAATAGAACTAAAAGACTCCTAAAGAGCCAAGCATCTATAGCAGATAGCAGACTTTACCAGGTGGCAAATAGTAGACATCTTATAAATGAAATGGGAAATGGAAGTATACGTACAGTGTGGAAACTTTGGGCAAGTCCCTGTAATACTCCCTCTTTTCAATTCTTCATCCATACAATAACAAGGGTAAAGTCTGTGGTATACAGTGGTAATTCACAAAGATTAGCTTATATAATTAATGCCTGGCAAGCGTGTTAAAAATTTAAATTTCTGAGTACCACCCCTAGGACTTATTTTTCAGGTGAGGCCCAGAGATCCATGTTTTTAACCAGCACTAGGTAAGTCTAAAATCCAAGCAGTCCACGAGAAACATTAATCTACTAGCCATCTCCTGTGGTATCTTTACATATCTTGAACATATCCAAAACCATGTACTCTAAAGTTTAGAAATACAGTACCAGCTGGATCAAGGACCTGGGGCAAACACAGACTTCAGCAAATAAACATCTTTTAAAGCACAATAATCATGAAAGATTTTCCCTACTTACCAAGTAATGATTGCAGTGACCCAAATATGCCTAATGCCGGCATCCAAGGTAGGAGAGAGTGTTGTAATTTAATAACCTTCTCTTGTATAATTTATGACACAAGACCTTGAAGCACACAGAGATGATAAATCGCTGAGTCATCGAATGTTTTAACCCCCAAGGGACAAAAGTAACTACTGTTTAGAATGCACCATGGTGTCCTCCATTATGCCTGGAGACATGAACTTGAACTTGGAGAGCTTTTTTTTTAACTGTTATTTCCTTTACCAAATGAAGACTTAATCAGCCAAACTTAACTTTCTAATGGTGTTTAACAACAACAACAAAATTATTTCACAAGCTTCCACAGCTGCTGAAACTGTACTTTGACACCATTTCCAGGGTGGTGCTGGACAGCTGGGCTTCTCAAACTTTAATTTACAATGGGATCAATGAGCTCTTGTTAAAATGTAAATTGTTTCAGCAAGTCTCCAGTGGAAGCTGAGATTCTATGTTTTTAACAAGTTCCTGGCAAAACCAAGGGAAAACCTGAACAAACTGTCTAGCTTACATTTAGTCCTTCCTTTTATCACCGATTGTAGAGGCCATCCTCCTAAGCAATATACTCCCGTTCACTTTGCTGCAGATAACAACAGCCTCTTGTATGAGTCACGACAGTAACGATTACCTAAGTAGTTTATCAGAAACTTGTGGGTAGCTTAGCTTTTTGATGTCAGACAGTTAAAACTCCACCCTCAGAGCACACTTCAATATCACCAGTTTCTGAACATGCACCTTAAGGGAGAGCCGTGAGATTTGATCAAGCATTGCAGATCACCAATTACTACACTTTTCCCTAACTCCAAGCACCTTTCCTCATGCCTCAGACCACCCCAAGTCTTTATGTAAATACCCCTAACATCTAACCTGCAGGAGGCAGATCTGAGACTGCCTCTTCTGGCTGAAAAAACTCTTTTGTCTTAGTTTAGTTCATGGTGATAGGTATGGGTCTAGTTTCAATCTTTGGCAGGTTGAAATCCAGTTTTTCCAATACCATTTATTAAATAGGCTGTCTTTCCTCCAATGATGGTGGTTGGCTCCTCTGTCAAAAAGGAGGTGGCTGAGCATATCTGGAGTTGTTTCTGCATCTTCTAATCTATTCCACTGATCCTCAGGTCTGTTCCTTTGCCAGTACCATGCTGATTTTATCACAGTAGCTTTGTAGTATAGTTTCAAGTTGGGGATTGAAGTGTATAAAGATATAAATATTAAGACAGAAACACTAAACTTGCTGGAAGATAAGTTAGGTAGAACTCTTGAAGAGATTGGCATAGGAAAAGACTTCATGAACAAAACCTCAGCAGCACGGGAACTAGCAGAAAGAATCAACAACTGGGATCTCATCTTATTGAAAAGCTTCTGCACTGCAAAAGAAACCACCAACAGAAATAACAGACAACCTACAATATGGGAAAAAAATTTTAGCAGCTGTACCTCAGACAAAAGACTACTATCTAGAATATATAAAGAATTGAAAAAAATCAGACCCCCCAAATTCAAAGACTCAATTCAAAAATGGGCATCTGAAATGAACAGACATTTCTCAGACAAGGAAGTAAAAGCAGCAAACAAATATATGACAAAATGTTCAACATCACTCGTCATTCAAGAGATGCAGATGAAAACAACACTGAGATTCCACCTCACCCCAGAAAGAATGGCTGCTATCAAGAAATCAACCAATAACAATTGCTGGTGGGGTTGTGGGGAAAAAGGAACCCTTCTCCACTGCTGGTGGGAGTGCAGACTGGTGCAACCACTGTGAAAGTCAGTGTGGAGTTACCTCAAAGAACTAGGACTAGAGGTCCCATTTGACCCAGCTATTCCCCTGCTGGGTATCTTCCCAAAAGAATTAAAAGAATCATGCCACAGTGATATATGTGCACCTATGTTCATAGCGGCACAGTTTGTAATAGCTGAAGCTTGGAAGCAGCCCAAGTGCCCATCAACTGGAAACTGGATTAAAAAGATGTGGTTTTTTTATAAAATGGAGTGCTACTCAGCCATAAAGAATGAAAAACTAGAGTCATTTATAGCTAAATGGATGCATATCGAGGCCATACTCTTAAGTGAAATAAATAGGACACACATGTGTAAATACCGAATAGTTTCACTAGTGTGAGAAACTGATAGTGTAAACAAGGGTTAAAATGATTAAAATGAATAATTGATAATTTGAAATAGGCAAAAAGGTCCAAAGACAAAGGAGTGAAGGGAGTAGAAAGGGAAAGAAGAAGAGGGAAAGGAAAAACTATGAGAAAAGAAAAAAAATGGAAATGAAATCTATGTAAATAGGCAAGGGCGGAAGGGGTGAAGGGTGCACAGGTAATTGGGAAAAAAAATAAGAATCAAGATATATCATGTACAGGTACAAACACCCAATGATAAATGTAAATGAATTGTATACCTAAAATGTACCAATAAAAGAACTAAAAGAAAACTCTTTTGTCTTTTGCAAAACTCATCATTTCAGTGATTGGCATTCTATGTGCAGGCAAAACAGATCTGTTTCAATGACAGTGGGTGATCCCAAGGCTGCAAGTCTGCCAATTATGCTTTGAGTATCAAGGCTTTCCTTGCTTTCTGCTCCAAAAGAAAGCTGCCCGCATCATAATCCTGGTGTTACCACTTATTAACCATCTGACAAGTTGTACTTGGAGCCTCAGCTTTTTCATGTATAAAACACTACCTCCCTCAAAGAGTTAGGGTAAGAATTAAAGGAAGAATGGCTGGAAAGCACCTGGCAGGTAAAACTTTCTCCTCCCATCCTTCCTGGATCATTTTCTATCTTGTGTCTACAGTCTTCCCTGTCTAAAGCTATCTTCCCTTCAAGAGAAAATAGTGTGACAGAAGAAAGGAAAAACAGATTTGAAGACATCACACTGTGGCTTTGAAGATGGGGGAAGTGGCCACAAACCAAAGAATGCAGCTCTAGAAGCTGGAAGGAAACAAGGAGACAGATTTCCCTCTCAGACACTAGAGTCCTGCCAACACCTTGCCTTTTGCCCACCTGAGCTGACTTGGAACTTTTGGCCTCCAGGACAATAATACAGATAGTTATTTGACCTTGACTTAACACTATATTTTTCCTGTTTCATTTGAGCCCTACCATGATTTCCCCTTTTTACTCAACCACAAGAAGCAAATCCCACAAGGACAGTGGCCTGTCTATCTTGTTACCTGCTGTATGTCCAGCAGCTGACATAAAGTGTCAGCCAGTGCCTGACACAAAGTAAGTCTCCAGTACATATCTGTTGGGTGAATGGATGATCTTCTCATCATTTGATGATTTCAGGAATCTAAATACAATTCTCTGTCCTCAGCACTGTTTTTGTTCAATCAAAAACCTCAGTACAGATGCAAGCAGATTCTGAGAGGAATTCCAGGATGAAAGGATACAGGATGAGCCACCTCTGATACTACTGGCAGACAGTGTGAAGAGAATACGTGTAAGCTTTTGATTCTAAAAGCAGCAAGTTGTTATTGGAAAAAGGTAAAGGGCAAAGAAACATTTGTTGATCACAGATAAGGAAACTCAATCTGGGAGTCTACATGACCTGCCCAAGGTCACAAAATAAGGATTCATCTTCAGGTTTACATAATCAAAAAGTTTCTGCTGTATAAGTGGTTCCTCCTAGTGTACTCCCTAGACTGCTAACAATACCTGATAGGAAACTTGTAGAAACGCACCCTGTCCAGTTTTGCCCCAGACTAACTGAGTCAGAAGTCTGGGGAGGAGCTGGGTTTTCATAAGCCATCCAGCAGATTCTATGCACACTATAATCTGAGAACTACTGTACTCTACACACTGCTCTCAGCATCTTCAAACATATACCTAGGAATATTAAAATAGTTAAGTCATAGGATCTACTGGTTTACCCTAGAAAGTATAAACTTGCATGATACACAAAGTTCGGAGTGAAGAGAGAAAAGATTAATAATTTTCATGGCATCGCTTCTCAGCCGTTTGGCTAAGATCAAGTGTAATAATTTTCATGGGATGAAAATTTAACAGAAAGCCCAAAATGAGGACCCTGGTCCCACCCTTACTCCTACATTGTACACGATACTCCTCCACAACCTCCATCCACACCCTCTACCTCCATAGACAACACAGAAAATGGCAGAACAGACACTGTGAGGCCTAACCAGGCTGCCAGACCTAGGAAAAGCTCATGAACTATAGGAATGAATCCTCTGAGGAGGAAAAGACAAGCAATATTATCTTGGGAAGGGAAAGAATAGTTTTATATTTATTATTTGACAAAAAGAAACAGGGGAAAAGTGGAATGTTGGTAACAGATGAGACATATATGATATAATCTTAAGGTCTGTGTGCCCCAATTCATAAATTAAAATTGAATCTCCTCCATGTGTTGGGATTAAGAAGTGAGGCATTCAGGCAGTAACTAAGCTTCAAGGTTGGAGCCCTAATTAATGAGATTAATGCCTTTATAAAAGGCTGGAGGGAGCATGTTTGTCCCTTCCACAGGGAGACAGCACCATCTGAGAGGAATGAACTCTGGCCAGATTCCAAATCTACTGACTTATTGATCTTGAACTCCCAGCCTCCAGAATGGTAAGTAATGAAACTTTGGTTCCCCAGTGTAAGGTATTTTGTTATAGCAAACAGACTAAGGCAATATATTAGGACATGGAAGAAAATGTTAAATTGAAAAAAATCAAACAGTATCTAAGGGTAACGTAAAGTTTGGGACCTTTTAAATATTCCTGCATGCAAATTAAAGGGGATAGAGAGGGGAATAGATGAAACACATTAGCAAAACACTGACAAATGCTCAAATAGGGTAATGGTATGTTTTAATTCTTTGTATTTTTTGGTTTTTATGAGCATTTGAAATTTTTCATGACAAAGTTAAATATAAAGAGAGATTCCAATAGACAATATATAGAGACTATAGTCTATATATGGTATGCATAGAATATAAAATATATATATATATGTAGAGAGAGAGAGATGCTTGAGTGAGAGTTAAGAAAGAACACGTTAACACTTCATTTATTGAAACAAGGAAAAAGGCTAGAAGTGGGCCAGGGATTTAGCTCAGTGGTTCTGAGAGCGCGAAGACCGGAGTTCAATCCCCAGTACCAAACCAGAAAAAAGAGGCTAGAAGTTCCAAGAACTTGTAATGCAACTACCCCTTGGCTTTAGTCTTAGGATATTAGTTGCAATCACTCCTACCTGTAGTTTCCAGAATGCTAACAAGATAACTCATTTCTCTTAGAAAAGAAAAATCCCCATATTCTCACATTTAACATTACAAAGAAAAAGAATTGGGGGGGGTGTGGATACTGGGACTTGAACCCAGGGCCTTTGCACTGAGCTACACCCCTAGTCCTTTTTAATTTTTTTCTATCTCTTCTGCTCATCCTTTCTCTCTCTCCTTTTCCTTCCCAGAATATTTTCTCTCTCGATGTCAATACTTTATGGTTAATTTCCTCCATAATAAATCTACTTAACTGACCCAAATCAAAGAAATATTTTTTGAAAATGATTGCAATTGGTGAAACAGACCTAGATTTGAAACAAGTAAGTTAACAGCCCACTGGTGTTGACATTTTCTGAATAACTGCACTTCTTTCCACTACTGGGAAACCAACAGTCAGAAATTCAGGAAGCTGGCGGAAGCAAAGTGAAAGTAAAGAAACCAGAGTCAGCCTAGTCCTGAATCCTCCCAGCTCCTGCCAGAGAGAGGGATGTTTATAGTTTAGCTGTTTACACTTGAGAAGTGAATCTAGACAGTCATTTTTAAAAAGAACAAGCAAGGTTTATTTTGGAGAAGGGAAGCTAAAAAAAAAAAAAGCCAGGAGAATCAAGAGTAAGAGATCCTAATGCACAAAGCTCTTTTGCTAACCTTTAAAAAAAAGAATTTCACTAGTGCTCTCATGAGTCTTCAGCCCCTGAGGTGGTAGGTGGCTGTGACTTATCAGCAGAGATCTGCTGAGAGAGAAACAAGCTTAGCAGGGTTGCTGCAGTTGGATAAGTGTTCCCAAGGGCCCTTTTGTGCCTATGGACTCTTGGGAGGGGAAGGGACTTTTGAGAAGTGAAAGGAAGTTAGGTCTGAACCTCCTCTGCCAAGTGCTGTCACCATCGTGTGCTGTAGCACCACAGGCCCAAAACAACAGAACCAGCCAACTCTGAAACCATGAGCCAAAATAAACCTTTCCTCCCCATAAGTTGCTTCTCTCCAGTGTTTTCCCACAGTGATGTAAAGCTGACTACCACAAGGGTGGAGGGACTAAGCTGAGTTCTGATATGAGGATTTGGAGTATAAGAAAACTAGGCTTTGGGTATAAGCATAGGACCCAGACACATTGCACCCTGTAATTCCTGGAGCAGACACATCAGCTATGAATCTTCTATTTGCAGGTGGCAGAAAACATGACACATAGGGAATTTACTGTGTCTCACAACTGAAGAGTTGGGCCATTGTCTGGCTTCCCAAGTGACTTGCTATAGCACCTGGGGTAGGACTGAGCCTGGAAGCTGGGCTGCTAATGAGTCCATCCACCTGCAAGGGTTGCAACCTAGTAAACATATTGGCTTCCTGGTCTAAAGTACCAGGGGTGAACTGTGTCAAGCTAAGTTGTCTGGAGCTGCCATACAAACACCAAGGAATAAATAGAAATGACATACTATGAAGGATCCATGGTCTTAGGTGGTCAAAGGTGAAGATCAAAATCAGAGCTGGCACCAGGTGAGGTTGAAGACACCTGCAGTCCCAGGTACTCAGAAAGCTGAGGTGAGAGACTCACTTGAGCCTAGGAGTTTGAGACTAGCCTGGGCAATATAGTGAGACCTCCCACCTCAAAAAAGAAGAGAGAGGGAGGGAGGGAGAGAGAGAAAGAGAGAGAAGAAGAAGGAGGAGGAGGAGGAAGAAGAGGAGAAAGAGGAAGAAGAGCAAGAACAAGAAGGAGAAAACAAGAAGAGACAGAAGGAAGAAAGGAAGGAAGGAAGGAAGGGAGGGAGGGAGGGAGGGATGGGGAAATCAGAACTGGAGAGGAGTGCATGTTGGGACAATAGCAACAGCTCAGAATGAAGGTTAGAGGAAGAGGAACCCAAGTCAGGCAGCACCCCAAGGTTGGCTCTGTGAGGAGCAGGTAGGCAGGCCAGGTTAACGGCTCAGCTGGATCTGTGGTTCCTTGAACTTTAACATATATAAGTATCTCCTGGGGGCCTTTGTAAAGTGTAGACTCCTGAGCCCCACCCCCAGAGTTTCTCACTCAGTCGGTCTAGTTGGGGACCAACCTGGTAAGTAGCATTGGTAGCCAGGTCCCAGCTGAATCCAATGCTGCTGGCCCACTTTGAGAAGCACTGAGCTAGCTGCTGACGGGATTCAGATAGAAGGACTGGAGTTATGCACGGGTGTGAGACCAAGTCAGTTAGTGCAGGAAGAATATGTGGAGGAGGTATCTTTGAGCAGAGACCCATTCAGGTCCCCTGAATCTAATTAGACATCTGCATGTCATTTCTTAGCCTCCACTCTTTGCTATACACCTCTATTTTCACCACTGAAAAATGAAGCCATTGTGAAATAAGAATCACTGTCATTTATAGAGCAATGACAATGTAACACGCACTGGTGACATAATATTTAATTCTGATATTCAACTTACTAATGGGAAACTATCACTATCCCTAATGTACACATAAAACAAACCCAGAGCTCAGAGAAGTTCGTTAACTAGCCACAAATCATTTCAGGGAGGTGAAATAAAACTGTAAAAGCCTTCCTAATTGTATTACAATAAAGAAGGTACTGTCCTTTCAAAGCAGGAAACCCAATTTGCCCCAGAGTAAAGCAAAATCTATCAAGTACTACATAATAAGTTTTAGTTGTCATTTCTTTCCAAAGAAAGATGAGACAGATGTGTGCCTTGGTTAATGAAAGCTTGTGTACAATTCATTTTCTTTTTAAGTAGAATATAATTGTGAGTGCTTTGATTTTTCTCTAAGGACCCCTGCTATTTAGCACCCTTCAAAATACTGTACAAATAGAAGTTAGGAGAAATCAGCAGGGTATAGTGGCACATTTGTAATCCTAGCACTTGGGAGACTGAGGCAGGAGGATCTCCGATAGTTGCAACCCAGAATGGGCTACATAGTGAGTTCAAAGTCAACCTGAAACACATAGGGAGACCCTGTCTCAAAACAACAAAAAAATAAGTTAGGAGAAATCTCCATGGGGATCATTTCCTTTCCATGACAGGTATAAATGGCACAACTGTGTCTTATTACTTTGTAACTCTGACCCAAGGAATAAAGCCTGTTAGCTCTGCTGAATGCTGGGTTGATTACAGGTGGAAAAGTTGGCAACCACCAAAATGAACAACATATCATTTACATAAATCTTGATAATTCATATGATAAATACCATGTGCTGCTTAAATCTCATGTCTTGGAAAAAATATTAGAATGTTTAATGTCATGAATGGGATATATTGTGAAATTTTCGAAATGTCTATTAGTATTTGAAAATGTATGTCTTCCCCCCCCATTAAGTTTATTGGTACATTTTCGGTATACAATACAGTTATATTCATCATTGGGATCTTGTACCATTACATGAGTCTCTTGGTTCTTATTTTTTTTCCCCTTCCCTTGCCCTCCCTTC
>NW_004624730.1:8311717-8322792 GCF_000247695.1 Heterocephalus glaber
GTTGAAGGGAGGGCTGGGCAAGGGTGAAAAATAAGAACCAAGGGAGATTATGTAAAGGTGCAAATTTCCAATGATGAATGTCATTATATTGTATACCTAAAAAGTACCAATGATTAGAATGAATAATCGATAATGCCAAATTGGAAGAAAAGATCCAAAGGTGTATGGGTAGTGGGACAGGCAGGAGAAAGGAAAATTGATGAGAAGTGGAAAAAATGGAAATAAAGTCTTTGTAAATAGGGAAGGGTGGAGAGGTTGAAGGGAGGCTAGGAATGTGGAAAAAATAAGAACCAAGATGCATTATGTAAAGGTACAATTCCCAATGAGAAATGTAATTGTGTTGTATACCTAAAATGTACCAATAAAAGAATTTAACAACAACAACAAAAAAAGATAATAAACATATGCACTCCTTCTCAGGCCATGTGTGTATGTGTGTGTTTGTGGTGAGAGCCCTCAAAATCTACTTTCTTAGCAATGTTCAAGTTTACATTTTACTAATTGCAGGCACCTTTATGTACAACAGAAGTCTTGAACTTATTCCTCCTATCTAAAGGAAATTTTGTAACCTTTGACCAATATCTTCCTAAAACCCCCTCCCCATTCTAATCTTGGCTTTTAGTCACATACTCCTTAGATACTAAGTCATAATGCCCAAGTGGAAGTCCAACCTTCACTATAGCCTGAACTTACTGCAGACACTTTTCCTGCTCTAGAACGTGCTAAAAACTGATAATATTATGGTTATCTGGTAAATATTACTAGAGAAGCACGTCCAACTACATTGCCTCCAAAATCCAAATATGTCCACCAAGTGATATGCTTCATTTTGTATGATGAGGTGCTCAAGGTATAGTAAGGCAGCTATCACTTTAAATGGTATTTCCTGACACAACTCAGACATTGGAGCCCTAGAAGTTTTATCAGCCTAGCAGATCCTTAAATTGTTGCAGCCTTTACTTTCTACCCCTAGGATGCAGTGAAAAGGGCACATCACTCTCATAATAGTTTTCCTAAAAGTCCACAACTGAAGTCTAATCATAAGAAAATACCAAATGACCCCAGGTTAAAGGGCATTCTGCAAAATATTTGACAAGGATGTCTCAAAGGCATCAATGTTACCAAAAAAAGAAAAAGAAGGGGAAGAAAAGGGAAGGGGAGGGCAGGAGAAGAAGAGAGAGGGAGGGAGGGGAGAGAGAGAGAGAGAGAGAGAGAGAGAGAGAGAGAGAGAGACTGTCAGAGTTTGCAGAAGATTAAAAGACCTTAAAACTAAATGCAACATGGTATCCTGGATTAGATCCTAAGGCAGAAAAAGCATTAGAAAAAAAAAATTCATGCAATTTGAATAAAGCTATGGAAACAGAAAAGATGAATTAATGAAGCTGGAGTTGCTGATACACTTTCTTTTTTACTACTTTTAAATGACAAAATGTGTATATGTTTATGATATACACCATTATATTTTAAAATATATACACATTGTGGAATGGCTAAATTAAGATTATAGTTAAAGTAATAGTGTTGTACCAGTGTTTGTTCCATAGTGGGAGAAAGATACCATGGTCATGTAAGAGTTAACATTAGGTGAAGGATATATGAGAATTCTGCATACTACTTTTACAACTCTTCTATAAATCTAAAATTCACAAACAGTGCTGTGCAATACTAAATGAAAAGCTTGAAGAAAGGGAGATAGAAAGGGTCTGGTTAAGAAGATTGTACATACAGAAAAGAAGAAATAAATCCATATCAAAAAAAGTATGTGTGTGTGTGTGTGCGCGTGTGGTGTCAAAGTATTTGACTGTGTGTTAGAGGAAGGGTGTATTTATGGGAACCAGTTGTTCTACTGTGAGGGAATTAATGAGCCAAGGCACTTGCACAAACCTCAGAGTAAGTGCCTCCTTACTTGTCAAGCTCTGGACACGTTGCTTACCTTATCCTAATCCAAGACTAAATGAAGCTGCTGGGAGGAGCAAGAGTACACTATAGGGGGCACCAGGATTTGAACCAGGGACCTCTTGATCTGCAGTCAAATGTTCTGCCACTGAGCTACACCCCCACAGACAATGATAAGCTTCATAGAAACACATATTCCTGTTTTGCCTTTTTAAATTTTATTTATTTTGTATTAGTACATGTTTACATTGCTGTGGAGATCGATTTTTATTACAGTTTTATGACCTACATCACACCTCACAAATATCTTTTGTATCTAAGATTCCTCTACAATTTAAATTCATCCCTCTTTTCTAGCCATACCACTTCCTGCTTTTTCCAGGGCATGCAAATGTACTTACTTCCAGCACTTAAAACTCAGTACTATATTCTCAGTCTAATTTTCCAACTTTTAAAATCCACCACCAACTCCCCATAGATCTCAGGGCAAATCAATGAATGTTTTGAGCATCAGAACCTGCCATCAAGTATTGAACAACAGAGGATCTTAACGAGGTGTTTATAAATGGATTTCAGAAGTTCACATTCAACTCTGACATGATAGGCAACGTGGTATATGTGCATGAATTGCATATTGCACATGCTCAGTCTTTCAATGGGGATCTCATGCAGGGGCAACAGTCTCATTCTACAGTTGACACAACAACAAAAAACCTGGATGTCCCTCATTCCAAAATACACCTTTGATTTCTATTTCCTTGAGTTCCAATCTAAAAAGTCTTAATATTTTGTATATCTCTATGATTGAGCAAAAATGTTAAAGAAATCTCTATTGCTGTAATAAATCCATCCTCACAAGGCCTGGCAGCCACTGTGGGGGCCAGCAGCCAATGGGGGCTCTGGCTCACATGTTCCCACCCCCAGCTTCTCTAGTCTAATGCCCAGACAGGACCTCAGACTGCAAACCCAGTATACCCAAAACTAAAGTTTTCATCTTCTTACCCAAACCTACATCTTCCCCTGTTTTGCTTTGCAGTAAAAATAATAGCTCAAATGGACTGGGCATGTGCAATGTTCCCAGCACACACTCAAAGTTTTACCCACGGCCTCTCAAAATTCTCACAAAATTCTTATAAAATTAGCATTCATATTATTATAAAGATTGGCAGATAGGAAGCTGAGGGAGAGTGGTAGATGTATCTAGCCCAAGGTCACAGAGAGAGCAGGTGGTGGGGCTGGGATTCCAGAAGAGGCTCAAGATGAGCCCAGGGCCTGCTTCCCCATCTGAAGGGCTCCTCCTTGTCATAGTTGGTGACCACACTTAGTCATCCAGGCCAGAGCACTTGAGGCAGCTCTGAGCTCCTCCCACCTCTTCCCCAGTGCAGTCACAGGGTGCTGTTGATTTTACCTTTGGTGTTGCTGAAGTCCAGCCCCACCCCTGCATGGACTGGGCCACTGTCTCCAAAGTATCCTCCACCTCCTCCATCCCACCTCCACTGCTCCCAGAGCAGCCTGTTTGAAAACTAAGTCTGTCTGATCACTCCCTGTAAATGCCTTCACAATAAACTCTAAATCTCTGCCTGCCTCTTCAGCTACAACTTCATCTCCCCATGTCACATTTTGTGTACTCACTGCCTCCAGCCTCTGTCCATGCTGCTTCACTATCCTGGAGCTACAACCACCCTTCTCCACCACCTCCACCTGCATTCACCTCCATCTGTGAGGTGTTGATATTTCTGAAGCCCTGCTTGGCCATCAGCTCCACTAGGAAGCCTTCCTTTACCTCCATGCCTCTAGACACAAGTAATCACTGCCTATTCTGCTCTATCAAACCTGGCATATCTCAGCACAGCTCACATCACCGTTTTCTTATTTTACCTCTGCTTCCCACCTGAGGGCAGACTGATGGCCAGAGCTGTGTCTTCTTCACTGCTAGCCTCATGCCTTGCATGGTTCCAGTACATATGGGTGCCTCAGTGTGCCTTATTCAAACCAAGATAAAGACACAGCCTTGTCGGCATCATGGGTAGCAGTTAGAGCAAGACCAGGGCCCAACCCCCGGCCCTATGCCTTGGTCCCAAATGAAGGAACCCAATGTGGGGCTGGCTACTCAGCTGCATAAGTGAATGAGGTTTGGAAAATGATAGAAGTTCCTCAAAGGCTGGGTAATCTCGAGGCCCTGAGTTCAATTCCCAGTACTGGAAAAAAAAAAAAAAAGAAGAAGAAGAAGTTCCTCAAACTTTAGAGAGAAAAACTCATGCAGTTCCCTAATCTTTGGGCTATTTCATGTTTATCCCCAGCAGTGTCACATGGATAAAGATTTTATTCCTTGATCTTTCCCTAAGGTACAGAAAAGTATGGGCACTGACACTGAATTTCTGGGATTTTCTTTCAACAAAAAGGTTTTAAAGCTAGGTGGACATTGGGAATATCGCTTAGTAGGATTTTGTCACAAACTTTTAACATTATGACTAATTTACTGAACTTATTGAGAGTATGTGTTCTGAGTTCAAATTCTGAGTCCAAATACCCTCTATAGTATTTTTAACTGGAGCAAGTTGCTGAGCTTCTTTAAATCTCAGTCTTCTGATATAAAATGGAAATTCTGACACTATGTCTTATAAAATTTTAATGATAAATGAAGGAGATAATGAATGTAAAGCACCTAGGCTGGAGTTTGCCAATTATTAAAAATGCGGGGGACAACAGTTATTATTCAACCAGCCACAAGGCACAGAAGAAAATATCTAAAGTTAAAGTCAATCCATATTCTTCTAGAAAAAATAAGAATGCAGAGGGGGCACCTGGATTTGAACCAGGGACCTCTTGATCTGCAGTCAAATGCTCTACCCCTGAGCTATACCCCCAGTGAAATAGATTTGTTTTTATAATGTATCTGTCTCTCAGCATTCTGGTTTTAAAAGCCTCCAATGACTCAGGGAAGCTATAATTAGAGAGAATGTTGCCTGGAGGGAGCCTGGGTATTACAAGTTTTAGAAGAGATTTATAATAAAAAAGACAGGACTCCTAAGAACTAAGTTCTCAGAGCCAATAAATTCTTCTTAGACTTGTCAGTCCCCAAATTCTCGATCTTGTCCACTTATTTCATATAAGGTGAACCTCAGTTTCAGGTAAAAATTATCAGGTTCTTCATAAATGGCACCATCAATATAAAGTGGATGACTGATTTCTGTAATGTTTTCCTTACTCAAAGCTTGGAACAACTGCAATTCTCATTCCTCTTCATGACCTCACAGAACTGAGCTCAGAATTGGCACTTGCTAGACTATTTGTTGCATTAAGTTGACTTTGGGGGAAAAATATATTTAAATAACAATCTGTGTGAGATAGCTTTTCCAAACCATAACTGTAAAATGATTTTAATCACATAAAAACAGATGGTCAGCCAGGCATGGGTGCACGCACCTGTAATCCCAGCACTCTGGGAGGCTGAAGCAGGAGGAGCACAAGTTTGAGCCCAAACTGGGAAATTTAGTGACTTAGCAAGACCCTGTCTCAAAATTTTAAAAAATAAGTAAAAATGGCTAGGATGTAGCTCAATGTGAAGGCTCTGGGCTCAATCCCCAGGATCCCCCCATGTTCCCTCCCCACCCCTCCGAAAAATCAGATGGTTGATAAATTATGCTCTGATGTAACATCATTTGCCTGAAACATGGGATACAGTCAATTCTGAAAGGTCATTCGATTAAAAAAAAATTTTTTTTAAACAAGGCTCCAGACAATAGGCTCTCCATCAGGTAAGTAAATTACTTCTCCCTGACCAACAACCAAAGATTCCTTTTCAATTTCCAAACACAACCATAATTACAGCAACCTGTATTTCTTGACCTTGTAAACATCTCTTTTCACCCTAACAAATTGTGCAAATGATTCCTATGGAAACCTTGTGTGTTTGGCCCTATTAGGAAATATTTCTTCTGCCAATTTCCCAAACCACATTCCTTATTAAGCCCTTCCCATCTGTGGGATAAAAAACATCTGTGGGATAAACATTAGGCTGTAGTTATATAGAGGGTGATCAACCATCCTGGTTTTCTTCCGACTTCTCTAGTTTTAGGAGTAAATGTCATATGTCTCGGGAAATCTCTCAGAAAACTAGGCAGGGGCTGAGAATGTAGCTCAGGGGTAGAGCACTTGCCTAGCACCTGGATTCAATCCCCAGCACTGCCAAAGAAAATAAACTTAGTTTTAACCCTAGATATTACCTGATTTTTTTCTCATCCACAGTATTCCTCAACCTTAATTACTCAGTTTTCACTGTTACAATTTTTACCATTTCCATATAATTCCTATACTAGTATTAATTTAATATTTGTTTTTCATTAGCCTCCTCCTATCCAAAAATATCCTTGAAATTAGTATTTCTTTATATTGCACATCAAAATAAATACATAACTATTGAAATAAATATGTTAAAATTGAATTTAACTCCTTTTGCACTTGCAACCTGCTAAGTAACCTTCTAAACACTTTTCAAATACTGAGTCATTTAATCCTTAAAACAACCTAATGATGGAGGAACTGTCCATCTGTGTACTCCAGGAGGTGGAAATGATGAACCACACCCAAAAAAATCGCCTTTATACCTGGACCTTGGGTCTGAACCTGGTTTCATAATGGTATGAGATTTCTGCAGGATCTTTGGAGGAATAAATGTATTTTGCTTATAGAAGGAATGTAAAAAATGGTGGTCTGAAGAGAAATTGTGTTTAAAATATGTCCCCAGATTTCTATCACTTCCCTCACCAAAAAGTAGTATCTATGCTCCCTCCACTTAGTTCTGACCAGGGCCTTGGGACTTCCACACTAACAGAGGATGGCAGAAGTGATGCTGTGTGATTTCTAGGCTAGGTCTTAAAAGGACACAGCTTCCACTTGCTACTCTTGGGATTCTGGCTCTTGGACCCCAGCTGCCGTGTGCTCCTGAGGTATCCTGAACACCTGGGGCTGTATGTTTCTGTATCACCAGTCGTTTTGTAGGTATTCAGGCCAATAGTTTTTACTAAGGTCCAACAAGATATATGAGTGAACACATCCCTAGATCAATCCCACCTCATCCATCAAATCACTCTCAACCTTCAATCTTCCCAGCTGGGTCCCACATAATGTGGAACAGAGGGAAACCATCCGCACCATTCCCTTTCCAAATGCATAACATACAGAACTACAAGCATAATATAGCTGTTTGCACCACTAATTTGAAGATGATTTATGATGCAGCAGTACACCACTGAAATTATCTACCTGTATTCTCTGACGCAGCTGCACCTGTTGGTCCATCTCTGCCTCAAGCAAGACTGGAGATCCCAAGCCCCTGGAGTCCTCTTCCTTTTCTTTCTTGCTAACAAACCCTATCACCACCAACATTATAAGATCCAGACCCTGCCCCTCCCCCACAAACATGCCATGATAAATTGTACCACCAATTGCTGAATCCTAAAATAGTACAAGCACAACACAACGGTGAATAACATGACTGTGATTAGGCTGCAAACAAGGAAAAGGAAACTGAAGTCTAATACTTGACAATTAACAATATGGTCTAGGAGCCGGGGTTTAGCTCAGTGGTTTCACTGCCTGTTCTGCAAGCGCAAGGACCCGAGTTTGATCCCCAGTACCAAAAAATAATAATAATAATAATATGGTCTATTGAGACTTCTGAATATTATTTGCGCTGACACCTCTATCTAGCAAGTTGCATTATATCTTCAGCTTCCTGGGGTCTAGGACAAGGATGACTAGTGAATGACAAGCTTCTAGAGAATCTCCAGCTTCATTTGGCAGAACTCCAAGCCAAATACCTTTGTTTCAGACCCCTTTCTAGGCAATCCAGTATTCCCCATGGGAAGAGGAGAGTGCACACAGCAACAAGACCTTCCCACCCACCCAGACTCCCTGGTCATCACCTACCATTCACCCTACACATTCAGTCCCTTCTGGACCTTAAATCTCAAGGCTTCAAAGAAGTGACCTGTTCTCCCTCCCCTAAAATGTCATGTGCCACAGCCTCTGTTCTCTGCCTTGTTCTACCAGCCAATATCATCAACAGTTCTCTTGCTGAAAAGTCATGTGCTGCCCAATGCTATGACGGTCCTCAGAATAATAATAGTAATGCCTCCTGGAGGACCAAGGGGTGGAAGAGCTGCTTCCCAGCTGATAAGGGAAAGGACAGCCACCCCTTTCTCCTGAGGGCCCATGTTGAGATCGTCAGTGTAATAATCTCAGGATCCAGTGACATGCCATTTGGGGAGGACACTGTGGCAACCTGGGTAACGGGTGGTGAGATCAAGCAGAAAAAGAAATGGAGATTAACAGACAGTGGATCCTGCAGCTGAGAGCTGACTCTTCAGTTTGACACAGCTGGCGTGGATTTTAAATGCAGCTTGATGAATGACCACGTTCTTTTACCATCAAACAAGACAGCCTCTAGAAGGTCCTGCATTTTTATTTGCTTTGTGTTCACTGGTGTTTCTTTACTTTCCAGGAACCTCAGAAAGATGTTAGGTGGGAGGGGGAGGCAGATCAAAAAAGTTTACATCCTAGATCTAAATTTTGAAATCCTAAAATATTTTCAGTTATAAAAAGATGTCCCAGTTTCAGAGCCCTGTTCTATAAATATTTTCAGAAGTCAGGGGATTTGCAGAGATTTGATTTGCTTGACAAAACTTCATTGGCTTCTTCCATATTTCCCAGTGCCACATTCTATACGATCCCTAAAATTCTAAATTAATGCAGACATCTGCTTCTAGAAAATATAGTCAAAGTTGCCCTGCCACCATCAATTTGCATCATAAACCAAAGAAAGAAATAAAAAAGAACAGCTCTGAGAAGCTTCCAGGAACTGAGGCCTTTCCCAACTCACTCTCCTCCTCCAGCCACCCATCCTGCCCCCCACACCATGTCCCAACCCACTGTCATCATGCAACTGACAAATGTACACAACAGGAAACATAAGCCACAATTCGTTGTTTTGTAATCATTCCAAAATCACCAAGTTTTTGTCAGAATGGAAAAGAAAAATGAAAACTTCATTCAAGGAGTCCATACATGCTCAACCATTTCAGCCACAAAGAGCTTATAATGAGGAGATTCTCTTGCCTTCTGGGCAGGCTGGCACCTGGCTTTTGGTCTGATGTCCATCAGGTCCCACTAACTTGGCTCCAGCTCTAGGTCAGTGTCATCCACTGGAAGTTAAAATGTGAACTACAAATGCAAACTACGTATGCCATTTTCAATATTCTAGTAGGCATGTCCAAGAAAAGAAACAGGTTAAATTAATTTTAACAATACTTTTTAACCAAGTACATCCAAAATCATTTAAGCATGTAACCAATCAACTTTTTACACAGCTCAAGCTAGTCCCATTTCAGGTGCTCAATAACAGTGTGTGGCTGGTGACTACTTAAGAAACAGCACAGCTGTATATAGAAAGCCTACCTTTACTTTTATGGCTATGTTTCTTTCTAAAACAAAATACAGCTCCTAGATTAGGCAACTAAAATAGAAATCTCTGTTCTTGAAATGAAGCTTGTACAACACCACCAGGTCCAACCCATGCCTCTTTAGAACTCTCTTCAAGACTTTCTGTTTCCCTAGAGACCCCTTGTCTATGCCGTCCACCCAATTAGGTTCGAACACTGTTCATTTGAAGACTTTATGGCTCAATTAAATGGAGCTATAAGGGCTGTCCAAGATCAGATTTAAATCCCAGAGGTTCCAAACATCTCACCACTCCTAGACTCTCTTCTATTCCAAGAAGCCCAGACGCCCTCTCTGCTCTCTTTCAACTCTAAGGATACACTAGCCATCTTATGCCCTTCTCTTCCCAGAGAAGCCCGTCTTTCATGAAGATCCCTTGAGTCAGAGTCCATAATTTTGGTCAAAAGGAAGCTTAGGTCCAGTCAGTGATCGGGAACTAAGAGAACATTGAGCTGTCTCTTCATCTTGAGTAAGAAACATTCCTCTGGGGAACTTGAAAAGGGTCTTTGAGAACCAACAGAGAGATACCATGTTGTCTGCAACAAAGACCTTGATTTTCACTCAATCTCTGCTTGGAATTTTACCCAGAAGCATGGCTAGACAAACCCTATCTGTGTGTCCAATTTATAGAGCTAAATAAATTATTACTAATAAATGTATGGTGGAAATTAAATAAATCTGAACCTACAGGCAATTATTTGCCTCCTTATTCTTAATGAGTTCACCTCATTTCCAAATGTAATGGCTAATTTCTGAATTAATTTGATTTAGATGCAAGTTGTCTGGAAATCAAAACTAATACCACTTTGTATATTTTCTTCTTCCTCTTCTTCTTCCTCTTTTTTTTTTTTTCTTTTGAAACAGGGTCTCACTATGTAGTTCAGGCAGGACTTGAACTCACTATATAGTGCAGGCTGGCCTCTAATTCACAACCATCCTCCTGCCTCAGCCTCCAGAGTGCTGCGATTACAGGAGTGTGCCATCACACCCAGCATATTTCCTTCTTTTGTAAGGGAAGTGACCAGGAAGTCTTCTCTCAACTGCCCAAAGTTTAGGCCCTCAGAGTACCTGAGTTGCCGCCTATCTCATGCCTTAGGTCCTCTGCAGGGGCTTTTCAGCAATTGCTTCTCAGCAGTTTAGCAATTGTTCCCTCTTAAAGGGAAGTTCCACTGGTTGACCCATAGATGTCACTCGTTGGCTATAAGAAACAAGTTTCTTTCAAAAAAAAAATAGTAAAAAACTGGACTGTGGAAATTTTCAAAAACAAAACTAGAGAGAATGTTCTTATGACCCCAAGTACCCACCACCCAGTGTCAATGGTATCAACAAGTGGCAAATCTTACTTACTTAACCCTCCACCTCACCACTTGTATTTATCTTACCTTATTGTATTGACATACTATCTGTATATACCTGTGGAATACAACTTGATGTTTTGGTACATGTCCACAAGTGTAAGGATGAAATCAGAGTAGCTATCATATCCATCAGGTTGATTTACCATTTCTTTGTTTTGAGAGTGTTCTAATCTTCTCTCGTCCCTATTTGAAATATACAAGGCTTTGTTGTCAGCAGTAGTCAGCCAGCCGTGCAACAGAATACCACAACATATTCCACCTGTTTAACAGTCTAGCCATTGCCAACTTCTCCCATCTCCTCATCCCCCCCCCCCCCCCCCC
>NW_004624730.1:8324262-8366207 GCF_000247695.1 Heterocephalus glaber
GTTTCTATTTTAATATTTAGATCTTTAATCCATTTTGATTTTAGTTTAGTGCATGGTGAGAGATACAGGTCTAGTTTTAATCTTTAGCCTTGCCTTTCTTGATATTAACGATTCTGAATCTCTAACCTGCCTATGCTACATTGTATGTTTGGATAAACCTTTCTGACACAGACCCTACTTTCTCTGAGATGCCTCCTTCTAGTCTAGAAGAGATGGTTCTTCTAGCCCTCCAAGAGAGAACAACAGTAATAGTGAAAGTTTTCTGAGAAAGGCAGAAAAGGGCTGCTTGAATTGAATACATCTCAACTCGTATTTACTTTCAGCTGAACAAGTGGAGGGTTTATGTTTCTCAGGTATCAATCAACTTCTACTATGGTCATCAAGTTATAAGGACAGGAATAGAATCCAGAAGTACATGTAGAGTCTTCAGAAACATAACTGCCATAAAATTGAGTCTGAAAGATCCCCAACCCAGACAAAACCCAGGTTAGAATCCTCTTACATATCTTGAACCTTGAACTCAAAAGATTTGGGGGAAGAATTAAGGATCTTCTGGGAGATACACATGGATATAGTAACATCAAAAATGAGACTTGAGAAAAGGTTGAGATGTCTTTATTTAAGAGTGAAGGGTGTCGGTAATTTTCCATGATTAGTAGAACTCACTGGCTGAATGACTTATAGTCCTGTCCAGCACTCTTTTTTTTTTTTTCACATGTCAAGTGTTCAGCCTCTAATTACCAGTGCTAAGAAGCTGCCTAATTGGAGAAGGTTGGGCTTTTTGGAAAGCAGACTCCCAGACAGAGATTTACATGTAGGAAGTTTATTAGGGAGTACTTTCAGGATCAATACCAGTAGGGGGAAGATAAATAAGCAGGACTAGGTGGAGGAGGAAGTTAAACTGCAAGACAGTGTTAATGAAGGCCTAAGTCGACCCTGCTAGATGTTCTGAAGATGGGAGGGACTTAGGCATTGTCTTGAATTGGTGTGGGGAGCCAGGCCTTTTTAATTCCTACACCATTTGGCTGCTCACTGGGTGCAGCCTGACTCCGACTGGTAGTGTGACCAGGGTAAGGTGATGGTGGCTGTCTTCCAACAACGAAGTTCTCGAGTGAGTGATATCTAACAACTTTCTAAGAATGGGTGGGGAGTGGGGAGGGTTAATCCTTCAGTTCCCGAGGGGAAACTTTGGATGATTTAACACAGACTCTATGACAATGAACAAATATTTATAGGGAAAAAACAATAATTCTTCGTAGACCAAGAGGTATGAAAGCGCTAAATTTGCCTCCAATAAGGAGAGTCTGATTGCAACTGAGACCCATCAATAGTTATCTGGCTGCTCACCAGTTGGAAAAGCTGTGTTTTACCTGTCTGGATTCCTTTGCTCTTTACAAGTATATTATTTTATTTTCAATGCCTTGTGGACTATTGGGCACATGACAGTACTGACTAACTGTGAAAATAAAGCCCAATTATTGCATCAGAGCCCCATTATCACATGAGCTGCTCTGAGACAAAACTTAATGTAAGAGAGGTTTAAAAGAAAAGTTCTCTTTCTACCTTTGAGGCCGTATGCATGAGGATGTACCAACTCCCAAAAGTGAATATAACTACTATGTACAGAGACATATACTAATAAAAAATGTTCACCCCTCAATCTATCAGTGTGTGTGTGTATGGGGAGTGTTTGCATATGGTATAGAATACTCTATTGCTTAATATTTAGATAAATATCCCTAATATTTCTTTAAATAGCCCTCAATATAACCAATGACTGTGTTGTTGAGATGTCATTAAAGTGGTGTGTATATACTTAGGGAATTTATGAAATGTACTAATACTTTCAAAAATCAGAAAGTGTAACAAATATTATTCTTATTTTTTTAACACAAAGTGGAAAAAAAAGCTTTACAGTGGAATTGTATTTTACAGGAGACTATTTTTAAGTAAAATATTATTTGTCCATAAAAAGGAGCAAAATAGCCTGGCATGGTAGCATTCATCCACAATCCCAGCACTCAGGAGGCTGAGGCAGGAGGATCACTGTGAGTTCGAGGCCAGCCTGGACTACATAGTGAGTTCAAGTACAGCCTGAACTACACAGTGAGACCCTGTCACAAACAAACAAACCAAAGAACACAAAAAGTAGCAAAATATTGATATATGCTACAACATGGATGAACCTTCAAAATATTATGTTAAGTGAAGGAAACCAGCAACAAAAGACCACATGTGTTATTGTTCCATTTATATTAAATATTTAAAATAGGAAAATTTTAGGAGATAGTAAGTAGATTAGTGGAAGGGATTAGGGTACTGTCATAGGTAAACTATGGTCTCTTTTTGAGCTGCTAAATACTCTAAGATTAATTGTGGTGATACTTGCACAACTCTGAATATATGAAAAACCACTGAATTGCATACTTAAATGGATGAGTTGTATGACATGAATTATATCTCAATAAAGCCCTTATGAAAATAACAATACACAATCAATATTATAATAGATAATATAAAGAGAATAGACGTATATCCTTAATAAATAAGCACATTCATTATATCTATGCCAACACTGATGGACATTATGATTGAACAAGTTCGGAAATCACTAATCATATTAATATATAAACTTAGAATATTAAGTTATTTATTTTTCTAAAACAAATGAACACAAACTGGTGGCTTGAAAGAACACACATTTATCACCTCATATTTTCCCTGCTTCAGGATCCCAGGTGTAGCTTCCACGACCTCTGTGACCTCTGTGAGTCTCTCACAGGGCTGCAGCTTCAGGGCCTGCTGGGCCCGAGCCATTTCCTAGTTTACATGGCGGGTGCTGCCAGCAGGGGGCCCTCAGCTCCTTCCTGTCTGAGTTCCTACCATGTGGTGACTTCATCAAAGTAAGCGAACAGAGGGCAGGAGAGAAACACCAAACACCATCTTTCCTGTACTTCTTAAACTTTATCATGTGTAAAAATCACCTGGAAAGCTTAATAAAATATAGATTCCTGGGCTTTCCTCCCAGAAATTCTGACTCAGTAGGTTCAGATAAGAGGGCCCTTGCCAAGACTTAATGACGCCAGAGGCACGAGGAGAAAAAACCAGTATCAAAATTACCTTTATTTAAAACATGATCATTGGTTAACCATAGATTGTTTAACATGAATTTTTATTCTTTAAAAGACTGCATGTAAAATATTACTTATTTTGATTGTGAGATTTTTGGCACCCCTTGAATTTTGTGCCGAAAGGAATATCTAGCTGAGTTCGCTCTGCTTCCCAGCCATCCCTCTGAGTAGTGGGCCCTACTCCTTTTTCCTTTTGAGATGAAATGACCCAGTTTTCTCTACAAGGAAATGCTGGGTGGGGTGAGATAGGGCCGGCTTTTGCTGACTGAACTGAGGCTCCAGGACTGAAAGGAACCAGTACTTTGATCTATTTGGTTTTAGACTGAACCGAATTGACTTCCAGCTATTCTTTGGACTTTCACGACTTGCTCCCCGCCCCTAATTTTACCGTTTGTAATAAACTGCTTCTTCCCAGTCGGACCAACTAACCTGATAGAATGGAACTAATGGTGAAATATCAAGGAAATGGGGGGGGGGGGGTAGGGTCCCACTTTTCTGAAATCATCACATAGACATAAACTTCAGTTAAGTGTGGGTGGGAAATTGAGCACTTGTGTTTTGCCACAGCCCATCTATGCCTCAATGCAAGGATCTGATTACTGGCACAATCAGGCAAATATTGTCCTATGGCCGTTTCACCTTTAACACAACCTTAAATTCTTTTTAAAATTTATTTTTTTGGGTTTTTTGGTTGTTGTTTTTGTTTTGTACCGGGGATCAAACTCAGGATCTTGCGCTTTGGAGGCAGGTGCCATAACCATTGAGCTAAATCCTGAGCCCATTAAATTTTTATTTTTACTAGTGTAGGTTTGCAATACATAATGATTACACTCATTTGGGAATTTGTACAGGTACATGACACATCTGAATTATTTTCTTCCCCTTCCCTTTCACCTCCCTTTGCAAAAAAATTTTTTGCCAGCATCAGATTCATTTTTATTTTATAAGTCCCTATGAAGTTAATTATCATACATATAGATTGACAGCAAGACTAACAAGCCAAAAAAACATGTAAAGCACATAAGACAATTAATTATATTAAATCAAGGTACACTTTTACATACATTGTCCATGCTGAATTACAATAACTTTTTTCTCTGGTCTGTCTTTTATTTTGCACTTTTTATTTATTTATGTATTTATTTATTTATTTATTTATTTTTGGTACTGGGGATCAAACTCGGGTCCTTGCGCTTGTGCAGCAGGCGGCAAAACCACTGAGCTAAATCCCTGGCCCTAGTTATTTATTTATTGAGACAAGGTCTTGCTATGTAGTCCAGGCTGGCCTCAGACTCATGGCAACTCTCCTGCTTCAGCCTCCTGAGTGCTGGAATTATAGGCATGTGCCACCTTGCCCAGCTGCACTTTAATAATATATTGGGTTTCTCATATACAATAAACTATGTAATATTTAAGTTATGAGTCTGATTTACTTCACTTAACATTATGGCCTTAAGGTATGCCCATTTTCCTACAGATAACTGAAGTTTATACTTTTTTATGGCTCAGTAGTACTCCATTGTGTGTAAAAACCACATTTTCTTTATCTATTCATCTGTTGATGGACATATAGGCTGCTTCCAAGATTTAGCTATTATGAATTGTGCTTCTAAAAACATGGGTATGCACACATCCCTGAGGTACAATGTCTTTAACTCTTTTAAGAAGATATCTAGAAGGGGAAGAGCTGGGTCAAATGGAGCCTCTAGTTTTAGTTTTTTGAGGAATCTCTATACAGATTTCCATAGTGGTTGTACCAGTTTATATCCACACCAACAATGAAGAAGGCCACCCCACCCCACTGCAGCCTCTCTAGCATTTGTTATTGGTTGATTTCTTGATAGCAGTTACTCTTTCTGGAGTGAGATGGTGTTGTTTTCATTTGCATTTCTTGAATGACCAGTGATGCCGAACATTTTTTTCATGTATTTATTGGCCATTGGTACCTCTTCATCTGAGAAGTATCTATTCATTTCAGATGTCAATTGGGTCTTTAAATTTAGGAGAGATTCTAATTTTTTTGAGTTCTTTATACACTCCGGATATTAATCCTTTGTCTGACGGTAGCTGACAAAATTTTTTCTCATTCTATATGTTTTGTCTTCACTCTGTTGGTGGTTTCCCTTGCTGTGCAGAAGCTTTTAAATTTGATGTGATCTCATTTGTTGATTCTTGGTATTATTTCTTGTGCATCTGGGGTTCTGTTCAGAAAGTTCTCGCCTACACATATGTTTTCAAGTGTTTTTACCTACTCTATCTTCCAGCAGATTGTTTCTGTTTTAATATTTAGATCTATTTGATTTTAGCGGGGGGGGGGTTGTTTGTTTATTTGTTTGCTTTTTTGAGACAGCGTCTTGCTATGTAATTCAGGCTGGCCTTGAATTCACTGCATAGTCAAGGCTGGCCTCCAACTCCCATTGATCCTCTTACCTCAGCCTCCTGAGTGCTGGGATTACAGGCATGCGCCACCACACCTGGCCATTTTGATTTTAGTTTAATGCATGGTGAGAGGTGTGAGTCTAGGTTCAGTCTTATGCATGTGGACAGCCAGTTTTTTCAGCACAATTTGTTAAAGAGACTATTTTTCCTCTAGCAAAAGTATTTGGTCCCTTTGTCAAAGATAAGGAGTGTTCCTGGAGTTGTTTCTCCATCCTCTAGTCCATTGTTCCATTGATCCGAAAGTCAATACTATGCTGTTTTTATCACTGTAGCTTTGTAGTATAACTTGAATTTCAGGATTGCTATGGCCCCTGCCTTGTCCTTGTTGCCCAGAATTGCTTTTCCTATTCTAGGTCTCTTCTGATTCCATATGAATTTTAAGATTGCTTTCTCTAGTTCTGTGAGGAATGTATTGATATTTTGACTGGGCTTGTGACAAATCTGTATAAGGGTTTTGGAAGTGTGGCTATTTTGACTATATTGATTCTGCCTGTTCAGGAAGGGAAGATATCTTTCCATTTTCTGATGTCTTCTTCAGTCTCCTTTTTCAGAGTATGGTAGTTTTCATTGTAGAATTCTTTCACTTTGTTGGTTAGGTTAATTCCTAAGTATTTCATTTTTTAATGCTATTGTTTCTCTAATTTCTCTCTTGATGAATTTGTTATTGGTGTATAGGAACACCATTGATTTTTGGGTGCTGACTTCATATCCTGCTACACCACTGAATTGGTTATTAATTCTAGTCTTTTTGTGGAATTTTGCTGTCTTCTATGTAGAGGATCATGTCATCTGCAAATAATGATAATTTGACTTTTCTAAACATATCCCTTTTATTTTTCTTGTCTGATTACTCTGGTTAACTTTTTTTTTTTTTTTTTTTTTTTTTTGAGGCAGGTGCAGCACCACTGGGCTAAATCCCCAGCCCTCTGGCTAATGTTTTGGGTTTTTTTGGTACCGGGGATCAAACTCGGGACCTTGCACATGCAAGGCAGGAGGGACATCTGGCTAATGTTTTGAGATCTATATTGAATGGTAATGGTGATAGTGGACATCCTTGTCTTGTTCCTGATTTTATAGGGAAAGCTTTCAGCTTCTCTCCATTTAATATGATGTTGGCTATTGCTTTGTCATAAATGACTTTTATCAGATTAAGATGCAGAACTTTCTACACTTATTTTCTTCAAGGTTATATCAGGAATGGATGTTAGACTTTGTCAAATGCTGTTTCTGTGTCAGCTGAGATGATCATGTGATGTTTGTCCTTGCTTCTGTTTATGTGATGTGTTACATTTATTGACTTGTCTCTATGGAACCAACCCTGCATCCCTGGGATGAGAACTACTTGGACATGATGTATGATCTCTTTGATGATATGTTGCCTTGTGTTTGCAGTATCATGCTGAGAATTTTTGCATCACATTCATTAAAGAGATAGGCCTGTAGTTCTCTTTTTTGGTTGGGTCCCTTTCTGGTTTTTGAATCGGGGTAATGGCAGCTTCCAGAGATGACTTTGGGAGTGCTCCTTCCTTTTCAATTTCATTAAAAGTTTGAAGAGTATTGGTTTTTAGATCTCACCTAAAGTTCTTGTAGTAGTCAGGAGTGAATCCACTGGGATGTGGACTTTTCTTCATTGGTAGTTTTTCCTTTTTTTACTTCAATCTCATTGGTTGCTATTGGATTATTCAGGGTTTCTATGCCTTCTTGGTTCAGCTTTTGGAGTTCATATTTATCTAGGAATCTATCCATTTCTTCTGAATTCTCCATTTTATTAGGGTACAGGTTCTCCAAGTATTTACTAATTATTATTAAATTCTGAAGTTCCATGTCCAGTACTTGGGGCAATCTGTGGTGAGATGTGGACCCCAAAGGGCTTGGGTGGCCCTATCTCTATGGCACTGCCCGTGGTTGTAGCCCTCATAGCCTCTCTCTTGGGCTGGCTTTGCTCATTCCTTGCAGCTTTTCTTAAATGATCCATGTTCCTGGCTTTTCCAACATCCTAGAGCAGTAATGGTGAAATTTTTAGATACCAAGTACCAAACTGCAACCTAAAAACCTACTTATTTATCGCGAAGTGTAAACACTATGGCTGTACCTGAATATTGAGGATTTATTTTAGAAAAAACAACTCATACATTAACATCTTTTGTCAAGAGAAAAACATGATAACACATGTGCCATAGGTTTGCCACCACTGTCCTAGAGTCTCCAGTGCACTTTTAGCTTTGTTCTCACAGCTTCACATACTGCCCTCCCAGGGGCAAACTACATGGCCTCCCAGGTTTTCTTTTGCAATCTGTGTGGAAGCCCCCCTGATCCCAGAATTCTTGCATTTGTGTGTGCATAAAACCAGCACCATGTGGATAAGGCCATGTTCTGCTGCCAGCTGGAGCAATAGCTGAGCCCTTTTTTCATCTTCTGATAGTTGTAGAGTTCTCTGAGTGTCTGGATGGCTGAGCATGGTGAACTGAACCTGGGCAAATCAATTCCCATTCCCTTTACTGCTGCCATTCTGGAGCATGGTGCTCTGGGGCTCTCTTAAAGAAAAGTCTTTCGCCTTTGCAATTTTGAGCCTGTGAAGTGTGGAGCTTTCTTTGTTCACATTCCCACAAGGCATTTTTCCTATGCTCCTGTTCCAAAGTACTTCTTTTCAGCAACCAAGTTGCCTGTACCATCTTTGCAGGCCCCAACCTTGCCAGAGCTGCCTTTCTGGCCAAACTCAAGACTTTAAAAATCATTCTGCTCAGCCACTTAGTTTTGATTTTCAAGGCTGAGGTGGCTAAAAGCAATCCCCCCAACAATAGTCATGCCACTGCCTCAACATTAGACTGCCTTGAAATTTCTTCCACCAGATTAATTTAGTCTATCATCCTTAATCTCAGGCTCCCACAAAACCGTAGGTCATGAGAAAAATGTAAACAAATTTTCTGCTAGAGCATAATACACATGTTATTATAGGGGAAAGGAGTCTTTAAACAGAGAAAGGTCTTTTTGGGCTTTCTGGCTAATCTGGACCAAAAAGTTAAAACTTTATTGAGGGAACAATTAACAAGACAAGAGAAAGCTGATAAACCAGGCAAGTATCCTAACCAAGTTATCTTGGCTGCCTCTCCCCACCTTACAAAGGAGACAAAGGGTGGCCACTTCCTTTCTCATTCTCTCTCTCTATTTTTTTCCTGTCTGTCTGTCTATCTATCTGTCTATCTATCTATCATCTATCCTATGTTTCCCTTTACTTAACTGTTAACTTGACCTTGTATATAAAGACCTCTTAGCAAAAAGATCTCTACAGCAAAAAGAACAATTTAAAAAAATTAAATAATGGGAGATGAGAAGGAGGAGAAAAAAGTAAGACAAAGGAGTAGAATAATAAGGAGTAGAATGATATTTGCACAATTAAAGGTAACAGAGAAAAAACTCCACTGAAAAATAGAAGATAAAAGAGAAACTTGAGAAAAGATAAATAACATGGAGAATAAAAATGGAAAAATTTAGAGGGAAAAAAGAAAGGAGAAAAAGAAAGTAGTATGAGAAAGAAAAAAGAGCTGGACATGGTGGCGCATGTCTATAATCCCAGCATTGGGAGGCTAAGGCAGAAGGACTGCCAGGAGTTCAGGGCCAGCTCAAGGCCCTGCCAATACGTATCCTTGCTCAAGTTGGTAGATAGGGAAGCTGGCTTGTGGGAGAAGTTTGAAAAGATTGGGAGATGCTGGACAAAGAAATAGCCCCAGAATGCCGTGAGCTGGGATTCATGGAAGATTCTGGTCAGAGCTCAGAAATCCAGAATGTTGACCCTAATGCAGCCAGAAAAGACCTGGCTCAAGAGGTTTCAGTTGGGAAGCACTCCACTTGGAGCTGAACTCCATATTAGCAAGACCTTGTCTAAAAGAAGGAAAGAAAGAAAGAAAGAAAGAGAGAGAGAGAGAAAGAGAGGAAGAAGAAGAAGGAGAAGGAGGAAGAAGAAGAGGAGGAGGAGGAGGAAGAGGAGGTGAGAAAGGAAATAGTTAAAGTAAAATCCTCCAAACCCGAATAAACAGTGAAAAAGAACTCAGAAAGAAAAATAAAAAAGGAAAATGAGTCAAAAAAGAGAAAAAAATTCTCTATTTTTTTTTTTGATACTGGGGATCAAACTCAGGACCTTGTGCTTGCAAGGCAGGCAGCAGAACCACTGAGTTAAATAACCAGCCCTTCTCTGTATTTTTTTTAATTTTTATTTTTTATTTTATTATTTATTTTATTTTCATATAAATTAATGTCCTAAAAAAATTGAAATAGAAGCATTAGATACAGTATTGCACAGAGCCATCTTGTTAAATGCCCTATTACTTCATCGAGTAATGGTGATATACACATTGATGGGACTGAGGGGACAGGAAAACTACAGAACAACAGAAGAAAACCACCACTGTTTCTGTGCACTTAAACTATGAATCAAAAGGTAAGATATCATACTTTACATATATACAAACATAGTCATGATTTAGAACATTGTTTTAGTTTTTTTAAATAGCTTCCCATAATTGGTTTGCAAAAGCAATAGATTCTCCCCTTTTTTACAACCATAACTCTCAACTAATATCATTAATAGTAATAAAAATAAAAACAACTATTAATGTTAGATATAAACATCAAAATGTAACATGAGCTGATTTTAAAACACTCTCGGAATGAGTGGAAGATTTATGTATTTTTCCTCAAAGTAAAATAAAATCCTTTCCTGACTTCCTTTGATAATGAATCATTATATTCTCACTTTCTAGTTTTAATCACCTGCTGTAACTCATCATGATAACCTCAATCATGTCAAAACATGCAGACAAGTATGTTTTCTTAATAGGTTTTACATAAATCCAGTTGATCCCCCAGTTTTACTTTTCTGGGGTTTTTTTATGATAGTCATGTTTGGCAATTGTATCAGCATCGTTTATTTAAATTCCTTCAAACTATTGAGTGAAATTTTCCTTGTAAAGTAGAAAGTAAAAGTTAAGGAGAGACACACCCTTGATTTAATTTACCTCTGCTGCAGATAAGCTTTTTATAGGCTCTCATTAAACTTAAAACTCTGATTCCATCTATGTTAAATAACTTACAGGAAACTTTTTTCTTTTGCTATGTGTTTTTCTATTCAGTATCTGACTTGAGTTAAAAAATGATAATCTTCTTTCACAAATATATAGCTATGGAGAGAGAGCAACCCAAGAGTTGGGAAACCATTGATTATGATATATGAATGGTACTTAGATATTTAAAATAGAAAATTTGTAAGTAGACATGAAACATATACAAACAATCCACTAGAAATAGCATTTCTCCATGAACCTAAATGCAGTGATGTGGAGCTCTGGCTGTCAGTAGAAAGCAAAGTGTTTCTGCCGCGACAAGAAGAGTCTCACAGAAGGGTACTAGAGGCTAATGCTGAGCATGTGCAGAGTGGGTACAGACACTGTAACTTGCACACATTGTTTGGGGGCTATCAATATAATGCTATAAACAATTACAAGAAGAAAAGGTTTGCAATTCTACATTGGTCTCCACTGATAAATATGCACTAAAATTCAGCAATTGGTGAACTGTCTAGAAAACACAAAGATCATGCAAGAGGCTAAGAGGAAAAATGATCAGAACGATGTAGTTTCCTTCCCACCCTCAGGTCAGCTGAATTTTGTGGAAGCTGTTGCACTGACTCATTTTCATCCTTCTGTCCCGTTCAGGTTTTCATGCTTATCTTTGCTTTAATTCTGGAGTCATGTCTTGGTTTTATTTTATAAAGCGATTTTCCTTTTTTCTGCCTACACACTTGTTCAGCTTCTTTTATTCTCTCTTGTAGAATAAGTTTATTCTCTTTCTTCCAAAAGTCTTTAAAGTCAGAGCTGAATTCATGCCAGATACTGAAGAAAGCATCTGGGGACACCTCCTTCTCTCCAATTTTTGGTTTCATGAAGAAATAGGCTGTAGTCTCCGAAAAGCATTTATGAGTCTCTGTCAGTGAAGTTTCTTCTGGTTCCTGGTCAATTTTAACTTGAATAATAAATTGCTCCATGTTTTCTTTGAAAGCCTGAGTGTGCTCTTTGGAGGAGACCTGGTACACTTTCCCTGCTTCAGTCTCACAGGCTTTCAAGTCTTTCTTGAGTTTTCTGAGATCTTTTTGAAAATCTTCAAACTTCATCTGTGAGGCCTGAAAAAGTTCCTGTGGTTCTGGCAGTGGAAAGACACACTGTTCTTTTCCAGCTTCCTCATCAAAATTTCGAAGATAATATGAAACAATGTATGACAAAAGGCTTCTGCTATTTTCACTGCTTTTGACTCCTTTCAGCTTGGGAAGAATGTCTAATCCAAAGCCATCCACCTATCCCCAAGTCTTATTTCCACCATTCATGTAGTTGCCAAATGCAAGAACCAAACCCAGAACCTGCATAACCCCTGGGCCATTTTTTATTATCTCACATAATTTCTGTAACAATTCCAGTTTGCAATGGTTGAGTAAATGCTTTCTGAAAATATGGACTGGAACAGGATGCAAAAAGCTCGCTCTGAAAAGCTGGGGATTAGTGACAGTTCATAAAGGAACTGTTCAGGTTTGTCTGGAGACTCGGCACTTTCCTTGTCTTTGGAGGATCAGCCATGCTTTTCATTTTTTTCCAGTTCATCTGACTGTGCTCTGTTCTCATAGAGACCTTGAAGAGTCTCCTGGTCAACCACAGAATTGTCCAAGTTCACAACAGCATGTTGTATGTCTTTCACATCTAAATGAAGACTAGACATTAATATTCCAACTGCTTATGATCTTTTGTTGCTTAATAACTTGACAACTTGTTTGGCCTTCGTCTTTGAGGTAGTGTCAGAAATAGGTTTCTTCTCTCCTTTACACCAGTTTTAGAAAATAATTCCTCAAATTCATGGCAATCTATGGATGGTTCTTCAATTTTTTCCCAAATAAGTGAAGGACTGGACTCTCTTTTACTATGAAGTTGAATTCTTGTCCAATAAAGAGGCTTCATTGGCTGACAAGGCTCTACTGGCTGCTTCCTACTCCCTCTGTCCTGATTCATCCCTAATCCAAACAACCCACTTGGCAATGGAGGAGGAAGAAATCCACAAACTTGTTGTGTTGGTAGAGTGCTGGCCCCAACTTGTGGGGAGAGTGGAGGATTTGATCCAGGGAGCAAAGGAGGTGGTGAGGGTGGGGGAATTCCTGCCCCAGGGGGAGGCAGAGGTGGGGCAGGAATAGGCAGACTACCCATACCTGGAAATGGAGGAGGTGGAGGAACCCCAACTCCAAGAAAGGGAGGCGGGGAGAGGAGGGGGAGGGGGAGGAGGTAATCCTACTCCAGGAAGGGGAGGGGGAGGGGGCCCTTCTTTGTATTTTTTAATGAGTGGTTTCCTTCCAGGATCTGCAGTTTTGAAGTTAGCAAGACATAGTTTTGTCTGACTAGCCTTATGGCCCATGGGTTTGTGAGGTGTACCCCATTCCAGGGGCCCCTCTGTTTATCTTAGTCTGTGGCAATGTCCCTGCTAATATGCATCCTTGCTCATGTTGGTAGAAAGGGAAGGCAATCAGGCTTCAGATCTGTGATGAATGTAGGCAATAGGGGAAGGATTCCAGTATTAGATGGCAAAGCTGGCCCTGGCTTCTGGCTGTAGGAGGCTGGCCTGCATACTTCCTGGCCTGAGCCCAAGCTTCTCAGAAGCTCTCTTGTAGCCTGCTCCCTCTCTGCAGCTGTCTTCCCTGGCTGTCTCTCACCCAGTGATTGAGGGAGGACAACATTGGGAGCCTTTGCTTCTGGGGAGCCAAGTTCCCTTCCCCTTAAGCTGTGAGCTGGGGAGAGTCCAGATTGTTTGTTTGTTTCTTCCTGTAGCTGAAGGTTTTTAAAGTTAATGCTACTACTAACACTATGGAAAAATAAGATAAAGGCTCATAAAATACATTCCAAGATATCAGTTGCCCCAAATGCAAATTGTCTTAAAAAATGTCTTAGTTCAACTACAAATAAAACAGTATATACCATGGTAAAAAAAATAATCTTAGCCTAGTGAAGTCTGTCCTAGTACTATGCTTTCAGTTTATTAAAATCACATTTTTAAATCCATAAAGCAATGACTCACATCAAACGGTTGCTATTTCACCTTTCTGAAAGATCCCACTGGAACATAATGGGTATGATCAGCCCTAAATTGTCATGCTTTCTGTCAAGTCACTGCACCTAACCCATGCCATTCTGAGTCAACCCATTCCAATGACTAATTACAATAGGCCATAGAGTATGGTTAGGGGACCCTCTGAACCTTCAGAGGGTCCCTGGGACTCTTCAGTGGATTTCTGAAATCTATTAAAAAGCCTATGGGATCAAAGCTGTTTTCACAACAATACTAAGATTTTTTTTCCATTCTCATTCTCTCATTCATTGGATTTTTTCCAGAGGCTACATGGTGTGGTGGTATCATTGCTCTGATGGCAAATTGAAGTGTGTTTGTATATTCTTGTGTTTAAAATTTTTATTTTGGGCTGGGGATTTAGCTCAGTGGTTCTGGAGCCTGCCTCACAAGCGCAAGGTCCCAAGTTTGATCCCCAGTACCAAAAAAATAAAATAAAATAAAATAAAATTTTTGTTTTAATTTTGAATATAGCAAACATCAACAGCTATAACCCACATAAACAAATGCTTGTAAGGATATACAATAATTCTTAAGAATGTAAAGGAGTCTTGAGATCCAGTAGTTGAGGAAAAGTTAATGATTCAAATGTTTTATTCATTCAACAAAAATTTTTTGATACTCTACCATGAACAGTCCTTGGGAACACCAACTTTAAGAGACCAAATTCCTGTCTCAAGGAACAGATGATCTTTTGTGGGAAAGATAAACACTTTTAATGTGATGAATTGAAGGAAACACTGAATATTATATATAGTTTCTCAGAAGAAGAACATTCATTTAGTCACTTATTAACCTAGATTTAGCTCCATGGAAAAGCTGTGAAGGAAAGAGAGAACATAATGTGTTCTAGGGAGCTACAAATAGCTGGATTCAGATATCCTGAGTGTGAAAAATTTCTTTAAAAACATATCTTGGTTCTCTAGCTACTTTTGCAAGTTTGGTTACTGTTGTTGGACCATACTCAAAGGGTCCACTGAGTATTGTATTATAAATGCTTTACAATTGGCTCTAAAAAGGAAAAGAAAGTTCTGATTTGTAGCATTTATCAATTTCCATAATGAAAATACTTCCACCATGGCTAATGTCAAGCTACTAACATGACGCTACTTTATAAGGAGTCAGAAAGAGATGAGCATGTTCTTTCATATAGACCATTATATAGTATTTATTACATACAGATACAAGAGTAGATACCCTGAGGAGCACAGATAATAACTAAATATAGTGAAATAACTGGCAGTGATGAATTTTGAGTATTTTCATCTTTGTTTCAAATATACTTTAAGTTTGTATAAGTTAATAACTATAACAACCAGTCAGAAAAAATTCCTGAAAATTTAACAATCGTTTCTCTTTTTTCTTTCATTAAAAATATATATATTTTTAAAGCAATTGTTTCTTACAAGCCAGTATCAGCAGGATGCAGTGTGCTAACTGGGTCCACTAATATCATTAGTGCCATACTGTCATTATGGTGTCACTGCAGTTTTCTCACTGTTGAAGGAAAGGAATAGGGGACATCCTGGCTGAGAGACAGGTGGGGAAATTGTAAAACTCCAGTTATGGGTGTGGTAATGGATGTGTGTGTGTGAGGGCTGAGTACATTCCTCCAGGCACCTGAATGTATCCTGCAGGCCAGGAGCTCTCTGCACCCAGTCCTTTGCAATTTTATGGAGGGTTCATTACAAAGGCACAACTGATTGCAGCATTGGCCATTGGTGACTAACTCAATCCTCAGCCCTCTTCCCTCCTCAAAAGTCCAGGAGCACTGAGATCTGAAGCTTCCAACCATTTAATCACACCAGTTTCCCTGACAACTAACTCCCATCCTGAAGCTACCTACCTAGGTGCCTGCCAAGAGTTTCTTCTTTTTTTTTTTAAGGGTGCTTTAAACAATTTATTTAACTGAAATGTCATATACTGACTTCCATTTATTTTGATACATCTTGTCCCCAAGGTGATTCAGAGATCTTCAAGCCAACATAAATATTTCATAAATATTTGGCCATTTGGGTATACATCTGCACAATACCTCACATCTTTCAGCAAGAAAACACTGAAGAGTAAAGACCTGACACAGTTAACTGGCTATAATGAGAATCTGCTCCAAATATTTGTTTCTCTGAGGTAAAGGCACCACACACCTGTTCAATTAAGAAAACCATCCTTACAACACAGGATGATTTTTTATTTTGAAGTAGGGATTAGGGCATTCAGCCACTAATTAGGTGCTACATGGCAGAGCTACATCCCCAGTTTATGTTATGAATTCACAGGGAATAGATTCCAATAACTCAGGCTCCTTCCCACTGGTTCTCACAAAGTGCTTCTCTGGGTGGGGCAGTCTGGTGCTTCAGGTGAACCCAGGTACCTTTCTCTTTGGCTTCCTTCTTTTTCTGATCATTTCCCTTGACTCGTTTCCGGGAAGCTATCTTGACTCTTTGAAAGTGTTTAATATGCTCAATACGCACATTAATCCTCTTGGCAAGTATCTTGCCCTTAACTTGCTTGTTTACAACAATGCCAACAGTATGCTGGGTAACATTGTAGACTCTTCTAGTTTTGCCATGGTAACATTTGTGTGGCATTCCTTTTTGAACAGTAATCATTCCCTTAATGTCTACAATATCACTCTTTTTACAGATTCGCATGTATGTGGCCAAAGGGAAAACCCCATGTTTTCTAAAAGGCCTAGAGAACATATACCAGGTTCCCCTCCTCTTTCCCTTTGTGTTCGTCATTTTGGCAAATTACTGGAAGATGGCAGTTCCAGCCGAAAGGGAAGAGTTTCCTCTTTAAAACAAAAGATAGCTCCTATCACCCAGGAAATCCCCAGGGATTGAGGAGCTCTGTGTCAGACACTCCTATCATTCAGGAAACTGAAAGGTCTTAGGCATTCTGTGTTAAAAACCAGGTCAAAGTCCAAATAGTAGAACAAAAATTCTTCCAGCACCCATATCTACAAGAACTTTAGAAGTGCTTCCTCAGGAACTAAGGACAGAGATCAAAAATATATTTCCTATTATATCACAATATCACAGCTGCTATTCCCATGATAGAATTATACTACTATAGCATGCAGATGGCAATAGCCAGATCCAAAAAAAGTAGTTTCACTTTCTGTCTGGCTCCTTTAGTGTGTGAAGGAAACCTTTCCCAGAACCTCTACTCACTCCCCTTATATTTTATTGACCCAAATTATATTACAACACCATACCTCAGTGAATAACTGGCAGGATGTAGGTCCACAATGACTTACATGCCATCATTCATCCTTAAGAGCAAGGAAGAGGCCTCATCCATAAAGCACATGATTGTCTGGTACACCATAACATTTAGGTTCATGGCAAGAAAAAATGTGGAATGGTTCTGTGAGTAAGCAACAAACATGTTGAATAGATTGTGAAGCTTCATGGAGACACAGGCTAGTCTTACTCATACTGACACTGTTGCTACACTACTTCCCAGTCAGTCCCATATTGACATTACCTAAGAATTAGAAAATATACAAGTATGTATAATTATGTTACCATGTGGTGGATTCAACAGATAGATTCCAAGTTCTTGTGTACGGTCAGCAAAGAATGGCAAAGTGTACACTTGAGGGTGGGGGAAAAGCAGTCATGTTTATTGAAGGTATGAACCGAGAAGTGGATGACAGAAAAGAAACCCTGAACACCGTGGAGATAAATCAGGCTCTGGGCTTTCGAGTGAGAGAGGAAAAGAGGGATTACATGTACTTTGATTGAGGGTTATAGGAAATACTTCTAAGGTGGTGTCCAAGCTCAGAGTAGGTGGAAGGGAGTGAATTCCTCAGGCCCCAATATCCAGTCAGCTATAGTCATTAGATATTAGGTAATTTTTTAATATTCTAAATTAATTGCTACAGATATAGACTATGCATCCAGATTTTAAAATAATGCCCCAAGTGATTCTATTCTGCTCCAAAAGTTTGAGAACCACTGACTTACTGTGTAACTAGTTCTGTTTTAAATGCTTGACAGATGTTAATTTGTTTAATTCTCACAGCAGTCCCATGAATAGGTATTACCGCTGTCTCAATTGATAATGTTTCCACTTAGGGTTTTTTGAGTTAGGACAAGCAAATCAATGCTTCTCTCTCTCTCTCTTTTTTTTTGGTGCTGAGGATTGAACTCAGGACCTTGCACTTGCGTGGCAGGCTGTGGAACCACTGAGGTAAATCCCTGGCCCAACTTAGGGTTTTTTGACTTTATGATGGTTTTTGTAAAAGCAGCACACATTCAATGGACTTGCACTCCAAGTTTTGAATTGTGATCTTTCCTAGGCTTGTGATCCTTGGTACCAGCACAGTCTTTCCATGCTGGGCAGTGGCTGTGAGGATAGCCACATGTTCATGAGGGAAAACAAGTGATACTCTAAAGTATGTTGTGTGGCCACCATTTTTTGAGTAGGGGGTATTCAATAAAGTACAGGAGATATTCAATAATTTCTTATAAAATTGGCTTGCATAAGATTGTTTTTACCAACCATAGGCTTGTTATAAAGAATCCATTTGTCAACAAAAAACAGGCTCTTCGTTGTGAGAAAAAAAAAGTTTATTCCAGTTAACAGGGACTAGAAATCAGGAGATGCTAGCATCTAGCTGGCAAAAACTGAGTTTATCACATCCATGTCTGGATGGGCTGACAATGGGGGAGATTACATTCATGAGAGGATGGGCTAACTCCAGGGGAGAGATATTAGCAATTAATGGGAAAGGAATTAGACTATATAGGTATTGAAGGGGCTAAGGAATCGGGTGATGTATTTATAACTTAGCTGCCCAAGGACAGTCTGGATGGTCTGCTTAGGTATGTATACAATTACTGGACTGTTTGGCACCAGAGGGTTGTAAACCATATTTTTGAATCCATTTGCCTCACTTATTGGGAAGCTGCTGGTATTTGCTAAAATCAGCCTGTTTATTTTTTCCTATTGATTTAGGGTAGGCCTGACAAGGCTAATACAGTATAAATGTTCTGTGCAGTTTAACATAGGCTAGGCTAAGCTATGGTGCTTTATGTTAGGGGTACTAGATGCATTTTTCCCCATCCAGGTGTGGTAGTGTACATCTGTAGTCCAAGATAGGGAGGCTGAGGTAGGAAGATTGCCAGTTCAAGGCCAGCCTGGGGTTATATAGGACCCTCTCTCAAAAACCAAAAACAAAAGCAAAACAAAAAGGAAAAGGTGCATTTTCAACTTGCAAATTTTCAACTTACAATGAGTTTTTCCAGAATGAAATCTCATTGTAAATTGAATATTTGTATCCTTAACCCTTATTTTTATTGATGAGAAAATTAGGGCCCAAAGAGGTTAAATTACTTGCTGAAAGTCACATGACTAGTGAGTGAGAGCCAGGCATGGTGTTTCAAACCTTTAATCCTAGCTACTGTGGAGGCTGAAGCAAGAAGGACTGCAGGTTTGAGGTTGGCCTGGGCTATTTAGCGAGACTCTGTTAAAAAGAACAAAAAAGACTGAGATGGAGCTCAGTGGTAGAGCACTAGCTTAGCATGTATAGGGGCCTGGGTTCAATCCCCAGCACAGTAGAGATGGGGGGGGCGGGGGGAGAGCTTATTAGGGTGAGGGAAGTAGTCTAATACTGTGTCAGTTGCACACTTTTATAAATTTACTAAAAATAATTGTTATACACTCAAAATAAGTAAAATTTATGGTATGTAGATTACCACAATAATATTTTAAAAATTATAGCCAAGCATATTTCTTGTAATCCCAACACTCTAGAAACCTCAGGCAGGAGGTCACATAGTCCAACCCAGGCAACTTAGTGTCTTACTGAGACACTGTCTCAAAAAAAAATAGCTGAGGATGTAGCTCATGTGAAGGCTCTGGGTTCAATATCCAACACACACATACAGAGATAGAGAAGGAGAGAGGGAGAGAGAGGGAGAGAGAGAGAGGGAGAGAGAGATATATCAGAGCCCTGTGGCACTCCAATATATATTTAGAGTTCAAAAAGACAAGAAGAGCCTGTAAACATATCAGGAGTAGCAGGGAAATAGGAGAGAGAAGAGTCACAAAAGTTGGGGGAAGAGAGTATTTCAAGGAAGAAGTGAGTACCTGTTGTGAAAGTCCTGAGTATTTGCAGAAGAAAGTGGAGGACTGATTTGGAAATGTGAGCCCAGGTCAGCATTGACCAGAGCTGCACTCATGGAAAATCCTTGAACAGAGAGAGGCATGGGACCTAGCACTCAGTGGAAAGGTTAGCCTTAGAGAGGAAGTGGAGATTTGCTTGTTGTGGGAGGGAAGTGAGGGTACAGGAGTGTGAATATTGTCAGGGCCTTTATATTCTCAGTACAAAATAAGAAACAATGTCACTTGAGGACGTGGAATCTAGGAGGATGGGGAATGTTTTAAATGTTTCAGGACCAAGAAGTTGGTAAATACGTGTCCTAAATAGCGGGAAAGTGAAATTGCAGAGGAAATGCAGTATAATTACCAGGCCTGGTCTTCAGTACTGTGACATTCTTTTGTTCCCATTGTTTTATCCAGAGCAAAATGGTTAGTCTGTTCCTGGTTTTAAAGAGATACGTGTAGTACTGTATGTGTGTCTCACTCTTAACCACTTATCAGTCTAATTATGCAAACACGGAAAAAAAATTGCATCTTTTTTGGTGAATTTTTATAAGATAATGTAACAGAAAAATATAAAAATAAAAATTTCATCAAATTTAGTCAATATAAGAATCAACTGGTTGAAATGACACCTGCCCGAGAGAGGCTTGGGATAGTCAGTACATAAACAAATACACTGCCTGAGTGGCACTCAGGGTAAACTGTTCAGTGATTAAGAATGAAATTTTTTTTTGTCGTTGTTCCACTGAGGCAGAGTCTGGCCTCAAACTCATGGCAATCCTCCTGGCTCAGTCCCCTAAGTGCTGGGATTCCATGTGTGGACCACCACACTCATATTTTTAGGTGGCTTCTTTTCTTTTGGTACTGGGGATTGAACTTGGGATCTCATGCTTGCGAAGCAGGAGTCAGAACCACTGAGCTAAATCCCAGGCTCTGTTTTTCTTTTAAGACAAAAGATGTTAATGTATGAGTTGTTTTTTCTAAAGTAGAAAGTCAGTATTCAGATTTAATTGCAGTGCTGGCACTTTGGGATAAATAAGCTGTAGTTTGGGCACTCATCTCTAAAATGTTCACCGCCATTTGTACAGTGAGTTCAAGGCCAGTTTGTCTTACATAGCAGGAACCTATCCCTTCCCCCTGAGGACAAACAAACAAACAAATAAATGTCTCTACAACTAAGAAGTATGTTGAATAGGTAGTGGAATTTTTATAAATTCTTTTTTTTAACATATATGACATGAAATATGTTTTTGCTCCTTCGATCTTCTAATGTTGAATTTTGTCTTTAAATTTCTTTAATAAATTCCTCTTAACTACATCGCATTTTTCTTTTTAATGCATGGCTGGTTTCTATTTTTGTCATTTTATTTTTGGATTTTTTAATTATACTCAGAAGGTGTTGGTCTGCAGTTTTTCTTTATTTTTGATAGTTTTCCCTTCTGATGTCAATAGTCCTCTCTGCCTGTAGATGTTGCCGTGCACATGGGCAGTGGCGAATGCATACTGGCTGCCAGTGTAGATGTTTACAGCCTTGTCTCTACCTAACCTTAGGGCTTCAGTTAACGCTATTAGTTCAGCCCTCTGTGCAGATGCCCCCCCGCCCCCGGCTTAATGCCTGTGCCCAGTATACTTGTCCTTCTGGACTGACTACAGCTGCCCCCACATACCTGACTCTGTCTTCCACAAAACTGCTACCATTGGTGAAGAAGGTCTCATCCGGGTGTTACAAGGGAATGTCAGGCAGGTCTGGGTGGTTGGTGGTGGAAGTTGTCAGAGTGTCCAGACAGTCATGGAGGGGTGCACAAGAGTCAGAGTCCGGAAGTAAGGTGGCTGGATTAAGGGCCATTTCTCAGGCAAATTTGATGTGTGGCGCATCCGGCAACAGGGCTTGGTACTGAGTCAGGTGGGCGTTGGAGAGCCCTCATTCTGGGGCTCCTCTCAGAGACATCTCCACTGCATGGGGTGTGGTGGTGACCAGGTCCTGTCTCAGGCTGAGCTTATCTGCCTCCTGGACCAGGAGGGTGGTGGCTGCAACTGCCCACAAACAGGTAGGCCATCCACTTGCCGCTGGATCAAGTCTTTTAGACAGGTAGGCCACAGGTCTGTTCCAAGGCCCTAATGCCTGGGCTAGCACTCCTTTGGCTATGCCCCCTCATTCAGCCACAAATAACCAAAAGGGCTTGGTGACATCAGGTAGGGCCAGGATTGATGCTGACACTAAGGCTTTTTTTAAAGCCAAAAAGGTTGCTTTTTCCTTTTTTGTGTGGAGGGACTGTCTCTTGTGCCTGGAGTGCAGCAATAGTGACTTTCCCCAGTTTCTTGGCTAGGACTTCCTCAGGTGCATCACAGTTATCATAAACTTTCTGGGCTATGTTCAGGAGTTCAGTCCTATTCTTTCCCTCAAATCCCTTCAATTTCTGCAATTTCTTTCTAATGTCTGGAACTGACTGGGAAACAAAGGCCAAATTTAAAGCTGCTGTATTTTTGGGAGCCTCTGGGTCAATAGGAGTGAAAACTCTATAGACTTCCAAGAGTCTCTCTAAAAATGTAGCTGGAGACTCCATTTTTTTCTTGGCAAACCTCACTTATCTTACTCAAATTAGTGGGCTTTCTGGCAGCTGCCCAGAGTCCCCCTAAAAAGTGCTGGTGGTAGGTCCCCAGCCTCCTCTGTCATCATCATTGAGGTCCCATTCAGGGTGCCACAATGGAATCACAGTCTCAGCCCTGGTCAAATAATCTGGGGTTCCAGAAGTGATGCTGGGGTTTGGCCCCAGGGCCTCTTTGACTGCCTGTTGATAAATGTGGTCTGGCTCCTCAGTGGTGAACAGGATCTGTAAAAGCTGCTGGCAATCATCCCAAGTTGGCTGATGGGTATGAAAAACAGACTCAAGAAGAGAGATTAATGCCTGAGCTTTCTCAGAGAAGGGATTTTGATGTTTCCAATCCTAAAGATCACTAGTTGTAAAATGGACATAAATCAATCCTCCCCTGGGCTATGTCTGTTTTAAAGGAAAAAAGGAGGAGGAAGATGGGGCTGATGGACCATAGTCCTGTGCCGATTGAGTGCCAAAGTTTGATCAGGACCTGTGGGGCCCCGACTCCCATGACCACATTTCAAACCTTGGGAGCAATGTGCATAGAATAAATTCCCACTGGGGGGCAACCAACTCCAAAACTGGGCCATTCTAATTGACACAGGGTTTATAATTTGCCTTTAGAAAATTTCATGCCATATTTATCTTCCCTGTCTGTGGAATAAATTTTTTTGAAGTTATTTAAAACACAATCAAGTGGAGTTCCTTCTGTGGACTGTGAGGAACGCATAATTTTAGCCTGTGAAAAAGCAAAAGGCACACAGAGCAAGCAGACAGACAACAGTAAACAGACAAAGACAAAGTTTGCCCAAGTAAAACCTCTGGGGCCAAATGGATATGGACCCCAACCCAGGGAGTTGCCCTTCTGAGGATTCCAACCCAGTGAGTCTGCTTGCCATTGCAAAGAGACTCTAGATAGGGGAACCTGTGCCGTGTCTGGCTTCTTCCTATCTACTCACAGTGCGCTAAGAATCATTTGATTCTTACCTCTAGAGGCTTTCCCGATAAACTCCTGCAGGTTGGTTGATCAGTGATAGGGCCCGACTGGGACTGGCCTACCCAGAGCCGCAGAATACCATCAGGGTGGCCTCTCCTTCCACAGACTGGTGTCCAGAGGGTCCAAACACTGCCAATGTCCAATCCTGGTCTCTCCTAAAAAGAAACAATGGCTCCAAGATAATAAGCTCCAGAGCAGCTGGCTATCTCTCTGGGCCCTCCAAGAATGTTAGACCCAGCAAGAGAGAACCAACCAGAGACTGATATTAAATCCACACGGGAGGTTATTACTGGCTGAGACCCAACCTGAGCATCGGACTTCAGCCCCGATTAGGGAGAGACAAACATGTTTTATACACCTTCGAGGCCAACAGTTTCTAGGCCCCCCTATGGGATAGAACTAGTAAAGCAAGCAAAAGGTGCAGAAATGGAACATCCTGCTGTTAGAACATTTATAAAACAATAGTTGATTAATTGTTATTTCTAAAGGGACCTTTTAAGGGGAGGAGGTTTCTAAGCTTCCTCCTCTGAGTTCATCTAAAGGACAGGCAGGTGGATCAAGCAGCAATATGGAGTCTGTCTTGGTAACTAGGGTTCTTCATTATATGTCATATATGGTATAAATTTATTTTAGCACAATTTATCTCATCCAGATTTCTCTCAGTCTAAAATCTCCTTCATGTATGGGTATTTTTCTTACTTATAAACTTGTATCTTTTGTACTTGCCTTTAAAAATTATATTAGCCAGTGAAGTTACCTATTTCATTGTTTTTCCAAGATTTAATTCTTAGTTATATTTATTAGTTTTCTTTTTTCAAATTCATTGCTTTCTGTTTTTGTCTTTGTTTCTTTCATGCTTCTTTTGGCTTACTTTTGCTTTCTTCTTCTAAAATGTCTTGATTTGAAACCTTATCTAAATAATAAAAATAGTTAATAATAAAAATATTTGAAATTAAGAATTTTTCTTATGGCTTTAGACATTTCATACAGTTTCTGAGGCAATATGATTTTATTATTACTTTCTAAATTAGTTACAAATCTTTTTTTTTATTTTTTCTGGACCAAATGAAAGAGAATTTCAAAATGTTTTGGTGGTAGAGAACTTTGATTTATAATTTTCATTGTAAGCTCAAATCTTACTGAGACAGGAAGATAGGGTGTGGCAAAGCTGTTTGGAGGAGGAACCATGATCAGATTCCAGAAGACATGCACCAAATAAATCCCAAGGCCCTTTATATGGACTTCTTGTGGTGTTCTTGTTATGTATGGACTAAATGAAAAGACCGGACTCCACTGAAAGCATGCTATTGTGGCTTTTCCTCATGGTAGCCTGCCTTGTGTCCTCCAACATGTACTTGTATTTTTGCTTTTATTTTTCCTCTCTTTTGCTCCCAAGTTAGCTCTGTAGAGCAATTTCTCCCTTACCCTTCACCTTTAATTTTTCAAATAAACTTTGTCACCCTTTTTTTGGTTGTTTTGTTTTGTTGAGACAAGAAGAACCTGGTAACCAACTCCAGGAGGAGACCCAAGAACCCCAAAACCTAGTAAAATTTACTTGGTGAGCTATGTCTAGAAGGAGACCACCCACTAACATTACAGTAACTATATTCTTTCTTCTTCTCATTACATTTTTTAAATTGTCTTCTGCATTTAGATGTGGCTATCTATTGCATAAAAATTTGTGACAATTAGATATTCATTGTGAACTATACCATTCATTTTGGTATAGTGACCATCTTTATGTATTTTTTTTCTACCAAAGTGACAAAACTTTCCCAGATTATGAAGTTAAGCATTTTTTTTTTTTGAGACAGTGTCTCTCTATGTGGCCCAGGCTGGCCTTGAACTTGTGGCAAACCTCCTGCCTCAGCCTCTCAAGTGCTAGGATAAAAGGCATGTGCCACCATGTCCAGCTAAGCATTTTCTTTATAGTATAGTACATTCTAATGTTCCTTCCATTTTATGCATGTCCATTATCAAAACAACTCATATTCCAAAATAAACAGGGGGATACACAATTCTTTACATTTTGATTCATAGCTTTAATTACATTTTAAAGCTCCAGATGGTTCAATATTCTTTCTTAGTTTGAAGAAATGTAGAGAAAGTGGAGGAATGAATTTCCCATAAAACCAACCAATTAATCAAATATACAAACTTAAAACTTGAGTAACAGCAGTAACAAAAGACAGCTAGACCCCAGAGTTGTTCTGAAAAATCACCTGAGAGGCTGGTTAAAAAAAAGTAGCTTCCTGACTATACTCCCAGAGATCCTGAATCTCAAAATCAGGGTGTGTGTGTAGGAGGGTGAGCAGTGAGGGGCAGAAATTGAAATCTCAAATACTCCAAGTGTTCTTGCTGAAGACAGTCTGGGATCCACCTTTAAAAACACTATCATAGGACAAGGGCTAAAAAATAAACACAAAAACACTGAGGAATTGTAAAAATATTTGGCCTCTTAAGGGACCATGGCCAGGATCCTTTCCCCATGGGTTCCACCACTACACAGGACATCTCTGTCTGGAGCTAGCAGAAGAACAAGGCTATTATTATTCATGCTTTGATTTCACATCTTCTCTAGTCCTCTACAAGTGCCTAGGATCCTTTCTCTTCCAAGTCAGTCTTTGAAATACCACTTGTTTTTCCTTGCATCTTGCCACTGAAGTTTATCTCTAATGCAGCAAAAGGAAACACAATGCCTTCCATGTGGTCCACACTGATCCATTAGCTCCTCAGGAATGAAATGCTTTCCTCGGTAACATATATCAACTTTTTTAAAAATTAAGGTTATGTTAGGTATTTTAACATAACATGTTATGGCTTGTATCTAGATGTTCACCCTCAAATCCTCAGAATCTAAAATGTATGCTGCTGAGATAAAGGATGTGATGCTGGGATTGATTCATGGCTGCCCCACCCTGGGTATGAGTGCTACCTGCCCTAAGGGGAAGGAGTAGCTTGGATAAGATATAAGGAACAGAAAGAGGGTGGTTGCTTATCCCTTGTGGTTTGCTGCTTGCTTCTTTGCTATTTCTCTTCTTTGGGGCTTCTCTTCTTTGCTGCCTTCTGCCCACTGTGAGCTGTTTCTCCTCTGCGACGCTGCTCTGCCATGCCACCCTGCCTTTCATTCAGCCAACTATGAACTGAAACCTCTGCAAACAGTGAGCTAAATAAACCTTTCCTCCTTTAACTTTGGGTATTGGTTATTTTGTCTCAGCAATGAGAAAAGTAACTAAGACATAACATATTAACTTTAGGTGAGTTTTTACTTTTTATTTTTATTCAAGACACTTTCAGTTTACTAGTCTGTCTTTCTCTTCAGTTTACTAGTCTGTCTTTCTTTTCTTCTCTCCCTTATCCCTCGTTTTAGTTTCCTGATGCCGTTGTAACAAAGCAGCACAAACCAGGTGATTTAGCTAACAGAATTCTAGGGTCTCACAGTTCTGGAGTCTAGAACCCCAAGGTTAAAATTTGGGTGGGGCTTGTTCCTTCTGGAGATTGTGAAAAATCTATTCCATATTTGTCTCCTCTTTTCTGGCTTTGTTTGCCGGCAGTATCTGGCATCCCGGCTTCTCAATGCATCATCTAAATCTCTTCTTTCATATTCACATGGTGTTCATGTGTGTGTGTGTGTGTGTGTGTGTGTCTGTCTGTCTGTCTAAATTTCCCCTTTTGATAAGGACATAGTCACATTGGATCAGAGCCCACTCCAATGACTTCATATTTATTTGATCATCTGCACAAACCCTACTTCTGAATAAGGTCACATTCATAGTCACTGAGGGTTAGGACTTTTGGGGACACAATTTAACCCCTGCTCCAGCTCTTGGTAAAACAACTAATGGTCCCAACTGCTATTACTACTGATACTATTTTAGATTTCTTTCCTCTTCTTTGACTGGTTTGATTCTGATACTTATACACCAGCACTTCTTTCATAGGGTAGTCAATCAGGCAGTCAATTACTTATTTTTATTTATTTTCTAAATATTATTATACTGATAAGATTGTTGTAGATTTATGAAAACAGTAAATTAGAAAGAAAAGCTATCCACAATACTACCAAGTAGGTAAAAAGAAAAAAATAACAGTATCACAAATGAATAGTATTTCACTAAATCTAAGACATTGTTGATTTTAGAAAAATCCTGATTTTAGAAGAATCTTATATTCAAAATGTAAAAAAATGTATATTTAGAATATATGTTCTTTTATTTACATATATAAAAATAAAACAAATTCCATGATCATGTCTCAAACTCCAAGTATAGTTTTTGTATTCCTAGAAGTTCTCTAAGTGCTAGTTTAAATATTTCCTAAGATATTATATGCATTTTAAAAATATGTTTAGTGATGGCATTTCTTACAGTGTCACAATTTAACATTTATACATTTTCCATTTTTCCTATTTTGAATTACAATGAAATAAACTCCATTATCTTTAAATCTTATGTAATCAGGTTGTTTCTTTAGGATAGATTTAGAATGGAAGCTACTGAATTAAAGAGTATACCTTTTTAAAAATTCTCTTCAGAATGTGGATAATTTTTTAGGGAATTTACTTCAGTTTTTATTACCTTTGGCCACTTTTCATGTAAAACTTCAATTGAAGATGTGCAATTTCCATACTTTAATACTTTTCCTTTCTTTTCTTTTCACTTTTTCCCTCTCTTATTAACTTGATACAAAAATAGTTATTGTTTTCTTGGGTATTTCATCAATTATTGATAAGCATGAAAGCTTTATTTTAAACTTCTAGTTTCTCAGTCATTTAAATTTCTTCTTTGGTGAGTTGTTTGTTAATAGTATTTACTTTTTTGTTGCACACCTGTAATCCCAGCACTTAGGAGGCAGAGGCAGGAGGTTCACTGCAAGTTGAGGCCAGCCTTGGCTACATAGTGAGTTCAAGCCCACCCTGAACTATGTAGTGAGGCCCTGTCTCAAAAAAAAAAAAAAAAAGAAAAATATTATTCCTTTTTTATGTGGTTTAAATAATTTTCACATTGATTATTTGACTTCTTTAAATATTGTCTTTATTTACTGTGATTTTTTTCTAGCTTATTTGTTTCAATTTGTTGATATTCTTTGTTGATATGCTAAAGGATTAAATTCTTACATATTCTCTCTCCCTCTCTTTCTCTATCTCTTTTTGAGTGTGTGTGTGTGAGTGTGTGTGTGTGTGTGTGTGTGTGTGTGTGTGAAGCACTGAGGACTGAACCCAGGGCCTTCACACTGAGATATATCCATAGCCCTTCTTTTTAATTTTTTAAATTTTAAGACAGGGTCATGCTAAGCCACTAAATTGCCCAGTCTGGGTTCAAACTTGTGACACTCTTGCCTCAGCCTCCCATATGTGTTTGCCACCATGCCTGGTTTATATCAATTTTTAAATTTAAGTTTGTTTAACCTTGGAAAATGGTTAGTCAACTCATTACTAGAGCTTTAACAAGGCCCAGCAGAAGGTTAAATCCAGACAATTAAATAAAAATATTTTCTAAAGTTAATACATAGCATTTATTGAAAACTTTCTATTATTAGACCCTGTTGTACTATATGACAACAATCTTGAAAGGTTATCTCCAAATTTATTAAACCTTAAGCACTGTGGTAGGTACTGGTGAAAGAGAAAAACCAAACAAAATTACTCTTGGGAAATAGTTCAGAGTGAGGCAAAGTGAAATCAGATGAACTGACAATGACCTAACAGGAAGATGCACATAGTGCTCAGAAAACAGAAGAACTGGCTCTGTGTACATCATCCCCTAGACTTCATAGATATCCTTCCTTTATTCTCTGAAAACATATGTCACTCTTAAGCAAACCTACCCCAGAACTTGGAATCACCCTCCTCACATGAGTATAAGCCTTTGTGCAGTGCAAATCACTTCCTTCTTGTCTTCACGTGAACTGTTTGTTCCAATTGTATCCAATCCTTCTGCTCTCAATATGAACTCATTTTCTTCTGAGCAATAATCTACCATGTTCCTTTTGGTCAAGAACAGATCAGGTGATTGGGAGAAGTTTTTCTGTGTTCTCAGTGATCTCTTGTAAGTTCAGCCTATGTTGACACCAATGGCCAAACTGACAGAATACTACCCTTTTTATCCATGACCCTCTATGTGAGTTGTATGTCCATTTCCTTCTGAGGTTCCAGCAAGAGAGTACTTTGTAATATTTAGAATGCTCTATTCTTCACTTGCGTGGTTAGAGAGGAGCTTCAACTTGATTGGCTTTGAAAGCTGCCCCAGGGATTGGTGCATACATTTCTAAGCGTGTCTGGGTGGGTCCTGGAGGTGCAGCCTTGGGGTCTACATCTGGTCTCTTGCCCCTTCCTCTCTTCTGTCTTCCCCTGCTCTGCTCCCCAGCTTCCGGGAACTAAGCCGCTTTGCCCTTCCATACCCTTCCACCATGCTGTCTCTGCTTTGGAGCCAGCTGATCATGGGCTGAAACTATGAGCAAATTAAACCTCTCCTCCTTTAATTTACAAGTGTTGGGTATTGGATCTCAGCCATGAGAAGACTGACTAATGTGATTTGTATACTTACATGTGCTTTCATGTCAATTAATGACACCACAGATTTGGAGGTGGCTTTACAGCTCCTTTGGCCTAATCACCTGTCTACTCAGGTACTATGACACAGGTATAGGTTGACCCTTAATCTCTCCATTTGCAATCTGTGCATCCTAGCTAAGCTCCTTAAGTTTATGAAACCTTAGTTTCCTCACCTACAAAATGGAGATGATGATAATGGTGCTTAACTCATAAAATTAGGGAGGCCTAACCCACTAAATAGTATAAATAATATGCATTATTGCCCTAGAAAACTGGTCTTTCAGCATTCAGTTAACAAAAATTGATTGAGCATCTGCTATGTGCCCAGACCATTTTTAGCTGCTAGGTACACAGCAGTGAATCATAACAGTATAACAATCATAAGTAGAGAAAGAATTTATCTTCCTGGAGCTTACATCAGAATGGAAAAAATAGAGTAATATTCAAATAAGCATAAAGCTATGATAAGGTTTCAGAGAGTTCTCTGAAGGAAAATTAATCAGGATAAAGAAAAGGAAATAAGAAGTGCTATCAGATGATGACAACTTGGAGGTCTCCTGGAACAAGTGACACTTGAACAGAGACCTACATGGAGGAAGGAAGTAAAACATGTGGCTTTCTGAGTGGAACATAGCTTGAAAGTAAATGGAGATGGGTCATGATCTAGAAAAGATTGGAAAATACTTGATTTTTCTATTGTACGTCTCCTGCTGAACCTTACTTCTTTGAGTACAACTGTGGTTGGAGGCAGTGACTCTTGCGGCTCTGCCTTCACATGGGTTACACTCCTTGATAAGCTGATTTGGTTGAGTGACTCTGAAAGGGAGTAGAAATTTGATCCTGGCTCTACTTATGTAAGTGTAGCTGTCATTCAAACAGGTTTTGCAGAACTTGGGAGCCCAGGATTTTAACCTAGTAATAAATTAACTGAGCTATGTGGTAGGTGTCAAAGATTTCCATTTTATTGATAAGTAGCTGTCAAGACTGAGCCACATCTTAGAGGTGATAAAAATATACCATGTAAAAGTGCTTTTCACATTAGGTAATGATATATTAAAGGCAGATTTTCCCCTTTTATTTTTTTAAATCATAGCTTTTTCTGATTTAAAAGCTAAAGGAAATGTAAAGTAAAATTCATGTACCAGGCATTTAATTATGATTATTTTTGGTGATACTGGGGATTGAACCCAGGATCTTCCCACTGAGCTACATCTCCAGCCCTTTTTTATTTTTTGAGACAGGGTCTAAGTTGCCATGTTGCCTAGTCCAGTCTTGAACTTGTGATTCACCTGCTTCAGCCTCCCAGATTACTGGGAATATAGGCATGCACCATCATGCCTGGCACCAGGAACTATAGATATTGGCCTAATTTAATCTTCATGATAATCCCAAAAGATAGGAACTATAGCTTCATTTTACAAATGGGGAAAGAAGGTTCAGAGAGTTTAGGTAATTTGCCCAAGATTTCACTCATAATATCCAGTAGAATCAGCTAAATGTCACCCCAAAGCCTGTGAGTTTCTGCTTATAACATTACTTTCCTCTGGCAGGGATTTATAGTCATGTTTATATATAGTCATATTTAGCAGACCAGCATCTCCTATACAGGCTACAGGGTCTTTTGTATGTTCATGGGGAGGGGAGAGTTCAGTGAAAGATGGTGGTGGCTACTTCCCAAGAACAAGGCTTGAGAGATCACAAGAGATAATGGTTGCCTGAGAAGGAGGCTTGGGAAAGTGCAAGGAGTAGTGGCTACTATCAGTATTAGGGCTGATAATGTTATGAGTCCCCAGTTGCAGCCATGCTGGGTAGGGGTGGTTTTGGAGGGTCTCTAATTAGGGGTGGCAGTCAGATTCCTTCATTCCAGATGCTATGGTTAGATATTGATATCAAGCACCTTGAAATATATAACATGACCAGGGTACTGTTGTTTCATTGCCAATTATGGTTGTGCAGAATGTTAACAGGTGACAGTTATAAAGCTTTGTAGAGAAGACTTGAAAACATAACATTTTAGCCTAACAATTATGATGACATCATTACATTAAATGACATGAAAAATTTTTATATCCTTTAATAGAGTACCATCTAAGAAGAATGCATCTAAGAAGATGTATCTCATGTGATATTGCCTGAATTGCACAGTGTTTGAGAATCTCTAAGTGTCATAACTCATACATATCATATGGATAACAATGTTGGCTGTCTCATGCTGGACTGGCATGCACATCTGATTGCAAGTAGATGGAAAACAGGTAAGGGAAAGCCCAATGTTTGAGCATAAATGTTTACCACCATAAATAACCTTGTCCTGGAAGTCGCCAGTATGAGATGTTTTTCAGTTTTGTATCTTGGAAGACCTGTATACTTGGGAAACAAATTTCATACACTATGAAGTCAGCAATAGTGAGTACCACAAACCAGGTCAGTACTGCCCAAGGAGGCAGTTCTGTCTTGTCTTCTGTCACTGACCAGTCTAGGTGTCCCTTCTAGTCATGCAAAAAAAGCTTATGTCCAATATCAATTTCAAAAATAAGAGTGAAAGGCTTTGTCTGAAAGCACAAGTTAGATCAAAGAGGAGAGTTGGAACCTGGGAAGGAGTGATTGATGATCTGAGAGTTAGAGCCATAGCCCCCTTAGTCTTTGTTGAGCAACAAGGAGCTTTTAGAAAGTGAAGTAAGCAAATTAACCAAAAAAACCCCTAATAGCCTGTGCCTGAACTTTACCCCTTTCCCTTCCCAGATTGCTTGCTTAAAGTGATTAGTTAACCAGCACATAGCTTACCTTGTAGTTGAGATCAAATGACAGAACATGTCTTGTGGTTAAAAACAAAAGACAAGACATGTTATACTGCAGCCCTAACCATAAAGATAAAAATTTCCAGCCAGATCCCAAATATTGGATTTTAATCCAACTTGTTTAATCTAACCTGTTTCTGCATCTCTGTGCTTGCTCAAAGATGAGATTATGACATTCTAGTGTGTGGCTTTTCCCTTTAAAAACTGGGCTTCCCTGCTTGCTTGGTATTAAAGGGAGGTAAGAGCAAGAGCTCACCCTTTGGTTGCTGGCTATTTTTTTTTTTTTTTTTTTGGTACTGGGGATCGAACTCGAGTCCTTGCACTTGAGCAGCAGGTGGCCAAACCACTGAGCTAAATCCCCGGCCCATTGTTGCTGGTTATTAAAGGACTTATAATTTGGACATTTTTCATGGCATGATTCTTTTCACTAAAATGGCTATAACAAAAGAAGAGCCTGGGATCCACTAAGCCAATAAGCAAATATACATATTTCTTTCTATAAACTTCATCCTCCACACATTTCTTTGACATACTTAAGACTTCCAGTTCTGTTGCTATCAAAAACCTTATCCTACAAAATCCTCTCACATCAAAATATATCTTTATTCTTAAAGCTTTCTCCATTTTCTACTATATCCTACTTACTATAGCTTTTTCATTATAAACTTGATTGTTGCCACTTGGATTTTTAAAATGTATTTTTTTCTATGAAATTTGAGTGGCTGCCAACTAACTTTCAAGTAACCTTAAATAATAAAGATTATATTAATACCAACAGAAAGCAGAAAGAAAAGAAAGTTAACCTATGATAATAGTCTGAGAATTTACAATGCACAAGAAATGCTTTAAGTATATTGAATAAACAGAAATACCCACTCAAATTGGAAGCCAAGAGTAAATTGATCAATTTTTGTTTTCCTAGGCCTAAAATTTTTATTTCCCTTTTTTTAGGCTGGCTCCTGTGACTGAGTTTCCAATTGTTAGAAATGAATTTGTTTGTTTACACTTAAATAGAATTCCAGAGGCAGCAAATATGAGGCTTTAATAAATTTGGCTATCCTGAAAAAGAGCCAAAAACAAAAAAGAAATTGTTGAACTCAAAGCAGTTGTACATCTTGTAACTGGTTTCTTTTTTTTTTTCTTGTAACTTGTTTCTAGCATATATTGAAAGACAGACAAACATTCAGAAATCTAAATCAGAGTGCACTTTTTGATATATCAATAATGAGTGTCCCTGAGCCCTTATAAAAATACTGATAGAAGTTATTTTTTCTGATTTATTTGTCTCCGTTTGGCATAATTTACTAGCTTGATTTCTGTTGCCTTTAGCTGTTCTTTTTTGCAAAATAGACCCAACCGACATATTATATTATAATTTAGAGCCTCCTTTATCTCTGGGGTGGGCAGAGCAATTTTGAGGAGAGAGAGAGAGAGGGAGGAAGAAGAAAGCTTGGGTGTGAGGGAACTCCTGTCATTTGCTGCTTCTCTGCTGGTAGTTATCAACATCACAAAGAATTTGGAAATCAAACATGCAAAATTCAGGCCATTGGCTGGCATTGTACCTGGGCCAAGCCATGAAAGAATAAAATATGAGATGTTTAGGCTGGATATCCCCTTTTAAACCAAAAAGTGAAAGAATTTTTAGAATGCAACACAAAGGGGTATCTTCCAGAATTTGAGAAATTTGGGAGCCGATAATAACTGATAAGATGGTGGTTGGGAGTCCACAGCCTTGTGTTGGGGCATTTTTAAACAGGACTAGGGACCCAGAGATTCTTTTGTGGACATGGCTTGGCCACATCAGAGAAGGTTTTTCTGAGAGATTGGACAGCTATCCCTTCTCCAATGTGTGTGAAAGTTCATCGCAGAGCCTGGCCCTGTGAGTCCTTCCAGGGGCCTAGGAGGGACCTATACTTCCTGGGTGCAGGTAGGACCCAATCTTACCAGTGTTAGGCTGGATAATGAAGAGTTCACTCTTGAGCAGAGGGTCATCAGGAAATGGCAAATGACCTCTGAAGCTCGTAAGGAAGAGGGAAAAAAGAGAAAGTGGGAGAGGAGGGTGGTAGATCACAAAAGGAGGAGGTGGGGGATATTGGAGTAGAGCCCTTGAGCCCTCCCCATATAGGCCACCATATGTTAGGAAAAAACAAAAGTAACAGAGGTACAAGCTCAACAGGACAGGTTTATTCCAGAGCAAACCTGAGAAGGACTGCTCTGGCACTAGAGACCAGACTAGCAACTCTCACACAGGTCTTTTGGAGGGTCATGGAGAGGGGGGAGTTCAGTGAAACGAGGTTGTGGCTACCTCCCAAGAACAAGGCTTGAGTGAGCATAAGCCACAATGGTTGCCCAAGGTCGAGGCTTGGGAAAGTGCAGAGAGCAGAGAATGCTATCAAGAGTAGGGCTGATAATGTTATAAGTCCCCAGGTGTAGCTGTTCTGGGAAGGGATGGTTTAGAGGGATCTCTGATCAAGATGGCAGCAGTTGGATTCCTTCAGGAACATCATGTTTGAAGGTATGGTAGAGTTCATCTGGCCCTTTCATGACAGCTGGGAAACAGGTCTGAGGGAAAGAACACCAGTGAGAGACACTCTCCAAAGGTACATCTCCAGGGCCCACCTCCTCCAGCATTCAACTATGAACAACAGTTGATTAATCCACTGATGAGAACATTGTCCCTATGATCTAGTCACTGCTCCAGGGGTTTCTTAATGTACTCAAATGGACGATTAAGACTAAGTGGCTCAGAGCCTGTGCGCGTGCTACTGGAGCTGTGTAGTCAACTGTAATCATTCCACAGTTTGGGCTCAGTCATTCTGATGAATTGTTGCTGCTGTCATCAAGTCCTGGGTTAAACAGTACATACAAGTACTGCTGTAAATGGCTACTTAATTGTCTAAGTGGATACAGGAGAAAAAGCCCAGCACCCACAAACCTGATAACCCCATTCTCTAGCTTAGCAAAGTTTGCTTTTCTTTAAGAGCACTTCTCATGATAAAGCTGCATTGCTATTCCCTGTCTAGAATGTATTGTGTCCTTCCCTCTGACTGCAAGTTCACTTTCATATATCCTTTTAGAACTAGCATCAATGTCATCTTTTTCTAAGTCTTTTGTGGATCCTCCAGAGAGTATTTTTGTCATTACTTCCTCTGTCGCCTAGCCTTAATATGTTCTGGAATCATGGAAAGATATGCAGAGACACAGAATTCGGGTAAAATAACAACGGTCTTTACTTGCTAGCAAGGCAGGATGCCAGAAACTGGTCCAGTCAGAGTCCCTGCCCTGCGTTCTTTGTCCATCACCTTTTATACTTTTGTCAGTCATTATTTCATCCCTAGTGGTCTTTGTTAAGTAAATAAAGTTCCAATTCCTGTTTAATGGTTAGACACAGGTGGTTTCTGTCACTGATTACAGTCCTGAGCACATGCCAGTTAAGGCACATACATCACAAGTTTGTTCATGGATTCCCACTTTGTTCTTCAGGGCTAGGATGTTATCTATAGTGGAGCTACAGATCAAAGGAGATATACAACCTTCACTTTAAACAACAAAAGCAACACGCTAAGGCAAGCTTTTAAAGGTATACACTACCTACTTTGCTTTTACAACTACTTTAATAGCTAATCTACTAAACTTACTTTAAAACTTTTCCCTATCAAATACATACCTACATTATAACATAAAGCCACCTAGTCACCTGCTCTGATGTCCTGGTAAACTGTGAAATTCTGTAGGTACAGATTACATTTGATTCTCCTTTCATCTCCCCTTTGACTTCCAGAAACACCAGAACACAGTGGACACCTGTAAATGTTTACAGACTTCAGTCTACTTACCAGGAGAGGAAGCTAACCTGCCAGTTATTGGGTGAAGGGACAATTGACTTGCCATAGACAAACTGTTTAGCTGAGTAAACAAACTGTAGTTGGTTGGTAGCTGCTATCTTTGTATAGGAGAGATGGAGCTGCTTGCTCATAAATCAGCAGGATGAGAAGAAAGATAATGTTCAGGTTCTTGATGAATAGACTATACTTATGCCCTCCCCCAGGGACCAGGTTGTGAAATGTTTTGTGTAAGCTAATGATTGTGTAAGTATGGCTGGCTTTTAAAATTTGTTATCATTGTTATTATAAGAAATCATTTGAATCTTTCTCACTAGGAAGACATAATCTGAGTAAAGACTCAACTAAAAACCAAGATTCTGTCTTTAGAATGGTATTCAGTTTAGTCATTTTGAAGACATGCCAATCCCACTTACATATTAAAGTAAAGTATGCTTCCTCCCTCTCTGCCTACTTCTTTCCCACCTTTCCTCCCTTTTTTCTTCCTTTCCTCTCTCCCTCGGTCCCTCTCTCTTCCTCAAACATTAAGTGAGCACTCACAATTTTACACGTCCTGCATTAGGCATAAAAGATGTGAAGGAGCTATCCCCTGCACCCCTCCCAACACTTGATTTCTTTCTAAGGCTTTTTATTTACCAAAAAGAAAAGACAGAAGAGAAAGGGCCTTTGAAATTTGTAAAATGAATTGATAGTAACAGCTGGTAGCTGATGATTAGTTTTCTGCCAATTGAGAAGGGTAAAGATTTCCACAAGACAGTACAATTTACTATTTAATTGCTATAAATCCAGCTTGTTTTAACTACAACTACCAAATTTGTATTGGATAAGATGAATATAAAGTGTGGTCCTTACCATTGAGAATTTTATCATTAGGGATATGTATTCCATGTAAATCTATGTTCTTTCACAACATGATGAAAAGTTAGCATTATTAGGTATGTACATATCTTGGAGCAAACAAACTTCTAAGAATCCAATTTGCTAGTCTAACCTAGTGTTATAGTCAGTATTTGCCAGAGAAACAGCATTTACGGGACACAGAAATTTACAAGATTAACTGACAATATTTGCCCACAAAATCAAACACAGAAGAGTGCAAAAGATCTGCCTGTATGCTAGAGATCCAAAGAATCCAGTTGAAGGCCTGGAGCCCATGGCAATGTCCCATTCAAGTCCACATCAGGAGGCAGAGGAATCTGCAATGGAAGACTGAAGGGTTGGCACCAGAAAGCCCAAAGGCCAGTGGTGGAGGCTCGAGAATCTGTGCTGGTGGCAGACTGAAAGCCTGGTGCTGGAGGTGGAAAAATCTGTACCAAGAACCCTGAGATGATGCTCAAGGTGAAGAAGAAGACCAGAGCTCTCCCCAAGGGAACAGCAGCCATCCTTGGCAGAGGTGAAGACTGGAGCTCAGTTGAAGAAAACAGCCGAAGCTTCTCCGAAGAAAAGCAGCCAGAATGAAAATCAGCAGCAATGAAGCTCTTCCAGGGGAAATCATCATGAAATCTCTTCCTTCCATTCTCCTTTTATACCATTCAACAAGCCTCTGTAAGAGGGTCTTCCATGCCCAGAACCATGCCGACTCAATTCAGCTGGGCATTCCCCAGTTAAGTTGACAATCGGTCAATTAACCACCACAACTAGTAATTCCCAAAAAGTGATCCTGAGACTAGCAGCATTAGCCTCTCTTGTGAACTTGTTAAAAAGGGCATGTTTTAAGGGCAAAATCAAGAGCCACTGAATTTGAAACTTAGGCATTTTGATGCATTCCCAAGTGTGATTGAAGATATTTGCAAAATGGTCTATGCAAGCTTATTAGAAATGTGGTCTCCAACCCTTCTCCAAACCTATGGACTCAGTGATTGTGCTTTACCAAGATTCCCAGATGATCTGTGTGCATGTTACATTTCCGGAAGTGCTGCTTCAGGCTGGATTGTGCTTGGAAGAGCTTCTAGCTAAGGTCAGTGATCAAAGCACTGAAATATGCTGACAGATTGTTCCACTCCACTTCCCTCTGGTCTTGAGTGATACTGTCAGGGACAGGCATTTGCAGACTTGGGCAGCATCAAGGGTTTTTGCAGAGCAGGCATTGCTCTTGTCCTTGAAGTATGGGCATGGTGCTACTTGAAACATAATCAGGTTGCCCGTTGCTCACAGATTGCTATTAAAATTAAGTTGTCAGGAGAGTCTCCATTTCTTAAGGTATAATTAACTTCTTTGTCTAGAGGAGGGGTAATAAAATTTCTAAAATAAGTGAGTCAAGCAGATTTATAAAATAATAAGTAATGAGAGAAATTCGGGATTTTTCTGGGCCCAGATTACCTTGGCATCCAGAAGGGTTAGTACAGCCAAAGTCAGTAATAAAAAATTGCTCTTCCCTAATGGGTTGGTAAAAGCCATGACTGAGCACCCAGTAATCAAAGTACTCTTACCCATAGTGCAATCAGGAGCCCATAGTGCCTTGAATAATGTGGCTTGAATCTACTGTTTTGCTAATGTGCTCACCCCGGCACTTGTTAGATACAGCCAAGCCTTACTATTTATTTACAGATTCAACATTGGTGAATATGCTTTCTTAATAAAATTTAGTTGTAATCCTCAAATCAAAGTCTATGATGGTGCTATGGTCATTTGTGGACAGGTCAGAGGAGAAAAAAAATTAAGTCATTCAAAACACATGATCACAGCCACCAAGAATTTGACCAGCAAGATCTATCTAGCATTCATGAAAAATTCCTATTTTATACAGACCATTTCAGGTAAATAGAGAATCATTTAATGAGTTTAGTATACCTTTGATGTCTAATCTGGTCAAGGTTAAATAAGAAAAACCACAGAACAATCTCACCCATTACTAAAGTAAAAATGCTAAACCAAAAGTTGGCAAAGCAAATCTAGTAATGAATATAAAATATAATGGAAACAAGATGAATTTCCCCCAGAAATATATATAATGATGACTTAGTATTAGAAAACCTTTCAGTGTTATTCGCCACCTTAATAAAATTTATATCAGCTCTATAAATAAGGAAGAATCTTTGATGAACTTTAATAATTCCTAACATATCAAGAATAGAAGGGAATTTCCTTAACCTAATGAAGAGTATCCCCCCACCATGCTGAAAATATTGTGACCAGACTCTTGCAGGAACCTAATTACCATATCAATGAGAACTGACTGTAATTAGACTACCACTCCAGGAAGGTGGTTTATAAATAAGTTAATCTAATTCTTTATTCTTGAAAGCTTCGCCAAAAATGTTGAATTCATCACCCCACTTTGGATTCGTGACTGTTACTAAATACTCACTGGTTGGGAATGGAGGATGGATGGAATAGTGGAGTGCTGCAGAGACACATTTATGGTTCACATGTCTTTACCTTCCCATGGCAGCATTTATTAAGTGGTTAATCCTACACATGGTTAGCTGATTGTGCATCTTCAGGAGGACCCAGTCCTTGTGTGTCTTCATCATGAACCAGCAATGGAGCTGTGGGAGGGGTGGGAGTTTGTTAGAGGTCTTGCCAATGGTCCATGAAAAATTCATGATCCTTTAGCTGGAGTGGATATGAGATGCCAGAGGTAGATGGGGATAACGAAACATGGTCCCTGCCCTAATGCACACTGAGACCCCAGCAAGACAGACACGTAAACAATAATCCCAACTCAGTAATCACAGCTATATTTGAACTGTTGTAGGAGGAGCTGTGGGAAATTGCAGGAGGAAATACCTGGCTTTTCCAGGAGATTTTAAGGAGATACTATTTGAATTGAGTGTTGAAGTAGGGAAAGGAGATCTTTAGGTAGGCAAGAGACTGAGATTAACTTCAGGGTAGACAGGGAACAAATAGAATTCCAGGTAGAGGGAGGGGAATTAGGAGAGGCATAAAGATGTTTCCAGTGTGCAAGTGTATGTGAGAGATGTGGGGTGTGTGTGTGTGTTTGTGTGTGTATTGGGGATCAAGTAAAGAGGTTGACTCTGGAGGCTGAGGCAGGAGGATTGCCACGAGTTTGAGGCCAGCCTGAACTGCACAGCAAGACATATGTCTCAAAAAAATAAATAAATAAATAAGAGGTTGGACAGATAAGAAGGGGATAGAACATTGTGGATGGAGGAGAGGTTGGTGAATACTGTGTTTCAAGGTTAGGGTTTGTAGCTGCAGCACAGCAGTGATGGACTTGAGTTATGGCTTGGTCACTCTGACAGCAGGGTGACTTGAGATGACTGTGTGAAGTTACCATACAGGTTCTGTTTGCTTACTCTCCATTACTTTACTTTTCTCATTGGTGACCAAGAATAAACAGTAGGTCCGGAACAGCCTGTGGACCACTGTAAGCAGCCCTAGAGGGCACTGGAGGGAGCCATAGCACCACAGAACGCTTGTGTGTGGCCAGCCAGGTGGAGTGAGGCTCCTGGCCTACAGTGTCTCCAGATCTTGTGATCACTGAGGAGATCCCAGGACTCCCCAGTGACTGGCTGGTGGTGGGGCCTTTGCCTGTCAGCCAAATCAGTTAGGCAGAACAAGGAACGGGACTATTTGTCTCTTTCTTGGGTCTCTCCTCTTTCTTGGGTCTTTCTTCTCTCCCTGCCTTCAGGGCTTGTTGTAATATAGATACTGACTTTAAATTATCCCCCTGAGAGAGGCGCCAGCTACCTTCTCCCATGCTATATTTTGCAGCAAGCCTTATTTCATACGTGTTATTTTCTTTTCCATGTCTTAGAATGCTAGCTCAAACCCCCAGTAGGATGCTGTACAGAGGGAGTGAAAGTGACTGACTTCCTTGAGTTGTTTCTGACTTTGTAAGAAATTCATTCCTTGTGTTACTTCTGGCTCTCATTTGGGGTCAGGGTGGAGTCAGGGTTGGAAATACTCTTTAGTAGATGAAGGAAATGTCTTTTTGTTGTTGATATGCTAGGAATTTTTCAGCTTTTAAAATTATGAATATTATTGAGATTCATCAAAATTTCTTCTACAGTTTATTTTTTGTTTTTGTTTTTTTGCTATTTTTTTTTTGGTTTTTGGTTCTAGGCAGAAAACCAAGGGTCTCACTGCACTAAGCTATACCCTCAGCCCTTTTTTATTTTTCATTTTGAGACAAGGTTTTGCTAAGTTGCCCAAGCTGGGGTCTTGGGATCTTTTCGCCTAGCCTTCAGAGGCTCTTTTTCAATCTACTGAAATGATCACATAGGTTTTTTAAGGTGAAAAATTACACTAAATTTTTTTTGTTAATTATATTGGTACATTTAAGGTATAAAATATAATGACATTCACCATTGGAAATTTGCACCTTTACATAATCTCTCTTGGTTCTTATTTTTTCCCCATT